>JARHVA010003997.1:762500-1362500 GCA_037957365.1 Torreya grandis
CTAAACCCATATGATGGTCTAAATGACCTCCTTATTATCCTCAATGTGTTATTTCATTCACTTTTTTCTCTTCACTCAAATAGGCCTAAAACTACCTTGTATATATACAAGCCTCTTGATCATACACGTCTTGGTTGGACATATACACTTGCACACTTAGATTATCCTTTAAATAGGGATTAAAAAACATTTAAATAATTAATAAAATAATAAATTAGGTTGGCCACAACTTAATATACCAAATCCTCTTTTAGGCCTTAAGGAGACCTAATTCAATTATGTCTATTTTGGCAACATGTTACCTCATGAAACTTAAAGAAAAATAAACTTAATTTAAGAACAATATCATTTTTAAAAATATATTTAATATGCCTAAATTTAAGTCCAAAACTCCTTTTATTTCCAACCACCACTTGAACTCCTTCTCAAAAAATTGTTCACAATAGGCCTTCTTACACACAGAACGTTTGTCTTGAATAACTAAAGCATAAACATAATTTTTACAAATCAACATAACAATAAATAACATATTCAAAATCCTCATGACCTTAGGGTAATCAAAAAATTCATTATATAATTAAAATTAGTTTATATAGGTTTAAACTCTTCTTTAAAAAATGCTCACTTTGAACTGCCAACAAGCCTCAAAATATAGGGATAGAAACTTGAAATTATGACACATGAAAGAATAGAATAAAGGACCTAAAATGAATGAATATTATAATAAAACATTATTATAACAACCTCCAATAAAAATATCATAAGCTCTAATGGAAACTATTGGTCTTGCAGACCAATTTGTTGACCTTCTCTCTCAAAGACCTCACTTAGCCAAACACACCATTTTGGCTTCAACATTTTCACTAATTTCACTAAATACCAAACTTTTTACAAATAATTAATAGTAAATATAAGTCACAAAAAAATATCCATACACTTATATCCATCACTCTTTCATGAAATCACACAAAAATCCACCTTTTTATATTACTTGGGTTTTGCACTACTTTTCTTCATTAGGCCTGCTAGCAATGTACCAACTTGGATCACTAAATTTATGCACCTAAGGGATATAACTTATCCATAAACCTTCATGGATACAAATTAAAAGTCTTAAAATCTATCCTCCATTTATTTAACAATTTTAACTTATTTAACTCTGACTGCAACAATAACTTTCCAAGAAACAAGGCCTTTCTTGTAGGGTCCACTCACTCACTTAAAGACTCAATCACACCTAGATATGTTGGGAGAGTTGAATACAACATAAATTTACTAAAATATCCATACCAATCTATTCTAAGACTTTAGAATAACTTCTTTCATATCAGTTCACTATTATTGTTCTTTAAGGGTTTAAACCATCTTCCACTGTTAGTAATCATCCATAAAGCTTAGCCCCTCATTCCAAAAACTAATTCCTAAAAATTTGAGATAAGACACTTTCCCATATACCATGAATATATTAGGTCCTCATTCAGATGTTTCATGTGTCAATGAACACTTGAAAAACCTTTTTCGAGTAGACAACTCTTCATCTTATGCACTCGAGAGACCTTAAAATGCATTTTCAAGCCTAAACCTTCAAAATTTGACCTTAGACCTAGTCAAAAAACTTGTTAAACTATATCACACCACTTAAAATTCTCACATTCTCATTCTTATCCTTAAATCTGAATCTCATACCTCATTTGGCCACCATCTCTTTATTTACTCTCTAGACATTGACATGCAAACCACATTAGTCCTTGAAACTAACCTTCTAACCATTATCCAAGATCTCAACACCTAATATACATGACATAAAACCTCTTAACATGGTAAAAAATTACCATACATCTTCTCACATGTTTAAGACCACTCATCTCACCAAGCAACCAAGTACATGCCTTCACATAATGTCTCTTCATGCCATGACTAGGTCTTAGACTATCTTTCATGCCTTATTTCATGATATAAAATCCTAAATGTCATAATAAACACCTCAAATTCATGACATAAAACCTATCTCATGCTTAAATATAGCCAAACATTCTTCATATGTCTTGACAATAAATCATGATGCCTTATTAGGTCAGGCAAGGTTTAGAGGTGGTTTAGGTACGGACTAGGTCTGAAGGTCCTACCCCTATAAGCTCACCATAATAATATTATGAGTGATCTAATGCTTCAAATATATGCTCAATCATCCTCATACATCCTTTTATGCCTTTTTACATCCATCTCACTAAGACACCAAGCACATACCTTCTCTCTAATACTTTACATGCCATGAGTAGTCTTCTTAAGCACTTGAAAATTGAAAACTAATCTTGAAACACTATTATACGCTTATAAACCTTACACACATGCCTTACATGCTCCTAAAAAAATGTCATACCTTTGCATATACCTCTTCATTCTCACCATGTACATGCTCATGATATGACTATGTTTGTTATGACTAGGCTTCTCAAGACACATTGTGCTCAAGTACTAATACTAAAAAATGCTTACCTCAATGACACTACCAAATAAGAACATTCATAAAATAAAAATATCACACCACTATAACAACCTTGACAATAACCAATAAAAGAATCATTAGGTTGCCTTCAAATATACTCTCAATAAAAGAGACAGTAGTTTGCCTTCAAATTTTCTTTATCACATGGATTCATTGTCACATCAAGCACAAAAGATCACATCTCATAAACCACACACCATAAATCTTAACTAGATGTACCTTGACATCAATGATATCAATATGGACATCAAATGAGATTAATGATAACATTATGCCAACAAACTCCCCCTTTATCATTGATGGCAAAACACACTATAGTCTAATCAATCTCTTCTCCCCAAAATTGGTCTTTATCCCCCTTTGACATTAATGACAAAGGGTCTTCCACAAACATCTATCTGATCCTTAGACCTAAACTTCAAGAAACCACACAATGAAATGCTGACTAAATACTCACCTTAGGCTCATACCAGTTATTATAAATAACTTTTGGAATCTCACTTTTCATTTGAGATGATGCTATCAATAAAATACATTAGATGACACAAATTATTTATAAACTATGAAAACCACTCATGGAAACCACTCATATAAACTTCTCCCCAATCACTAAACTTTCTCTCTCAGAACTAGATCAACAAATAAAATCATGAAACATCTCAAAAATTATAATCCCCCTAACTCCGTACTTACCTCTATTTAGATAAAAAATTCAAAAACTCTCTATATCATCTTTGTATATTAGTCACCTTCTCTTATGATCATAGGTCTCATCAATATACTTATATTTCTAACACATCTCTATTTTTTTGTGATAGCCTTATAGTTTCTACTCTGCTTCCCTTCTTATTGTCTTTCATTACAGACCTCTACTCTTATTTTGATGTTCAAATCATAAGAATCAATCACATAATTCCATGGTATAGATTTATATCCATCTTGGCATCCTTTGCTCTACTTTTCTAGCTTGATATTCAATTTTTCTTACTCTATAGAAATAAACTAACAATTTGGCCTTGTATAAATATTAGTCAAGTGATCATCTGACCTTGTGGTTGGCCATAATATTTTACCATCAATTTTGGCCATAATAATAGTTTAAATATATCATATATACATTGATATACAAAAAATAAGTCCCATATTGATCGATCACAACTCATTAGACCCTTATTCCTCTATTAGGTCTCATAGAGACCTAATTGCATTAGGTATCCCTATTCTTGGTTATCCAAGTTATTTTTTAGAATTTTAATATCCTCAATATATCATTATCCATTCACACATTGTGAAAAAAATCTATTTTGATCTACTCTGAGCTCCATAATTAATATATGATCCATATACATCATGAAAACCCTTCTTGTATTAGTTCACTAATCATTAAGTCTATAAAACACCTAGTTCATTATTTGTTAGACTTCTATCTTGCTTGATCACCTGCACCTCACACAATTAGGACATATCGAGCATATATACCTATGATACATGACCCAAAGGTCATCTTAAAATGTTGAGAGAAATCACACTCAAATGCCTATGAGCATTAAACATCTCTATAATTATTGTTTGTCTACCATGTCTATTAGGTCTATATGCAATCAAAGATATTATTATAATGGAACAATCTAGTCCTCCATGTTGGACAAAATATCAATCATGTCATGTCCATATCGCATCTCAGATGGTCCTATTTCATCAATCTATCTCCTTCATGTTTTTCAAGCCACCATGGCACAACCTCATCATGACATCTTCCTTGTATCATTCTGTGAACTAGGTTTGTGCTTACATGATTCATTATGATAGACCTTTGTCATAAATTATCTTTTTCATTATATTTAAATTTAGATTATACAACATGTTCCTTGGTCATCTATGACCCTTTTTACATAACAACCCTATAACACACCTCTGTGATGCTTCTATTGAGTAATGAATGCCTCTATGAAGTCTAATAGATACATCTCACTTCAAGGAACTCTAGAACAATGTGAAATCATGAGATTCCCAAATATCCACTCTTTTCTCAACTAAATTTTAATTATAAGTCTAATATTCTTTATTTAGGATGCTCTTGGTCATGATTGGCACCTCTGGCTTCATCTCTACATCATCCTTCTTCTTCTCTATCTAAGCTGATACCAAACACTCTATTATAGCATGGCAATTAGTTCACCTTGATCCATAGGCTAATCATGACTAGTTCTCACTTTCTTTGGTCTCCATATCATGATTTATCTCTTATGAGATTGCAACATTTTGTTATGACTTGAGGACTTATTCAATTCAATCTTTAAAAAATTTACAATATGACCAACACATTGACACTCATAACAAATAACCTTACTCTTGTTAGACATACCTCTTGATTGATTTGGTCTATGATATCTTATTTTCCAATTTATTCCTTTACCATAGTCCTATTAAAACTCATTCTTGGGTGGCATCCTTCTACAATCCTTTGCTTTATGTCCAAACTGATAACAAACAAAACAATGACCATGGGATAAATTGGAATACCTTATGACATTAAGATATTTGATTGGTCTTATCATATTTTTTATGTTGGAATTCTTATTTAATTTATCTATCTTCTCATTAACTTTTTTAAACTTTCTCATCTTGTTTATGAGTTTCTCATGATCAACATTCAAGGAACCTAACTCATACTTTAACTGATCATACTCAATTTCTTTTGATCTCAAACTTGTATTTGTAACCTCTAACTGATTCTTGAGATACTTGATGTTATTTTCATCCATTTTGGATTATTTTTACATGTCACTCTTTAGGATACATATCTTCTCTTCAAGATCCTTGACCATAGATCTCAACTCTTGACTCTCTTTCCTTAACTGCTTATCCATCTTGTGCTTGTAGGATCACCTTTCAGCTGTTAGGCTTATTCTAAAGGATGTTGCTATGATACCACTTATTAGAATCACAATTAATGAGGGGTGGTGGGGGGTGTGAGTCATTATTCAAAAAATTTATTCAATTCAACGTAATAGTCATGAACTGTTTATACAAGTACATAGATTTTAGAAAGCATAAACAACCATACAAGAGCATGAAACAAGATAACACATCATATATGTGGGAAACCCTCAAGGGAAAGAAAACCCATTAAAATTTTCAAATTTAATATAGTATAATAATACAAAACCCAAGATTTAGTGAAGTGTCAACTTCACATGGAGCACCAACCCTAACTAGCTAAGCACCAACCTAGTTAGGTTTTAGCAAGCACCCACTTACAAGAAAGCACCAACCCCCTAAATGACTCAGCACCAACTCAGCCACTTGATTATGTTGATAATCCTTAGAATAATATGTTCCTAAATAAATATATGATGACCACCTCTTCATCTCTTTACATTCTTATCCCTCTCATACTACCTTTTAGGCCTCTTCACACATCTAGGTCTCTTCAAGACTGATTAGGTCATATGACCTTGATCTTCATACTCAAACATTATATTATATATTAATTAATATCTCTCTACACCCGTATTATTTTATAAATTTCCTCCTTTTGCTCCTTAGTGGGCTCTTTCTTTCACTTTTTTCTCCTCGCTCAAATAGGCCTAAAACTACCTTCTATATATACAAGCCTCATGCTCATATACTTATTGATTGGCCATATAAACTTATACACTTGTATGTACTCTAAATATGTATTATAAAACATTTCAAACATAAATTAAACAATACATTATGTTGGCCATAAATTAATAGACCAAATCCTCTTTTAGGCCTTAAGGAGAGCTAATTAAATTGGGTCTATTTTGGCAACACATTACCTCATGACCCCTTAAACTAAAATACACTTCATTTATGAAAAATATACTTTAATAAATAAATTAAATATACCTTATCAAACTTTATTTTAATTCCGTAACACCTTTTAGGTCTAAAAACCACTTGAACCCCTTCTCAAAACATTGTTCACAATAGGCCTTCATACACAAAGAAAGTTTACCTTGAACAACTGAAGCATAAACACAATTTTTATAAATAAAAATAAATAACACAATAATAAACTTAATTATCTTAGGGTCATCATAAAATTTATTATATACTTTAAATTAGGGTATACATTCTTAAACTCTTCTCTGCAAAATGCTCACTCTGAACTGTCAACTAGCCTCAAAACATAGTCATGAAAACATGAAATTCTAACACCTGAAATAAAAAAATAAAGGAAATAAAATGAATTAATATGATCATAAAATATCCTTATAACAACCTAAAATAAAAATATCATCATCTCTAATGGAAACTATTTATCTTGCAGACCAATATATTGATTGTCTCTCTCATTACCCTCACTCAGCCAAACAAGGTATTTTGGATTCAACATTTTCACTAATTTAACTAAAAAAAAAACATTATAAAAATAATAAATAATGCATAAGAGTCACAAAAAAAATATCCATTCACTTATATCCATCACTCTTTCATGAAATCACACCAAAATCCACCTTTTCATACTACATAGGTTTTGTATTATTTTTCTTCATTAGGCCTACTAGCGACTAGCCAACTTGGATCACCAAATTTGCACCCCTGAGGGATAGAACTTGTAAAAAAAATATCATGTACAAAAAATAAAAGTATCAAACTTTTTCTCCATCCATTTAGAACCTTTGACTTGGTCAACTCTGACTGCTACAATAAATCTCTGAGAAGTAAGGCCTTTCATGTAGGGTCCACTCACTCACCTAAAGACTCAATCACACCTAGAAATATCTAAGATATTTTACTAAAACCTCCAATCACTAAACTAGACATACAAATATATTATAATCACTTTATAACAACTTCTTTCATATTGGGTTACTATTAGGGTTCTTTGAGGGTTTAAACCATCTTCCACTATTAGCAATTATTCATAAATATTAGCCCCTCATTCCAAAAACTAATGCCTGGGAATTTGACCTAGGAACCTTCCCCATCTACCATGAATATCTTAGGTCCTAATTTAAATTATGCATGTGCCAAAAAACACTTTAAAACCCTTCTTGGGTAGACAACTCTTCATCATGCAATAAACCTAATTAAGCCCTATGTTTTCATATTCACTAAACTAATAACAAGTAAAGTAAGTCTAATCTAGTGCTCACCAAATCTTGTGTCACAATATGGAGGTTATTAAATAACAAAACATTCATAGGAGAATATCAATTAAGCTATGTATGAGTAAGACCTTAATATATGGAGAAGAAAAGTAATATTATTCAAAAGCCACTACTTATGCTACTTCTATCCACTAAAGAGAGGAGAAAAGTTAGAGAATACTTACCTGAAAGATGAATCCATTGAGACTCAATATCTCCTTTGGCCAAGGTGGATTCAAAATAGGTTATTGTGGTTTATAAGTATCACTCAAAAAGGCCAAAGCATCCAAGACTTCTCCACAAGACTAGATTCTCAAACTAAAAACCTTAAGCTAAGACTCCTTAAGTAGAATGGTGGAAGAGAAGATTTTAAATAAGTGTAAGTGAATAATAAACCTTGATAATTATAAATAATGATAAAATAATCTTAAGGGAATGTTTTAGGAGCTAGTTGGATTGGTAATAAGTATAAATAAGGGACAATAATCCTATAAAGCACCAATGGTCTACCCACCCCTTTTTTGATGCACCTTTTAAGGCATGCACTTAGAGAGATTGAGTCTCAATGAGTTCTTGCAAGATAGAAAGAATCAGTATTTGATAAAAGTTGAAAATATTATGTGTATACATATTCCCCAATCAAAGCTCATCACGTGTCACTAAGGTGCAATAGGGAATGGTGCTTTGAGAAATAACATAGTAACACACAATTTTGAGGATAAAAAAATTTGCATTATTTTAAAGAAAAAATAACTAAAAGTAAATGATAGAAAGGGAATTAACTTTAAATTAAATATGATGTGTACCTTGACTTGCCTTTATCACTGGACAATTGTCTGTTGTGTTTGTAGTTTTGATTGTGGAGGGCATAGAGACTAGTTTTGATAAACTTAAGAATACAAAACTAAAGATCAAAAACAAATAAACGTAGGAAAGCCAAGATAACTGGTTCTAAGTGGATGGGACACACCTATAAATTTGTCAAGTTTGTGTGACAAGTGCTATGTTAGACCAAATTACCAAGTTAAAATTTATATTAAATTGGGTAATCAAAAAGCCAAGGCTACTAAAGACCGAAAAACTCAAACAAGTAAACCTTAAGGAATAAAGTCAAACTCACCAAATCAAACCAAGGATACATGTCAAAAGGATGGTAATAAAACATCTATGTGAAAGTAGTAACAATCCTTACTTAAATAAATATGGGAAAGCAAAAAAATGGTAAAATAACATTGATGAGTGAGTAGTAACAATCCTTACTCAATCATCAATGGAAAAAGGGTGCATAAAATTGAAAACAAGATTGATGAGTGAGAAGTAACATTCCAACCTCATTCATTAATTGAAAAATTACATAAAAGTAGAAATTAACTCAAGTGTCCAAAAAAAAAGGTGGTAAAAAAATGACAAATAGTAAAAGAAAGCAAATCACATCTATAAATGTAGATCCATGGTGTCAATAAAGTAGGGAAAACATATTTAGAATCACAATTTTCTTGTCACGGGGGGAAATGAAATGGGTGGAGGGAAGAATGAAGGAAAAACCAAGGTAGATGAACTCTTTATCAAAGTCAAGACACTCAAATTAGGTTTATCAAAACAAAAGGACTTTTGACCTTAAGGACTCTGAAGAATTTTTCTTAACCACACAAGTCTTAGGTCAACAAATGAAGTAAGTAGATCATCCCATAAAGGCTATATACATGAAAATTAAAAATGGACCTACCTTCCCATAATGTATTCCCTATTCTAGGACCCCTTACAGAGCCATCAGTCTACTACAAAGATTGGATATTTACATGAGAAAGTAGGTAGAACCATAGAGTTTGTCTAATTCTCTTATTCCAATCTTCTATCCTACCACACCCTAATGGACCTTGATTCTAGTGTGAGGCCAACTATGGAGTTTGAGTTTCTATTAGAGATAAGAGATGTGCTTGTAATCATGTTTTTGGTGTGATATTGACTTTTTGAGATTTGTATGTTGCCTTTTGTATATCATTTCCTTCTATTTCAAATAATTTGGATTTTATCTTTATTGATGGATTTTTTATATTCCTCCTCCATATGGATTTGTAAAACCAAACATGGGTGCTAAATATGACTTTCATTTAAATACTTGGGACTTGGTTGCTAAGACAGAGAACTTCAGAGAGCTTGGTGTCTAAGAGTCTCTTAAATCTAAGTGAAATAAAAGTGCTATCTTTAATTTGACCTTATTTTATCCAATTTGGAGTGAAAGGAAAGTAAATCAAGAGGAATAAAACAAGAAATAATTTGAATTACTTCAAATTGTAAAAAAATGTAACAAAAAGCAAAAAAATAGAAACAATGACAGTAAAGTGTGATTATTATCATAAGAATGAGGGAAATGTAGGAAAACATGTGAACACATTGTTGTGAATATTCCATCTACAAAAACAAGTAAAAATCTAAAGCTTGATAACAAGGATCAAAAAATCGTAATCATTGCAAAACACATCATAGAAAAAGAAATGAAAAAGATGGTGATTTTGTGAGGAAGGCCAAGTCCTATCCATGGTCTTACACTACAATTCATAAAAGATAAACCCATGAGGGTGCAAAAAAGTATGTCAAACATAAATGGGATAAGAAAAATATGGTATTTGTGAGGAAGGCTAGGTCTTATCGATGGTCTTACAATGCAACTCATAAAATAGAAATCCAAGGTTTAAAAAAAGTTTGTAAAAAGTATCAAAACAAAGAAGACTATAATACATCATGAGGAAGACTGGGTCTTATCCATGATTTTAAAATGCAACTCATGAGAAAAATGGGAAACTTAAAGACCAAAAAAGGACTGAGGTTTGTAAAAAGAGAGGACTATTGTAAAGGCTGAGACCCTATGTAAGTAACCTACAATTTTTTTAAATAGATAGCATATAGAAATAATGATAAGAAGAGAAGGATTAGGCAAAATACTTTTTTAGGATTTGTGCATTGGTGAGTTTTTTGAAAACATTGCCTTCATTGGTTTGAAGGTGTTAGGTAACTGCACCAAGAATATCTTTGACTAAATAGGGGGCCCACTATTTTTGGGTGTATTTACTTTCTTTGTCATGAGTGTAGTCTAATTTAAGGACAAGATCACTAGAATTAAATGTATAAACTTTAACACATTTGTTATGTTTTTTGGTAATATGGGCCTTGAATTAGCAATTGTGTTGTAAAGCAAAATGATATCACTCATCACAAAGATCAAAGGCATGAAGGTGATCTTCACATAGTTATTCATTGGGTATGATACCATAAAGAGATATACAGAGAGAGGGAAGCTCAACTTCTAATGGAAGGACTAATTTATAACCATAGACTAGATATAATGGCATTGCCTTAATGGCAATACTATGCTAGTATGATAGGCCCAAAGTGTAGGATAGAGATGAAGGTGCCAATCCATGCAGGTTTCACAAATTATATTTTGGAGAATTATATTAAGGATTTTGTTGGTGGCCTTAGCTTGACCATTACATTGCAGATGGTAGGATTTGAAAATTTTGTGATTGATTTTAAATTTAGTATAGATCTATTTGACATCTTTGTTTCTGAAATTACCACCATTATCAAAAATGATAGTATGGGGAACACCAAATCAAAAAATGATTTGATTAAATATAAATTTAGAGATGGTGGTATTTATGACATCAACAAGGGGCATAGTCTCAACCCATTTGGTAAAATATTTGGTATCTATGATTATAAAGACATGCCCATTTTGATGTTGAGATAATGTATAAATGAGATCTAATCCCCACATGGAGAATGGCTAGGGAGATTTGACAGTTTGAATCTTGGCTAGAGGTGAATAAATTAGATCATCATGAAGCTGGAAAGGAGTACACTTTTTATCACATTCGATGGCATATTTTTCAAGAGTGAGCCAAAAGTATCCCATATGTAGGCATTTATGGGTTGTAGCATGTCTACTACAGTGGCCATCATAAATACCTCCATGTGCTTGTTCAAGAGGAGGAGGGACCTCATCTTGCATAACATAGTAGAGTAAGGTACCTTCAACATTATGATAATAAAAGATGTTATATCAAAATACATACTTAAAAGCTTATTTATGAATGTGAGTCTTTTCACGAGAGTCTAAGTTTGGAAGATAAGTTTGGTGTTCTAAAAATTGAATGATGTATTTATACCATGGGATTTTTTTGATCCATAAACCATACCAAAAAATGATTTTTTGAAAATGGATACCAAATTCTCAATTCCTGAAGTAAATAGAATTGAAAGTAGAAATAATCTAGGATTGAATGTGAAGTATTTAGCAAACTCTGTAAATCCAATACTACATTTAAAACTCATATTTTTATGTCAAATTTTAAATTTCCATAATTAATTCTATTATTTCATTAAATTCATTCATGAACTAAATTAAATGAAACCAAAATAAACTAAAAGAAAACAAATGACACCAAAAGTGATAATGGATTTCACCCATCATTTCAGCTACATCTCTGGGATTGATTAACTGCAATCCAATCCATTATAAAAGATGTAAATATCCATTTAAATACTTACATAAAAATATGGATTTAGAAACTTGTGATACTAAAATTGATTTTAAAGGTTTTGGCAGTTGCCTCTTTTAAATCCGTAGCACTCACATCTTTAACTTTCTCCATTCATTTAGGAAATTCTCTATTTGAATGTATCTATAAACTCTTAAATGGGAATAATATTAAATAGGAGTGCCTCTGGCTATCATAGACCTATAACTCTCGATAATATCTTGATAACAATCCTATAAATATTACATCCCTTCATAGCCACTAGCTTTATGAAAATAGAAGTAATAAAAATTTACAATCATGAGTCTCTCAATCTCTTTGTCTGTCAATATAGAGTCAAACAATACATATTTTCCTTATATATCACCATACAATAGAAGAATTGAATTGACATATTACTCAAACCTCTATTTTTCTATGAACACTATCTCAGTCATACAATATAAGTGAATTGGAATATTACTCAGACCTCTATTTGTCTCTGAACACCATCTCAATAAGATATCCATAGTACATCCCTTCCTTAGAAAATTCATACAAATTTAAAGAACATAATGATATGTGTATGTTTTTTCCATAATCAATAAGATTTTAAAATAGAACTTTATGGATATATTTAAATTATGGAACTATGTTCTAATTAATATGCAATCATACTTACTTATTCGAATACCTCCTCCATGGTTATAATGCCATACCAATTATAAGAGATCGAGGCCATATAAAATGCAATCATGTCACATGTAAATATCATGTTATAGTAAAGATCATGCAATGCCATAAACATCCATGCCAATTTAAATTTTATAGTTTTTACCTTCGCTCTATTACCAAAGATTAACCTTGCCAAATAAAACAAACATATTCACCATATGTCTTAAGGGATAACAAAATAGGCAAGTATATGTATAGATATATATTCTTCATATATTCCATATTTGATGGCTCAATTTGTATTATAGGGATCTCATTCACATGGCTCAAGCTCTTCTCCAAATAGAAGGCCTTTATAAGTAGACTCAAGTCTATAAAGAATGTGCCCAATCTAATCCAAAGAAGCATCTACCTTGGCTTGGCTTGACCCATCTTCCATCAATGATCTTCTCCATCTCCCAACATAGGTGATATCAAATTGCCATACTCTTTCACACTATGAGATATAAATGACGGGATACTTTGACAAACTCTACCAATGATTAATTTCCTTTATAAATGAAAAAGACCTTTATTAAATGATTTAGGACTGTACCTATATAGATATCATCATGTTCATCTTTATATGGACCTTCCATGGCTAAAGGACCATTCTAAATAGCATGAAATGTTCTCTTCACTCAATTCTATTATATCCAGACTACTATGAAACTCATGGCCAATGGATTTTCATGATGGGAATGGTCACTCCACCTATTCATCCATGGTACCTCTTTTATATCCTCAAATCACCATACTCATCCCTAAACATCCTTAACCATGTCAAAACATGAAGATCAACCAAGCTTACTTCAAGCATACTAGGACAAGCACACTACACACTTTGGCATTGATACTTACACTATCAAGACACTTCATCCACTCACCTAAACATCTCCATGACATCATTGACAAATCTCCAACAATCACCCCCCTTTGTTATTGATGTCAACACCCATCAACAACTCACCTTCCTTCTCTCTTCAAATACTCTCACAATAAGAACCTTCTCCCCCTTTGACATAATGAAAAGTG
Organism: Torreya grandis; assembly: GCA_037957365.1. Classification (NCBI taxonomy): domain Eukaryota; kingdom Viridiplantae; phylum Streptophyta; class Pinopsida; order Cupressales; family Taxaceae; genus Torreya; species Torreya grandis. The sequence goes on from JARHVA010003997.1 coordinate 776,399, forward strand.
GGCATAAATTAATCCTAAGGACCTCAAAAGACCATTAATAAGAGAGGACCATATTATAAAGACGATACACAACTCCCCTTACCTTGAGCTTACCTATTCTTTGCCTTGACAACTTCCTCTTGCTACATGCCAACACTCTCTTCAACCAAGCACTGAAATAAATGAAGAAATAACACACAAAAGCACTAAAATTATGGAACTCACCAAAAAACATCTAAGAGGGACTCCCCCTAAGATCTCTAAGCCATTACACCTCTTGAGCATCTTTAGATCTTCACACACCATGAAGAACCACCATATAGGTTTACTAGCCTTCTCTCTCAAGCCACCTCAAGAACCATCAATAGCACTTCATTCCATTCATCAAATAAGAAACATGCTCTAAACCAACTAGGTAACTCTCCTTGAAACACTCATACCTTGATCTTTTGTAGAAACTAAATAAAAACATCAAATCTTCACACTAGGCCTCTCTAGACTCTTTGTAACCCTACATAGAACTTGTAGAGCCCACAAATTTTAGTAGACATACTTTCAAGATCTAAAAATTCATATTTGGAGCATCTTCATATTCCCACTTAAGCACACCAGTTTTTATCACCTAGATCCTTCTCTACAACATACTTCCTTCACAAATATACTAGCCAATTAGGCCTCCATTTTTACAAAAACTTAAATAATTTTAAAAACACAAATCTTTAAATGTCTATGAAGTTTTATTTGATAACCTATTTGGCCCATTCAGCCTATTAAGAATCCTCCAACCTCAACTCATAAGGCAAACCAATTTTCTAGCATAGCCTAAAACTCTAGAATATCAAAACAAAACAAGGTCAACAAACCTCCTTTTGGTCAATTTCCACCTCTAAAACTTCTTTCACACTTGAAGACAACTAACACACACTTCTGGACCAATTTTTGAGCTTTCAAACCTTTGGGAACCCATACATCCTAGAACCCATTTTAATCATGCTTGCCCTTAAGCCAAATACTAAGAAAACCAAGAGCACTCAAAAATATCCAATTTGATTTCAACATACCTTGAGTCCACAAAACCACCTAGATAATGTCACAAATAAGTTCAGAAACCTTTCTAAGCATCAAACTCTCCTTGACATTTCATCAATCTCATTACGCTACCTAGAAACACCCATTCTAATCCTATAAACACCACATACAAATCAAAGACATTATGACATCACTTTGACCTCATCAAAACACTTATCCCATCTTAACACACCAAATCCATCTAGAAACATTCATCTATTGCCTTCTAGGACCTTTTGAATAACACCATAGCAACACTTGCTTTTCCACTGAAAGGAGTCTCTTCAGAAGCATAGACAGAGACCTCCTCTACACCACAATGATCTAAAACAAAGTGAAGCTAGGAGTGGCCCACATTTTCTCAATAACCAATAGAATCTTTGTGTAACTATAGGACTGATTATTTTTGTTCTTCTTAGTCTCAACTTTGACAACTTATTCCTTTTTTACATCACTCACTTTTTCTTCTATGATAGGATATATAATATTTAGAGAAACTATGAAATCTTGACATACCTTGATCATTGAAGTATCTTCTTTGCATTGCATAACATCACCTTCAGACCTAGACAACAAAGGAACCAAGATTGAAACTTTTTTACACACAACAAGTTTCTCATTAGCATCCAAATACACCTCAAAACTAGCCTTAACCAAAACCTTGGTCTTCTCTTTGAGCTTGGTCTTATCACTCATAACATGAGAAGAAAATGAGAGCTCTTGGCACTCTCCAAATTCTATAGCATTTTCTACCATATAAAATGGATTACTTAGACCTACAGACTCATCATGACTCACACTTACCACCTTTGGTTTCTATGAGTTAACTTTCCTTCTTTCTTAGACTCTAGGATCCTGGTTAAATCTATTATATCTTATAGGCCTTTGCTTGTAGAATATAGTAATTTGACCTCTCTCTTTATAGTTGAATCACACTATACCTTTTTCAAGAAGCTTATCATGTCTTTCCTGATTAGAACTAAATCTTGAAATATGTCCATTCTTTTGAAAATTGAAACAAACTACTCCTTTCGAAGAAGACTCACCTTGCCTTACCTTATTTGGATAATGCTTGGCAAAATTCCCTCATTAAGATATTTCAGGAAATTAAATTTGTTCACACATTTTGACTAATGACCCCCATCATAGTTCCACGCAAACTCATTTCTAATAGGTCTCTTGCATTCTCTAGCTTTATTGCCAAACTGATTTCTTGTGTAGCAATAACCATTGAAACTTGTATACCTCATGGCATTTAGTTGTCTGATCTAATTTATCTTCACTCTACCTACATCTTCATTTTTTTACTTATTGTTGACCTTCAAGGTCTAATTTACATTAGTCTTCATATTGTCTTGAGTTGTATTTTCTAGTTTTTCTTTGTATCCAAGACCAATTCTATCACTTCCATGCTTTTGACCACTTATAATATTATCTAGATCACTTGAGCTCTTTTCAAATCTCATAAATTACTACATCTTACTAAATGTCTTCTCTACCTCATCTTTTAATGACTCATTTTTAATTACGCACCTTGAATGTTCATCTTCTTCAGTTTTCAAGCTTGTAGATAGGATTTCCAATTGACAACTGAGATGCTTGACTATATCTTCATGCTCCTTTATGTCTTCATTCATTATTGCTTCATACACATATATTTCTCCTCATAGTCCTTGATTTGTGACTTCATCTTCTTGTCAAATTTCTTCTCAATCTTCTATCCTTAAAGAGCATTCATCAATTCAGTCTCATAGTCCATCTCATCTTTATCATCATTTGAATCACTCCAAGTAGACTCCTTTTGATATGAGCAACTTCCTTCCTCTACCATGAAGATATCTTAATCTTTAACATGACTATCATCTTCATGATCATACTTTGATTCACTATCTTCACTCTCATCTGATGAGTTGCAATCTTCTTTAGTGTAGAGACTCTTCATGTATTTGAAGTACTTTTTCTTGTTGTCAAACCTTTTGAATCCATTCTTGCTTTTATTATAGCTAAATGATCTCTTTCCATCATCATGAACTTGACCATGCTCTTCATCATCATTGTTCTTATTCTTATGAGGGCACATGTTAGCAAAATTTCCTACTTCACCATAATTGAAGCATTTGAAGGGTAGTTTACCCTTATACTTGCCTTACTCTATTTTCAATTTCTTTGTAAACAAAGTAATTAGTTCATCTTCATCAATATCAGATATCTCATCCTCCTTGAGTTACTTACCTTGGAACTTCTTTTTTGGCTTCATTTCTATCTTGAATGTTTCTTCCTTCTTTAGTCGTATATCACCATTTTTCCTCATCTCATAGGTAGTAAGGATGTCATGCAATTCATCCATCTTCAATTGAGTAAGATCATGAATTTATTCTATAGTAGATACTTTAGAATCAAATTTGAGAGAGATAGAGAGAGACCTTAATACCTTTTAAATTATAATATCTTCTTCAAGATTCTCTCCAAGACCTCTGATGATGTTCACAATCTCATCACTCTCTACAAAAAAGGATTCCATAGAATATTTTTCATTCATCTTAAGACTCTCAAATTATCTTCAGTGAATCTGTAACTTTACCAATTTAACCTTTGAATCTTCTTCATAAATAGTCTTCAATTTATCCCACATTTCCTTTGTAGATATGTAGTGGATTACCTTGGTATATTTAGTCTTTGAAAGACCACAAGTGATAGCATTCATTGCCTTTTAATTGTTCTCAAACAACTTCTTATTTGTAGCACTGGATGGAGGAATAGAAGGTACAAAATAACCATCCACAATAGATTGCCAAGTGTCAAACCCTAGGGATATCATGTAGGTCCTCATCCTTGCACTCTAAAAAGCATAATTGAATCTATTGAACATTAATTCTTGCTTAGTGGAAAAACCTCCATGCATTTGATGGCTACCCATATTGTACCTTAGATCTCCTTCAAGTTGTCAAGCCTTTACCAAAGGACCAGTTATGACACCAACTATTAGAGGTAAAATCACTACGAGGGGGTGGGTGAATCAGTGGTGACAAATAACCCAATTCAATTTCTACACCTTTAAAAACTTAAGCATTCAATATAATCATTCATGAAGCATACAAGATGTTTATAAAAATGAACTATGAAGATAATACAAAAATCACACACAAAACACAAGATCTATGTGGTAAACCCTCTTAGGGAATAAAACCCACTCTCAATCCTGCAAACACATGGACTACTTGTCCTATAAGGTGATCACAAACATGATATTGGTTAAGTCCTTCTAACTAGAATTTAGTGAAACACCTATTTCAAAAGGATCACCTACCCCTATGATGATCAAGTCCTTCAACCATTTGTTGGTCAATTCCTTCTGATTAGATTTAGTGAAACACTTATTTCACAAAGAACACCTACCCCTAATATGATTAAGTCCTTCTGACCACCTAGTAGTCAAGTCCTAACCTAGATGTTGAGTACCCTCCCAACACCTATGAAATGAGCATCTCCTAATCACTAATTACCTACCAATCTGATGGAGATATAATGTATATCATCTCTCTTAAATGATGCACACTACATAGACCACACTCTGATCTACTTCTCAAATCAACCACCAAGATCACATAGACATCATCTATCTTTCAGTCACATCAAGGCATCCAAAACATCCTTTTGGATCACTCTAGATGTCTTCACTCATCCTCAATCTTCAAATCTACAAAAACACTATTCTAACATCATAAATATGACCTATAGGTTATAAACATAGTCATCAACCTATTTTTCATTGGGCACCCACCATTTCTTCTTTCCTTCACTCTAAAACTCTCACACACACCTCTTCATTCAAGTCTAACAAGTCTATAAAGCACCACTTTTGATTTCACCTTTTATATAGCCATCATGATTATTATTTTCACAACCTTCCTTGTTATCCACAAAATATGCTTTCACCCTTAAGGCATCTAACATGGGTCACCTATCAGCACAACCTTCTTTCAAATAGTCCTAAGTTACCTTTTATGTCATATGGAGACCCATTCACCTCTTTGACACATCTTCAATCAAACTAAGAACACAAGAACACTTTCAAATAAATAAACCCATGCCACACAATCTATAGGTCCTCATTGATTAATAACAACCATCACAGCATCCTTATGCTAAATCTCAATTTGTTTAAATAACATTTTGTGCACATAGCCATCATGAATGAACACACAACCACCTTGTAAGCCTTCAATCATATTGAATATGATTTATCAAATCTTTATAATCCACATAGATGGTCATCATAGAGTCTACAACACTCTCTAATAGTTATCTCATCTTGAAAGATAAAAATACCATCAAGAACAAATCAATTACCCTTCTCAGGTTACTTGAAGAGCATGAATGAACACATAGTCAACATTGGAGCTTAATATCTACATTTATACAAATATTCAAACCTTCTAACCAATTTTTATACATGCACCTTGGAGTCTTTTATAATTTTTCTTTTTACTATATATTTAAATTTATCATAGATCAAAAGATATGGCTCAAACACTAAGCACTGATTCTTCCTTCATTAATTTTAATATTTAAATCCAAACAATCATAGTTAAACCTCGATCACTTAGAACACATCTTGTGCTCTTCAATCAACTTGCTCAACTTGCACCATTAATCTTCTTCAAAAGTAGCTCAAACTTTAACTTCTAGTACTCCCAAATCCAAATTTTAAATCTAGAACATGTTAACCTCATCTCATGCACCCTTGTAATATTGACCAAATGTGCACTGTTGATCTCCATGGATCAACCAAGTCTTTACCTAGTAGTGCTCACCCTTAGAGCTTACTCAAAAATCATGAGATTATGATACTTGACACCCTCACATGCCTTCTCGTCACTTTACTAACATCCCCTTGTGTTTGTGCTACTTGGCAGTCTCACATGCATTGTTGACTCTTTAACTTGTCCTACATCATTGATCTTCATCAGTATGAACTGCCACTCACTATTTATCTTCTATCAGATTAATGAGCTTGACACTTATCACCAATGTATAAAACCTTTGACATGTTGACATTATACACACCATTGATCTTAATATGTATGATTAATTTCTCACTATTAGATATATTGACTAGTGATCTCAGACTTTAGTGTAGTTTATTTTGATGGTCTTTGGCCCATCACAGTTTGCAAGTGCAACTTTTAAGATTTATATCTTGAGCTAGAATACACTTTAGGACTTTAAATTTTTAGGATAGTTTTTGGCACTATAGATAACATCTCCATGTAAACCTTTGACCATTATTGACTTTATTCATACCTAAATTAAAATGCACAAACACACTAGTTCATACATATCTGCATGATGTACAGTGATGGTCTGGCCAAGTATGGGAACCTCTGTAATCTACCTAGAAGGCCAACTTTAAACCTTAATAAATTTTGTCGCACTCAATTACATGACCTAAAATTTAGACCATAGTAACTTGGGAATAATGTGATCACACCTATATGACCAACTCCCCCTAACTCATTCATGTGTGGCAATGGTGACATCAAAAATCTACTAACTCATATTTTTTTGCTACTAGACCCAAAATGTCTAGATGAAAACTATGAACTATCAGATGAAATCCACTCATGCACATAAGAATTCAAAGCATATAAAACCTCTTATGGTACCTCTTTCACAACCTCAAATCACCATACTCATCCCTAAACATCCTTAATCATTACAAAACTAAAGATCAACCAAGATTACTTCAAGCATAATAGGACAAGCACATTGCACACTTTGTCATTGATACTTAGACTATCAAGACACTTCATCCACTCACCTAGACATCTCCATGACATCAATAGAAACTCTTTAATAATAAAGTCATTTAAAGTTACAGTGGGAATATGATGGAATGAACTAGCATTCCTAGCATTATTTTGCAAGGGTGGGTTTCTTCTTACATCATTTGTACCCTTAGGAATACTAGACAAAAAAGGTTCTCTATTCTTGGCCAGAGCACCTCTTTGTTTAAAAGTTTTGGAATCAAGTGCTAGTTTTGAAAAACTAGGAACTTATTTTGTTTTATTAACTTACTTAATTTTATCCCCTACCCTTGGATTAGTAAGGGTAGTCTCTTGTAGAGAATCACCTTGTTTCTTACTTCTCAAACTATATTATTTTTCTTGGGCAACTACAATATTAATTAACAACTACTTACCATCATTAATTTTTAATCATCATAGATGTAAAAATCTCAAAGTCATGATTGGGAAACTCATATGCTTGTGTCATGTTTAAATCACAAATAAATTCAAGAGTTGGGACACATACCTCTTTTACTTCACTCTAAAATTAATCAACAGTGGTAGCACTCAGTAATTCTATCGAGGAAAACATTTTATTTCAAAGGATTTGATAGTCAAACATCATAATCTCATCATTTTTAAATATAGACTCAGGTTCCTCTACATCTTCATCCATACCTCTTTTACTTTACTCCAAAATTGCTCAACGGTGGTAGCACTCAGCAATTCTATGGAGGCAGACATTTTACTTTGAAGGATTTGATAGCCAAACATCATACTCTCATCATTTTCAAAAGTAAACTTAGGTTCCTCTACATCTTCATCCATTCATTTGGTAGTATCAAAAGGAGAATGTGAAAGGAATCATTTATCACACCAATCAATATCAAGATCACAATCTACAACATTGACCTTGGCATTTAATGGATCAGGAACCTCCTTGCTAGCTCCTTTATTCTAATTTCTATCATTATCTATAATGTGGAAAGAAGGATTCCCTCATGATCGATTCTGATTTTGAGTTCTCTCATGACTAGAAGATCCATGATGAATCCCCTTCTCAGTTTTGGCTAACTTGTATGACATCTCCTTAACAATAGTTACCAAGGTTTTCATGATTTTCTCAAGGTTGGAAATCTTATTCAAATGATAATTTTAAATATTGATCAATTTTATATCATCCCTTTATTTAAAAGATTACCCATAATATTTTTATTATTTTTAATTTGGATGGCCATGTTGAATGCCAACCTCATATTTGTAAGCCTTGTTTCTCAAGTAATACACAACCTTCTTATCAAATACATCACAGTATTTAATCAAACATGCAGTATCACTTGGCATAATATTATCAGACAATCTCATAATAGTCTTATTAAATCTTGTATTGAAGTCCTACACACACTCATTAGGGTTTTATTTTATGTTTTCAAATTCTACAAGAGTAACCTAGGATTACCTCTATCACCATACTATATTTTAAACACATTCATCATTTCTTCTCATGAATCTATGCATCCATGGGGAAGAGAATTTAACCATTCACATGAATCTTCCTCTAGTGTGTGCAAAAAGAGCTTATTACAAACATCATCATGCTCAACCTTATAGTCTTCAACTATAATGTGAAAAACACTCAAATGTTACTCTCCAATCACTGCATTATTTCCTTGAAAATTGGGGAGTCAATTCCTTGCCTCGTTTAAAACTTCATTAGGGTAACCCTCCATTTCATCAAAATTAATTGGTCTAAATTTGGGAATCTTGAATGCAAGACATTCATTCTCATCCTTATCTCTATGCCTCATGATCAGTTTAATGATGGGTTAAAGATCATATGATAAAGGGCTGTGAGGGGGTGAGTGAGGTGGATTTGGGGGATTAAACCTAGGAGGAGATCCAATTTGTTGAGAAGGTGATGGGTAATAAATAGGGCTATAAGGCTCTGAGTTATTAGGATAACTATTATAATCTTCAATCAAAGGAAGTTCAATAAAAATAAGTTTAGGTGTACTAGAATTATGATATTAGAGACACTCCTTTGTTGTTAATCTTTGTCTTCCAATTGGCCTCTAAACTTGTCTCTTTCTTTTATGATGAAAACTTAAGTCAAAGACAAGCTATTTTTATGAGTCACATTTAGAGAAAGATATCAATCCTTCTAGATTTGAAAATAAGAGAACACTCAAAACTTAATGAATTAAAGTGGGCACTGATCTTTCAAAAACTAGATAAAATGTTGGAGTCACCACTAGAAGAAACCTTATAAGATAGAACAGATTACAAATAGATAATGATACAATCTAAAATTATACTTTATTGTAATTAGTGATGAGAATACAAAACTTCAGAAAGGGAACTTGAGGACATGAACAAATAATAGATCTTTGTAAGAGTTCTCAGTAATACAAGTGGACAGGGATCTTCTCGCCGATAATGATTCCAATAAAGTTTTGGTTCCTAGTACATCTCTAAGATTAAACCTTGCACACTTGATTAGATGGAAAATGTAGATGATAAACCATAGTTATGTCATTATAGCTGGGTAAGGGTTTAACATCTAGATATAATAAACACAAAAAATGACTAGAAGACACCAACAGAGGGTATGGTTAGTTCCCTACTACTTTTGGCTCTACCTGAACTAAGGTGAGAGGACCTATGAGGTAGCTTGGTCACAAAGTGGGATAATGAAATTCAATTTATAGGTGATTATTGGCACACAAACATATATGATCAAAGCATAACCAAACTTGCATAGTCCACTCAGTAAGATTTGTCACATAGACTGGGCAAATGCTTCTCAATCAGACACAAGATACTAAAGATAGATATGGCAATGATTGTAATCCTCATTTCCAAATAAATTGTTGACAACTAAGGGCCAAATGGAAGATGATAATTCTAGTTTTCAAAGACCAAATATAGACTCATTTTATATATGAAACATTCATGCATTTATAATTAAATAACACTCAAGATGTTCAACAACATGTATTACTTGTAGGGGAAGGATAGGTAGGATGAGTTAGGTGTATTTAAGTGGGTTTTGGTGTCTTTACACATAAGGAGGTCCTTCAATATCTATGCTATCATTCATTTTAGGATACAAAAAGGATAACAAAAAAGATAAGGAGACTATCAAGAATGGTTTGCATTCATTTATGCCAATCCAATGCAAACATTCAAATGACCCTTAAAAACTCTAAAACATACACTATAGCTAGAGCTTCAAGCACTTTCTCTATCAACTCCATAAATCCAAGGTGTCCTTAAAATATTATCAACATAACATTACCAAATCATAATGCAGAAAGGAATTTATAACCTAAGTCTATGCCCAAAATGACTACCACTAATAGACATAAAACTAGATACCCAATCAACAATGCATCAACAATGCATGAAGAATGTCTCATTACACTTCATTGATAAGAAATAACATAAATCATAGATGTTTTCCATTAATATTGAAAATAGATCAATGTAAATAATGTTTACAATGCATAACAATGGTAAAAGGCATGGTGGATTTGCTCTAAAATATGGGGAAAATATAAATGCTCTCAAAGTTTGCTAATGACTATACAAATACAATCACCTTAGCAACAAAAGCAAAAAACACACAACAGAAATTTGAAAATCAAAAGGCCAACCAAAAACAACCTTTATAAAGAGGCCAAGTCCTCTTTACTTATATAAATTATTGACCCAAATTATTATTAGAAGATGCTCCATCTAGAAGATGCCTTTGAACATGCTTGGAGACTCTCATTCCTTACAAGGTAATGATTCTAGTAACTGGTTGTCCATGTCATGATGATATTGTAAACAAAATCTGATCTGCTTCGATAGAAGATTAATGTAGTTAGGCTTGAGGGTGAATATTCCTTCTGGGTGCAAAACAAACTTTTGTCTTCATGTGTAACTATTTTTCACTACCTTAAAACTAATCATTTTCCCAACTGGAAGTTTGTGGATGATGGTTTCCCTCATCCTTGTGCAAACCAAAGAATGCCTTTAGATTTTTCATGATAGCATCAAATACGCTTGCATTATTGCACGACTTCTTTAGTTATGATGGAGGCAATGTGGGATCCATGGTTATTTGAATCATGTGGAGAGGAAAAGGACTTCCCATAAAAACATGCTTCTAATGTCCCATTTTTGCCTCAAAACCCTTGTAGCAATTATCTTCATCCATGAAGCCTTTTTAACTTTGGTCAAATATTCATATATACCACTTAGATCTCTATTTTTACCTTTTGCCCATGAATTTACGCATTCACATTTTTGTTTCCTTTTTTTTCCAAACTTAATAATGGTATGTGCATATTCACCTTATTTTGCCTTGGTGGTTTTTCAAACTTCAACTGCAATTTTACACTTTTCATTATTTTGTGGGATTGTGGAACTTTCTATAACTTTTGCAAGTTGGAAAGATTACAAAAGTCTATTGCACATTTGCAAATTGAAATTTTAAAATTGCATTTTGATGATGTAGTTTTACTAAAAACATCCACTTTACTTGAGCCTTTGACCTTGCATTTGACTTTCATTGGCATGTGATGTAGGCTATGGGAATTTGAGTGCACATTGCAAATTTTAAGTTAAAATCTACAAATTAATGTTTCACCCCCACTTAGAAACTCTGACTTGCTTGAATTGTTGACTTTCTAACACTTTTGACTATAGACCTTAACATGGGGCTTCAGACATACATATGTTTTTTGAAAATTACATAAAACAAATTGCAATCTCCTCTAAAACTTATGCTTCTCAAAATTTCCTAATTTTTTTCAAAGAGTCAGTAATCGATTATAGGTAATTAGTGATGTAGCATAAACCAACTCCTCCATCATTTCCCTATGTGCCTCTACTTCTTCACTTAGTTTTTTTATTGCATAAGAGTTCTGTAGTACATCGTAAATGGGTTGAACCTTGGCAAAAGAATTATAAAAGATGTGAATGGCATTTATCTTGTTATAAGGAGGTCACTTTGAGATTTGTGGCATAAAATTCCAAGAAATGAGGTAGCCATCAATGCAGAAAAACTTAAAGAAACCATGTTAGACAAGGAGTATTAGATAATAACAGAGTTTGCATCGACCAACATTTCTGAACCTTCAAGCATTCCCCCACCCTTAGATATTATATTAAATAAAAAATCAAATAATGAGGCCATCCATCCATTCAAAAATATGGAGAGAATGAATCAAAGTACCCATTGAAGATGAAGATGCAAGCATCATTAAATAATATATTAGTAAATACCATTATAATACTCCTCTACTTTCATCTAAATTAGACAATATCAATCAATCTTATTTTCATCATTAAATATTACATAAGATATTCATTAGGCTCCCCTTTTTTTTAAAGGTGGTTCTGATGAGAATATTTCTTAGATTGAGTTCTAGTGACATGAGTATTGACTTCATCCTCCTCATCATTTACATTTAACAGTGCATAATCCTTTTGCTTTTTCATAAAAATAGCTACTTCTTTCTTAGTTCACTAATAATCATTCAAGCCACCTATTTTGCATGTTATTTTTGAATAAAGGTCATCTACAACTGATTGTGTTTTTTGAGGAATATGGAAAACCATATTCTAAAAACTGGTCTAAAGATGTTTTTCATCTGTGGAGCTTGAAAAAAAATGATGTTGGTCCATTCTGCTAAAGTTTTATTGAAATGTAGCCATAATAGCATTAAAAATTGCTTCATTCAGAGTCGACACATAACCTTCATGTGGCCAATTCTATCCTTCATGGTCACTGCTTAACCTATTAATAACATGTGAACTTTTATACCTTTGATGGAATTTTGAGACCTATATGCACATTTACAATTTTCAATTTAAAATGTTCCATTTTGATGTTGCATTCCCATTGTCTTTAGCTTGGCATGTAAACTACAGGATTTAGAATGCACATTGCAATTTGTAATTTACATATTGCATTTTGATGTTACAATTATACCTTTCCCTTCCTTCAAATATTTCCACCTACCTTTTCATGGACCTCCACGTCGGCATTTGACCAGATGTTATGTGGGTTTCTCCATAAGCTATGGGTTTCAGGTCTATGAGTGTAAATTGCAAACTCAACATTCCAATCCCCATGCCAATCTTCACCTTGCTTTTTCTTTCTGAACCTATTGCTTTTCTTGCATGCCTCCATGTGGAATTATAAAATATTAACACATCTTATCTTAAAACTTTAGCATGGGTGGTGGACATTTTATCATATTTACAATTTGAAAAATAAAAGTTGTAAAGAGACATTGTTAACTCTACTAAAATCTCTACCTTGCCTTTGAAAACTTGCATTTGACGCTAGCTTAGAATCTCCACTGACTTCCTTTGTTGGCACGTACACAGGCCTTGGGATTCCACTTACAAAATTCAAGTTCATTTTTTATTACAAAGGGATAGAATATCCCCACATCCCTGCAACTATATATTTGAGTTGACACCGTTATATAAGTTTTTTGTGAGTTGACCGTGGGCTTCTAGTTACAATTTGTAATTTTCAATATCGAACTTGTAAGTCAATGTTGTATTCCTGCTATGGATCTCTGCGGACTTAAACTTGAGTTGACACCTTATAAAACTTCATTGTGGGTTGATGACAGACTTTAGACAGCTATTTGCAATTTTCAAAATGCAAATATAAAGTTGTGTTTGTAATGTTATAGTCTTTCTAAAGATGTTTGCTTGATTTTTGTTTGAAAACTTCCACTGCACTTTGGGCAACTCACTTCCACATTTGATTTTGGACCGTGAACCTCCACATGTCTTTGATAGAAGGCTTTTAGTATGGACTTTTTCCTTTTAGTGAGATTTTAAACCCTACGTGCAATTTTACAATGCAGTGGGTAGACTTCCACTTGCAATTTGTAAGTTGCAAGCAAAAATTGCAATATGACATTATGTTTCCCCCCTCGAATCTCTGAGATCTCATCCTTTGTAACGAAAATGTTAGATTTTGTAATTTTAATACTTAATCACATTTTTATTCTTCCCAGCTCAATTTCACCAAAGCATGCTAAAAGACATGAAAATGTTAATTATTAGTGAAACCAAACTTTATGGAATTTACACAACATAAATGCAAGAGCAAGGTTTTCATTTAAGGGGGCATTTATGTAGAATTCTTTCAGAGGACAACAATTAGACTTTTAGATACTCACTTTTTGAGAGAAAGGGCACAAATTGTTTAGTTCAAATTTTAACACTAACAGATTAGTTATAAAGTAGTTATTACTAACCATTATAATACTCTAATTAAAACTTCATCTCCTTCCTTTGTATATTAATACATTCTTCTATTCTTTGTAATAATTTAATGATACAAAGATAGACTTAAGGAGTATGTAGACATCACACATCCAACATCTTGGATCTTGTCTAATACTTAATATAATACAAAAAATTTGTTTTAGTTCTAATTTAAGGTACATTACCTTTAATAGGGTGGTTGGAGTTTCCCAAACTTTGATAAGTATAGAAAATGGAATGTGTTGCTCCTATGCCAATTGTCGGCCATCACTGAAGAAGAAAAAAAGCAACAATAAAGATCCAAAAAATGCTTTTGAAACCCATTTTGAAATGGTAGTAGATTAAGATGAAAAGACATAACTAAAAATATATATATATTGAATTGATTAAGAGGATAGTGGTAGCTAGATAGGTACATTGGGTGATTCTAGTAAATTAGTCTTTGCCATGTAGAATATGATATCTACATCAACCATGCCAATAAATACAAATTTTAATGATTAAAACAAATGACTGAATTAGCATTCATGTTTGAAAAATGAGTGCATCAATGGTAGAATCTACTTGGAATTTGGGTGGTACAAATTTATAACCAAGGAGGAGTTTATCTATATTTTGCTATTATTCCAAAAAGACAGTGCACGTAGGAAGTCACAATCAAATTTTGAATGGATGGGTTGTACATAAAATAAAAAAAATAGAGTGATAGATTGTACTTCACATTGAGCGAACATAGTAGCACATGGAGGACAAAATTTAAGCACTACCTCCTACTTTCGTATCCCACAAGGAATGAAATCTCTCTACCATAATTTTTGTATCAACCAAAAAGGTGGCATAATTCAGACCCTATTGTTGAGATAGATGAGTTAAATGTCAAAGGAATTCATCATTTTTCCACTTAGTAGGAGAAAGGTTTCCAAAAGTGAAATATGTATCAATTATTGAAGTCTTATTATTAATGTGTGCTTCATTACTAGAACATATTAGTATGAATATATTAGAAATTGAGCATGTAGTATTTAATATTTGTCCAACATTTACTAAATAATAATTTAAATTAATCAATCACATCATGACATGTAAGATATAGCTATTGGTAATCTAATGTTCAAGAATTGTTATTCCAAATGTTATGTTTTGGGCATAGGTTTAAAAAGTGTATTTTGTTTTTTATTTGATAAGGTAAACCTAGATTTTTCAAGGACCTAGAACCATGAGAGTAAGATATAAAAATAGGCCCTACACATCTGATTGAACAAAAAGAAAAACTATAGACTAGAGTGAAACAAAACCAAAAACAAAAAAAACTAGATTATGTAGAGGTACCCTCCTAGGTGTCTTTAGAAGCAAAATTGTCCTTTACCAGAATGTTGTGTTTGTCTTTTGAAACCTTGGCTCGAGTGTGATTCTTGGAGCCTTCAGTGGGTTCTCTAGGAAAAATCATCTTGGGATGCTTCCTATGTTTCACCTGTAAGGGGGTTTGCTTTGCGGGGACCCCCCTGGAAAAAAGTAAGTGTATTTTATGATTTATCATGATAAAATTATTTATATCAGAAAATTTATAATGAGTTAGACCTTCAAATATTGGTTATAAATAGTTAAGACAACATATCAAAATAGGTAATTTTTTCGGTCTAACGTGATACCATGATAAATCTACGTGGCTCCAAAGTTAGGGTGTAGGGTTTTCAGATGTTTCCCCTACTAATTGTCCCAAGTGTGCAAGTTACATTGAGAGGATTCTTATTGTAATTTTTTATTTTTCTTTTTACTTTTCTTTGTGCAAAAAGGATAGAGTATATTATATATATAAACAAGACATGATCAATTATACTATTTGGAAATCTTTGTTTACAAATAAGGTTTTCTATTATGTATACAACTCTTTAAATAGTGTAGGGAGAGTACATGCATGTAGATAAATGTTTGACATGGTAAGTGCAGTATGTGTGTGTGATATTTGAGACTCATTCTTATTCGATAGTATACCAAATTATTTTTTAAATATGACAACCACATATATGGGTAAGGAAAGTTGTTTTAAATCTTAATTTTTCCCGTTAACATAATATTTTGTCCTTTATATTAATAAATTTTGACTTGATATTTTTTTATTTTTTAAAAACATATAATTTAAAAAATTTCAATGGAGAACATAAATGTAAGTGATTAATAAGCACTTTACTATTGTGAGTGATTAATATGGTCTTTATACTCTTATTGGTTTACAAATTTTATTCCTAAATGCCTTAGCATTGTAATCTTTCCATAAATATTACCATTTAAAGGTGAGGGTCACCCTATGATATTATGAGTTATATTTAATTTTTTACAAATTATTTTTTAAGATGAAAAAGTAATAAAATGTATTGTAAAAATAATTTGCTGAAAATTATGAAATTGTGAAGTAAAGATAAATTAGAATCTAAGTTTGAAATTAAAGTATAAATCCATATATGTTAAATGAAGGAAATGATGCTAATGTTTAATTTAAAATGTGATGATAATTAAGGAATACATATTTTGGCAGAAAAAAATGAACACATATTGTAAAATACCTAATATGAAAATAAATAATGCTTAATGAGAAACAAATTGATTATGACATTTTTTTGTTATTATATAGCAGTACTAACTTTACAGTTATTTTAAATGTTGTGGAAGAGGTAATTCTATCAATCTTCTTTCTTCTAATTTTCTAAGATTTATATATTTACTATTTTACATTCTTACAAAGTGCTCAAATGTAAATCCATAGGAGATGTGAATGCCAGATTTAACATATTATTGATACAACAATTAATGTCAATCCTTGATGATCGTTGCTACCAATATCAATTATTTCTTTAGAAAAATTTATTCCTTGTGATTTATGTATGGTCAGACCCCATGATATTTTTATATGTATTTTTTTATGATTACCTTGTGTAATGAGAAGAATTTGAATATTGTAGGATTACAACTATCCCATGAGGGACCAAAGTATTTTTCGAATGCAACAACTACATATATGGGTAAGGAATGTGGCCTTCAATCTAAATTGTAAAAAATGTGAACAATTTTTATGATAGCTTCATTAATTAATCCTTATTTTACCCAAATATTGGATCTTAACATTTTTTTTTGTCATTTACATAGAAGCACAATTGGCTAGAGTTGAGCATCGTTATGGTTAGGTGTCTTGATTTTAACATTTTCTTATTATGTATGCTACCAATATGTTAACTAGTTAAATACAAATGTGTTGAGATTTTTAAATCGTCCTATTCTTCTAGAGGCATGAATAATATTATTCTTCTATCAAGTTTTTATTTTGGATGTTAGTTAATAAAGTCATGAATAATAGCTAGTTTGTTGTGCATCTTTGTTGACAAAAAATTCCTTCTAATGTTACAACTATGTTAAATGTTCACTATAGTGTGTGACCAAAATATTTCCTTGTATACATTAGAATGTCATTTATAGGTGGAATTTATCCCAGGCATCCAACAAGTATAATTGATCATCTACCAAAGTACTTGTTATTTTTTTGAGGAAATGCCTCATGCAATTGACCATTTATATTGCTAAGCATCTTTAGGTCTATAAATATCATTTAATCTATGAGCACATATTTAATGTGTCTCATTTCATTTTGAAAAATTGTTAATGCATGTTAGTCAAATGCTTTCATTTCTTAGATAGGAATATGTATCCCTAAATGTATTATTGATCTGTAAGTATGTTAAGTGTTGTCATACTAGTTGGAATGAGAAGTAGCAAATATATGCTTCTACCAACAAGTCCATTTAGGCTATGTTTGATGATGGTTTACCTCTACCTATTATTCCTTGCATAATCATTCATAGTGGTGTACTTTGTGTTCTTTTTTGGCACATTATGTGTTGTTTACCTTATAGTTCATTTGACATTGGTTCACTTCTACACCCAACATATTTATCTTTGTTAATTGTGTATTGAGAATATAAAAATTCTTTTACAATTGTATACAGGTTGAGTAGTACCTCAAAATGATTCCATTTGTGTTTGTTTTCAAAGTCATAGAGCCCAAGCATATTAATGTCATCTATTTGATTATTTCATGATGGGTGCTGTAGTACAAGATTTCCCACTCATGAATTTATATATCCATTTGTATATTCTCTTGTCTATCCCTATCATCACTATTTGATTCATCATTATTGTTTTTCTATAGATATTCGCTCGATATGCCATAATTGTAAGAATCACTGATTTCCTTTAAATTTGTAACAATGTCTTCCCTAGTTAAACTAATGTCCCTTGAAATGTTTTAGAATTGTTTGTAAAGTAATATATATTCCCAAAATAAATCCTCATATGATGGGGAATCAATAAGAGGTCTAGAACAGAAATGAAAAAATATATGAGAAATCGTCTTGATTAGTTTTCCTTTTATTATTATATGACCATGTTCATGCATCTTAAATGAGTGGTGATGTGTCTAAGAAAGAAGGGAGATTTAAATATGTGTCAATGAGAGATTCTAGGTTGTCTTCAGTGAATCTACTTTGAATAATTTATATGAAGATTTGTTTTCCAATAGATGATATTCTTTTTAGCATATGGTGGTAGCTTTCAGATTTGTTTTCAACCTTTGTTGCATACTTTTATATGTAATTGAGCACATCATGGAAAAAAATTAGTTGGAAATCTACATTTGCATGCCATATTGAAAGCATGTGTGCATTATGGATGTCAACTCTTTCATCATTACATGTCAAGAATTAAGTTTTGTGTCCTTCATTTTTGATAAACATGTATGACCTTGATTATAGAGGCCATGGGGATTTATTTATGCATTAAAAATTCATGCCTTTTTTTTAAAACATGTAGAATCACTACATGTGGTTTGATTTTGAAATTGATTTAGGATCTCTTCACAATTATTTTGAGTATTGAAACAAAATCTTTCATTGGTGATGAACAATTATGTAATGTCAAGATTGAAATGATGTATTCTATCATTTTTGCATGGCTTCCATGTTTTTACATGTTGGTCAAAGAATATCCTTGCATAATTTACTTGAAGGTCATCTTCCCAGTTTAATGTGTCGATGTTTGGATCATTTTCTAACCATTGAAACCTATGGATGTGTCTTGATTCTCTATGTTGTCATTCATACAAGAGTACAAATAATAAATTAGATAATTATGATTTGAGAGAGGTATTTATAATATGACTAAAATGTAAAAAAATGTAGGCTTTGTATGAATACCTATACCAATAGTCCTTGTCATGGATATGTTTATCAAGGATTTCTTCATGAAAGATTGAAAATATTTTATCCCTATATGAAGATGCAAGATGTTGATTTGCGATTAGGTTTTGATTTCTACAATGAGAATTTTTGTCTAGGTGTTTAAACCTATATTAGATATAGATCTTATTAAAGTGTATAGGGTTAAGAATATAGAAATAAAAGGTACAAGTGTGAATATCATAACTATAAAATGCCAATCAATTTCTAAACTTAGCTATAAACATAAACTAAATTTATTAAGTTGAGATACTTTAAATATAGAAAGTGCCACTAAGTTATGTAATGAAATGGAATGTAAATCAAGTGCTTATTTGACTATGATGTTAATACAAATCATGATCTAGAATAGAAAGAAAGATGGTAGGAAGACAGTCCCAAAATAATCCTTAGATTCTAGATCTGGTGCCTCTAGCTCTCTAGATAGTTGCATCAAGTCTAGACAATTATGTTGAACTATTTTGGTTTGATACTAGTATCTTACATGGAATACCTAAAGAAACAAGGTGTGACCACCTGGATGATTTTGGGTTTGGATTCACCTTCTCTCTAGTGTATTCAAATCTATGTCATGAACATTGGCTCCTTGTGAAATGGGAAAAACCTTAGCTTTACATATTCATGTGACCTTGGGAAAAAATGGGTTAGTAGGCACATAATGTCAAGATGACCGATAATGAACCAAGTGTCAAAGGGCATTTCCTACATAGCCAATACTCCAAAAGAGGGACTCATACTCATGTAGTTCAACTCTATGTGTTAATTTATGTGTGAATAATGTAATGAGTTTGAGTACAACAGTGATCTAGCTTTTAACTTGTCAAATATGACCTTATAAGTACTCTTTTAGTACTTCAATCTTATATATGAACTCTTCCTTTAATTGATATTAGAATAGGCTAGAATAGGAAAGCTTTTGGTAACTTGAGTGTTTCTTGAGTGCTCTTTGGTTTAATTGTTGGGTTGTTTCAGATTAAGAATGAATGAGGGTTGATATTGTATTTATACCAAGCCTATCGAGAGATAAATCACATTAAGGTAATTAGGCCAACCTTTTAGATACAATTTATTTAAAAATTGGATGACTTTAGGGCACTATAAACTTTCATCAGGAAAAGATAATAACATCAATGTTTTTGTCTGACCCCAATGTTAGTGTTTAGGGAGCAAAAAAATAGGTGCACTCTCAAAACCCATAGAGGTGTAAGATAAGTACATTTTGAGCATTATAGGATAAATAAGATGTCATGTCATCAATATAATGTTATTTAGACTAAGATTTAGGCCAAGTGGCATAAGATAAATTAGATGAAACTAATGTTCTTGAAGCAGGGGCAACATATAGGTGATTGATCCAATAGGAACTGAGTCATCATTTTAACTTGATGTATCTAGGTGTTGTTTGAAAGTTGTGTAGCTTCACTAACATCTTCAACATCATCTCTAGCACATGTGTACAAAACTCAAATTCCTACCTTCTCTTTTTCCATAATGCATAACCCTTATAGTGTCAGTTTTATATAGTACAACTCAATATTAATGTCAACACAAGATGTCATATTAATGATTGGTTATGAAGTAGTTATTACTAACTAATATAATACTCTATTTGAAACTTTATCTCCTTCCTTTTTATATTAATACATTCTTCTATTCATTGTAATAAGTTAATGATACAAAGATAGACTTACAGAGTATGTAGAAATCACATATCCAACATCTAGGATCTTGTATAATACTTAGTATAATACAAATTTGTTGTTATATTTATAATTTAGGGTACATTTCCTTTAACAGGGTGGTTGGAGTTACCCAAATTTTATAGTATAGGAAAATGGAATGTGTTTCTCCTCTGCTAGTTAGCCATCACCAAAGAAGAAGAAGAAGAAGAAGAAGAAGAAGAAGAACAATAAAGATCCAAAAAAATATGCATTGAAACCCATTTTGAAATGGTAGTAGATTAAGATATATATATATATATATATATATATATATATATATATATATATATATATATATATATATATATATATATATATATATCTTAATCTACTACCATTTCAAAATGGGTTTCAATGCATACTTTTTTGGATCTTTATTGTTCTTCTTCTTCTTCTTTGGTGATGGCTAACTAGCAGAGGAGCAACACATTCCATTTTCCTATACTATAAAATTTTGGGCAACTCCAACCACCCTGTTAAAGGAAATGTACCCTAAATTATAAATATAACAACAAATTTGTATTATACTAAGTATTATACAAGATCCTAGATGTTGGATATGTGATTTCTACATACTCTGTAAGTCTATCTTTGTATCATATATATATATATATATATATATATATATATATATATATATATATATATATATATATATATATATATATATATATATATATATATTGAATTGATTAAGAGGATAGTGGCAGCCTGATAGGTACTTTGGATGATTATAGGAAATTAGTCTTTAGCGTGTAGATCATGATTTTTGCACTGAGTGTGTCAATAAATAAAAAATTTAATGATTAAAAAAAATGATTGAATTAGCATTCATGTTTGAAAAAAGTAGTGCTTCAATGGCAAAATCTACTTAGAATTTGGGTAGTACATATTTTCAATCAAGAAGGAGATCATCTGCTAGGAGAAAGGTTCCAAAAGTGAAATATGTTTCAATTATTGAAGTCTTATTTTTAAGGTGTGCATATTTAATAGAACATATTGGTCTAAATACATATATAGTACACTATAAGTTGAGCATGTAGTATCTAATACTTTTCCAACATTTACTTAAAAATAATTTAAAGTAATTTCAATCACATTATGACATAAGACATAGCGATTAGTACTCTAATGTTCAAGGATTGGTATTCCAAATTTTATTTTTTGGGCATAGGTTTAAAAAGTGTATTTTATGACATATCGTGATAAAATAATTTATATCATAAAATTTATAATGATTTAGACCTTCAAACATTAGTTATAAATAGTTAGGATAACATATTAAAATTGGTAATTTTTTTTAGGTCTAATGTGATACCACAAAAAATATGTGTGGCTCCAAAGTTAGGGTGTAGGATTTTGGGATGTTTCCCCTACAAGTTGCCCAAAGCATGCAAGTTACACAGGGAGGATTCTTATTGTAAATTTTTTTATTTTTTTGGTGCAAAAAAGATAGAGTATATTAGCAACCTATATATATATATATATATATATATATATATATATATATATATATATATATATATATATATATATATATATATATATATATATATATATATATATATATATATATATATATATATATATATATATATATATATATATATATAAACAATTAGAAGCAAGACATGATCAGTTCTATTATTTAGAAATCTTTGATTAGAAATAAGTTTTTCCATTAAGTGTGGTACATGTGTGATATTTGAGACTCGTTCCTATTCGATAGTAGACCAAAGTATTTTTTAAATGCGACAACCACATATATGGTAAGGAAAGTTGCTTTGAATCTTAATTTTCCCTGTTAACATAACATTTTTTATTTATATTAAAATATTTTGACTAGATATTTTATTTTTATTTTAAAGACATAATTTTATAAAATTCAATTGGAGAACATAAATTATAAGTGATTAATAAGCAATTTACTATTGTGAGTGACTAATATGGTTTTTATACTCTTATTGATTTACAAATTTTATTACTAAATGCCTTAACACTATAATCTTTCCACAAATATTATCATTTAAAGGTGAGGGTCACCCTTCAATATTATGAGTTAGATTTTATTTTTTACATATTAATTTTTAAGGTGAAAAACTAATAAAATGTATTGTAAAAATAAGTTTCTAAAAAATTATGAGATTGCGAAGAAGCAAAGATTATAAAATAGAATCCAAGTTTGAAATTAAAGTATAAATCCATATATGTTAAATGAAGGAAATGATGCCAATATTTAATTTAAAATCTGATGATAATAAAAAATTATGAGATTGTGAAGAAGTAAAGATTATAAAATAGAATCCAAGTTTGAAATTAAAGCATAAATCCATATATGTTAAATGAAGGAAATGATGCCAATATTCAATTTAAAATCTGATGATAATTAAGAAATACATATTTTGGCATAAGAAAATGAACATATATTATAAAATACCTAATATGAAAATAAAGAATGCTTAATGAGAAACAAATTGATTATGACAATTTTTTTGTTATGTAGTAGTAGTAGTACTAAAGTCATAGTTGTAAAATTTGTGGAAGAGGAAATTCTCTTTATCTTCCTTCTTCTGATTTTCAAATATTTACATATTTATGATTTTACATTCATGCAAAGTGATCAAATGTAAATTCCTAAGAGATATGAATGTCATAGATTGAACATATTATTGATACAATAGTGAATGTAAAGCCTTAACGATCGATGTTACTAATATCAATTATTTCTTTATCAAAATTTATTCATTATAATTTATGTATGGTCAAACCCCATGCCATTTTGAAAGGTATTTAGTGATGATTACCTTATGTGATAGGAGGAATTCGAAGATTGTAGGATTACAATTATCCCATGGAGGACCAGAGTATTTTTTGAATGCAACAACTACATATATGGGTAAAGAATGTGGCCTTAAATATAAATTATATATAATGTGAATGGTTTCTATGATAAATTCATTAACTAATCCTATTTTCACCCAAAGATTGGATCTTAACATATTTTTTTATCATTTAAATAGAAGCACGATTGGCTAGATTTGAGCATCATTATGGTTAGGTGTCTTTGTTTTAACATTTGATTATTATGCATGTTACCAATATGTTAGTTGAATACAAATCTGTTAAGATTTTGAAATCTTCTTATTCTTCTGAAGGCATGAATGATGTTGTTATTGACATGATAATATTTCAGTCTTCCTCGATTAGGTTTGCATTTTTGATGTTGGTTAATAAAGTTCTAAATAATAGTTGGTTTGTTGTACATCCTTGTTAACAAAAAATTATTTCTAATGTTACAAATATGTTAAATTTTCACCATAGTGTGTGATTAGAAGACATCCATACATACTTTGGAATGTTGATTATAGGTGAAAGCTATCCCAAGTCTCTAACAAGTATAATTGAATATCTGCCAAGGTCCCCTTTATTTTTTTGAGGAAATGTCTCATGCAATCAACCATTTATATTGCTAGGCATCTTTGGGTCTATAAATCTCATTTCATCTATGAACACATATTTATGTGTCTCATTTATTCTTGATAAATTATTATTGCATTTCCATCAAGTGATCAGTTCACATACCCAATGAGGTGTATTCATTATTTTCCTTTTTCACATCTCTTTACTGAATGTTACTTAATTACTTCTTTAATCATCATATACTTTTGCTTTTGGCATCTCTTAAGTAAGGACTGATTTATGAACATTTGATTTACATGACATGCATTGTATCATGATTCACATACATAGACTCAGCTCTACATACTCAAACTTAGCTTCATGAGCTTCACTTCCTAAGTAAGTCTCGGTATGCATTTTTTTTCCTTTATACTAGTCATTATCTTTGCTACATTTCTAGCATAAAGGGGGCTAAATATAATCGCTTAAAAGTATAATTTAAGTGTTAAGAGTGATACTTGAGACTACTTATCCCTAACTTAGCCTTAGACATATTTTAAATCCTATTATCACACTTATCCAGCCTTCATACGGGACAAATGCATCCCTAGTTAGCTCAAATGTTGTCCCAAACCCTCATTTCCTGATCATGGCCCTTTGTGCCCATGTTCTACTAGCTAGACATTAGTACCACATTAAAGACACTAGAGCCACGTGGTTCTAGTGTCCCCAAAATGGTGCCTATGTCATTTACGCTAGCTTTCCCAAATGAATATATTTTTAAAGGTAACATCCTCCTAAATCATCTTAGACATATTTTATTATCTACACCAGCAACAAAATACTATAAATGCATGTATTTTAGTCCTATATCTACTAGATGGAAATTAGATACAAAATACGTATTCAAACATGAAACATGTTTAGCAAAATCAAGGTTATCAAACCCTATTCTACCCTACTTCTACATACTACCATCTATAGTAGCCCAAAGCTCAGATTTTTTAGATTTCTAATCTCAAGCATACTTAAGGTACTAAATGCCACCATCATATTAGCATCACTTGCATTTGCACCAGCACTTAGGTGGGTAGAACTACATCAAGCTTGATGCCTCCTAAAAGTATTGGTATGTATATAAATCTATTCACAGTGAGGTGTTGAGGGTTTCCAACTTATTCTACTAATGAATGCTTTTTTCAGCTCATACCTAGGCTATGGCACATAAGTGAGTCCCACTCAATGGCCAAGTGCATCCAAACCCAAAAACAAATTGGGGTTCAAACCAACCCCCTTTTCAAACCCCTATGTGTAATTTTTGAAGGGGGTTCGAACTAACCCCCTTCAAACGAAGGGGGCCAAAGGTTTACTTTAGCATTTGATTAAGTTTTTATTAATTTGAATGATAATTTTTTTGGGGGGGGTGGGCGGCGGGTTTGAACGAAGGGGGTTAGAACAAAGGGGGTTCATTCGAATCCCCTTCATTCTAACCCCCTTTGTTTAAACTCCATGTGGCATGAAATCTTCACCCATTGAAGTGGAAAGCTACTATTGGCTTAAAATTGCCACTTTGGATGCCACGTATTAGGATGAAAAAATAAAATAAAAACATGTGGCTCTATATATAAATAAGTATTTTTATGAGATTTCTAATAATATGATTTTTTTTTAAATTTTAATAATATTTAATATTTATTTTGATTTATTTAGTAAAATATACTTATTTATAAAATAAAGTACCATACATTTGAGGCACTAGAAAAAATAGGAAACTATGGCCAAAAAAAATTGAAAAATATCAATACACTCAACTTTAATGTCCTTGTTCTAATGATGAAAAAATTAGTTTATTTTCACACACACACACACACATATTGTGAGGAGAAGACATAAGCATGGATATTCTTTACCTTGATCATTAAAAAATTAATAAAAATTTATTTTTTAATCAAAAAATTATAAAAAAATAATCTTGCGCTACATCTATGTTTCTAAGACCTCTTTGCAAAAAACTTGAGAAAATATTATGTTTTAATAAAATTATGAAGAGGAGAAATCAAGTACTCAATAAAAAAATTTGTACATGAAACATATACACTGTGTATTTAGGTATTAAAAAATCTATTTTTTATTTTTTCAAAAAAATAATAAATGTAATCTACACTTTAAATGATACATTTCATTAGTTTACACCATTTTCATATTTTATATGGTTAAGTCAATATTGTCTATACAGATTGAGAAATGTTTAGATTTTCATTTTTTGTTGTCCCCTTGAAACCAAAAAGTGGGACACAGTATTATGCTTCAACCCACCCTAATTACAATTAGGATTAGGGTTTGCATCATAAATCAGTCATTACATGCTCCTACATGAGTTATTGAATTTATACGCATAGGGACAGATCCCAAAAACCTAAACGTAGGGGCACTCAAAAATTCAAGGCAATCCTACACAGAGGACATTAACACCAATATCAGGGCACTAGAGCCACATGGCACTATTATCCAAATGTTGTGCTACTATCTAGAAGGGGTTCTGACATAGGGATCCAGTTGAAAACATGTAGACTTGCTTCTATGTTAATTTCCAATAATCAGATCATTTATAACAAGTGTTTTTCAAAGAAGTCTTTATTTGGACATTTTTATTTATATTTTTAGAAAGTCAAAACTAGTCAAATCTATAATAAATCAGCGGATATTTTATGCATATTATTTCTCTGATTTAATCTACTTAACCTTTTAATCAAACATAAGCTAAACCATAAAAGGTCTAAACCCTAAAAGGTTAAAACACATAGCAAAGGCATGCCATTCCTTGCATAATAATTATTTTGACATCATCCTAACCTACATTGTAGAGGCATTAGAAGAGGAGAATCTAAATTAATACCAGGGTAAACATGTTTATATGCACAGTTCAACAAATTTAGACTTACTTTACAATATAAAGTGATAACAAAGTATAATTCTATCTTTACTCATTCTTTTGTTATTTCCATATGTCAATGAGGTAGTAGGTATATATCTTGGTTTCGTAATGATTTTTTATAAATTAATTAGCTCACATTTTGTATTCTTCCTCGATAGAATAACTTTCTTGACTTTTTTCATATTGTTTTACTATATATCATTTAGTAAATATGGATCATAAAAATTTCAATTGATTAAAAAAATTAAAAACACTCGAAACATCAAACGTCTACTTTAGGTTAAAATGTAGACAAGACTTATCGCATGCAAGTTTATTTATTTATAATAAAAGTATTTATGTTATTTGAAGATAAAAAATATTTAAAAGTTTAATATTCATTATATTTATAGATTTTGATTCTCAATGTTAAATATTTACAAGGATCTGTGTTTTATTTACAGGGATTTATATTTTGGTGAATAGTATTATAAACCATCATTTTTATTAGTTTGCTTATATTTTTTTCAATAATATATTTGATATCAAATAAACTTTAAAAATTTACTAACTTTTCAAATCAATTTATTATTCTATTTATTTATAAATTAATTTTATTTTATAATACAAACACTAATTTAAATTTTTTTTTTTTTTTTTTAATGATAAATCCACAAACAATACTAAAAGCATTTAATTTTTTTGAGATTTATTACAGAAATACAACTGAATTTATAAACCTATCATATTATGTATGTAATTTTTTTTTGCATTTCCATCTTAATTTAAAAATATATCTAAAATTTTATATAAACTTATACATTTTATGGAAAAAAATGCCAATTAAAACTTTGCATTTCCATCTCACACTTATACATGAAATAAATTTGCATTTCCATCTCACACTTAACAGTGAAGTAAATTTATAAATTTTTGCACTTTTTAAGGAAATATAGTCCTTTATTAATTTTAAATAGGCCTATAAATTTATTTTATGAATTTTAATTGACACAAAATATTTCTAGCAAGATGAAAATGTAAAAAATTTACATCACTGACATAATTCATTTTAATTTCTTTAGAGCAAGTAGTGTATGATGTCAATCAACATTGAAAAGTATTTTATAATCAAAATGTGGTGAGTATTTACAAATTTATCCAAGTTTTACAGTCTTTATTAACATGTAGATAATTATCAAATTCTCTACTTTATCTTTCTTTCTTTATATATATATATATATATATATATATATATCATGAAAATACATTTATATAATGAGGTTTATTTGGATTAAGGTATATCATATAATTAAATTAAATTTTTAATATCTATTTTCATTTCATTTAATGTATTATTCAAATTTGAAAGAGAAAGTTACACTATATTAGTAAAATATGAATATACATATATTATACATTTTAATAGAAATAAACATATGATATACTTCTTTGTGTATGCACTTGTTCTTCTGATTATTGAAGTCATAGTTATTCCTCCTTTATTTTATCTACTCATTTTTCCCTCTTCAATCTCTCAATATAGTCATATGTGAAAGGAGGTGAGATCCTCAAAGTATGTAATGACTTGACACATGATATAAGAATAAAGGTCAAACCTTGTCTTTATATAAGTCCAATTCCAATTGTGGATTTCTTAAATGTCATTCTTTGTGATTTTTAGACTATAAATCCCCACACCAATTCTAAAGTCAATAAACACATGACCCCTTTTTATAGGGATGATTATAATTTTCATTAGAGTTGCATCAACAAAACAAAAGCTAATGTAGTAATCAAATTGAATGATTACAAAGGTAGGTGTTTCAAATAGTGCAACTCTTGGTTTGTAAGAAATGCTAGTCAAAAGAACACGATTTCTCCTAGAGTATATTAAAGATTAAACTTTCTACTAATTACTCATCCATAGTTATACTTTATTATATGGTCTAATGTAAGATTTGAGAAACAAATCAAGCATTTTAAAAATGCAATCCTTTGAGATGTGGTGCCATTAAAGCTATATAATGTCCCACTTGGGAAACCATACCTTTACCATCATGAAACATATGAATAAAATCACATAAAGGTTGTCATAGATGTTGGTGATATGAGATATTGTATACTATAAGTAATTCATAATTTGAGCCTCATTGCCACCAAACAATACAATAAGTTAGTCATATTTAATAATAAGTTTTTAATTTTAATGGTGAGACCTATGTGTAAAAATATCCTTATGATACCAATTCTTACCATAGTTATTATATTAGAAATAGATAAAACCCCATTGAACATCAAGTTCAAAGAATACAATTATATTTTTTAGTTACCTAAGGAAGTGCCTACACACTGTACAATTAAACGTACTATTGAATTGATTATTTGACTACCTCTACCTAATGCCTCTTTGTATAATAGATCATTTCTAAATAATGAAGAAATAAATTAGTAGATTGATGAACTTGTGGATAAAGGATACATTAGACCCATATCATCCCCTTAAGAAAACCCAATTGTACTTACACCAAATAAAAAAGGCACATAGAGGGCATGCATTAGTTTCAAATCTCTCAGCAAAATGGGGAAAAGAAGAAAAAGTTTGGTTTATTCTAGCATGCTTATATGTATGAAAAGAAAATTGAATAAGTAGAGTAAGAGGATAACATGGTAGTAGCAGTTGAAGAGCTATTTGGTAAGTATATACCAATAGTAGAATATTCTTCAAATTGTCATGGAGATAAGAGAGAGGAAAAAAGTGTGTGTACAATAATCTTCTCAAGAACATATACAAGATGAAGTTCATTTTTGACAACTAGAGGTCGAATAAAATACTCTCATGAAATCAAGTGAATGATATTAGAAAGAGGAAGAAGAGCTTCTCAATAGGACAAAAGTAGATAGAAAAGGATATACATATAAACTCTTCCTAAGACATGGATATAGAGTATATTGGTGGATGGAAAATTTGGGAATTTAGAGATAGAGTTTGGTTAAAAGATCATTTAGACAAGAAAAGATAAATAATGACACTCATGTGGCATAGAGGAAATCAAGGAGATAGAGATGGTGGGCATGTTTCTACCAAAAGGAATGAAGGATGAAAATGGTGTTGCACATATGGGAGTAGTGCACATAGGTGTTGGAGAATTTACTCTTATGGTTCAAGGTATGCATTGTTATCATATGGACAAGGATAGTGTAAGGTTATTTTCAAATGGCATGGTTGTGGTGAAGGAAGTAGAGTATAATCAGCTTAGCGCTGATGTAAAGAGTTTGAAGATGGAATAAAATAAGAATGAGATTGAGTAGTTGAGTTTGTTATCAACATAAGTATGTGATGGAGATTATAATGTTTCAAGTGTAGATATGAAGATAAATAAGGCATTCAAAGAGGCCTTTCAAGGTAAAGAGAGTGATTCACTTGAGTTCATAATTTTTGAATAAGTGAAGGAAAAAAATGAGTCTATTAAGACTGATCAATGAAGAAAACACAAGTAAGATGATTATGTCAAGAGAAGATATGGTAACCATGAGAAAATATGAGTTTATAATAGATAATAATGGAATGTGAAAGGATCCAAAAATGGTTTGGATAATAAATGGAAAAAATCTAAGAAGACTCTTGGTGGAGGTGGATGGATGAAGGTAGTAGGTACAATCCCAAAAGATAAATTAAGATACAAGAAGAAGCATCTTGGTGAGTATGGTCAGATGAAGGTATGTTTCATCTCACAAGAATATGGAGAGAGAAGAAGAGAATACTATGATGGGTCTAACCCAAAAAAAGGGGAAATAATAAGTAGAGATAGGAAGAAGAGGATATATTTGAAGCCAGGAAGAGGAAGATAGAAATGGAAGAAGAAGAATGTTAATCAGTTGAAGTATTTATTGTATTGGAATAGAATGCTATGACCATTAAGCTTTGTGGTCAAAATATTGGTTTTAACAATTATTCCATCCTTGTGAGTATGAAATCATATTTTAAATAAATTTGATGTCTAATAAAAGAGCATCTAAGGCATATAGGAAATATTGCATCACCCAAAAAATATAGTAGTTGTGTGTTCTTATGGTGTTTTTCATTTTTTTGTTCTTTTGACATGGAGAAGCTGGTGTGAGATGAATCACTACTCAAGTAGCTTTAGATTATTACAAATTAGATATCCCATATAAAAGTGGCACTAGATAACCCCATCTCTAGAGTATTCGCACACAATTAGCTCCCCAATATACATACAATGAGCTTTAGAGAAGATAACAATTTTATTTTTGGAATACCTTTATAAAGATACATGCTTATAGTTTTATTTAAACTATATTATTTATAGAAGTAAGAAAAAAAAAATCTATGAATATTATGGAAATAGATGTCAACAACATTAAGAGGGAAATAAGGAAATTGAAAACTATCAAATTTCAGACACAATTGTCAATGACATCAATAGGAAAATAAAGTAATGGCCCATAATGATAAAGTTTCAAATCTTCTATGTTTCTAAGAGGTCAGAGAAGCTGAAGAGACATCCAATAGGTTAGAGAAGTCAAATATTATCAAATAAATGACAAGGGAAATGGCCAAGGAGATTCATATAGAGAGGAGGAAAAGATGCTCTAAGAAGTTGGAAGGAAAGAGAGAGAGAGAGACTTTAAGAGGATGATACCTCTCCAAGAATAGAATGAAGGGATTTTTCATGTCCAAGATGAATTGTATGAATTTTTTTACCTTCTTCATGTTATTTTATTAAACATGTATAGGCATGTGTGAGTGTGTGGTGAGAATGTACATTCATTTTTTGGTAACATGTTAATGAATTCAATAAAAATGATGTGTTAAGATGTATCAAGTCCAAGAGTGTGCTTAAGTGTGTACATGGGAGAGTGTTTATCCAAGGAACACATAGTAAAAGGTTGACCTAAATTGTTTCCCCTTTATATGCTTGCACCAGTTCCATACATACTTATTTATGCTCACCTACATAATCAAAATAGGGTTGGCTCTAGTATACCTAAAAATGTAGAGTGTGGCTATATACTTGTCCAAATTGGGAATAGATATTAAATACTCATTTGACTTAATGGGTCACTAATTAATATAGTCATATTTTTTCAAGCATAAATATAATTTGCACACACACACACACACACACAAGCATGCATGCACATGTGTGCACATGCACGCACACACACACACGCGCGTGCGCACACACACACACACACACACACACACACACACACACAGCTAGCATGTAAACACTTTATAATATTATAAGGACTCCATAATGTCTATGTGGCCAAAAATCTAGGAAAGGGTTCACCATACCTCTATAAAAATATAAGACCACCAAATCTGCATATCCACAAATGGCCATGAATCGTACCATATTCTATTTATAGACAACGTGGCCACACACACAATAAATACATACATATGTACATATATACATATAGCACTAAAGTGACATGTGGCTTGCATAATAACAACATGAAGGTGTGTGTATGTGTGTGTGTAGACACACACACACCCCTTCATGTTGTTATTATGCAAGCCACATGTCACTTTAATGATATATATACCTTCATTTTGTTATTATGTAAGCCACATATCACGTTAATTTTATATTTACACACACACACACACACACACACACACACACACACACACACACACACACACACTAATATTAAGACCCTTCATGTTGTTATTATGCAAGCCACATGTCACTTTGATGTCTATGCACACAATAACTATGGCATATAATCATGTTTTTAACATAACTATAATTTGAACCCCTTATCAAGGATAATATAAATAGGGTAGTGTATCCACATAGACATAAGATCATTGCTCAAGGTCATAATACTTCTATATGATAATATAGGAGTGTCTATAAAATCCATGTGACCTCTACCTAACTATGTGATTGATGTCACCATTTTCCCAATGGATGTGATCCACAAATTTAAAACAAGATCTATAATACAATGCATTCATGAACTTAATAAAATTTTCCAAAACTTATATGAATGGAGGCCAAGGTTGAGACTCTAAGATTGTGACACACGTCACAATCACAAACAATAAACAACCTCAACCAAATATTTTGCATAATTATTTTGCATATGACTGAGACCACATATAAAAAATTAGTGTTAAGGATGAGATGAACAACATATTGGGTCCACCATACCCAAAGGGACAAGTCACCATAATATCCACAATAATCTTATAAATAAGAGTATTTAATAAGTTCACGTGGAAACCTATTAAATAGATATTAACACCACAACTTCAATTTAATGCATTCACATTTTACATCTTAGACTAGGTTATATAAATATATTGATGTGTTATTTACACACATCAAATAGATCTAAACCATTCAGGTGTATTCATCATGCAATATTGAGGTCATAAAGGAATGATTCACTTTAAATTTTAATTTTTCATGTTGGCTCTATGGATGAATTGAACTCATAATTCATTGTTCTATCTAATTAAGTTCATGGGATTTTTATCTCATTTATCATGGCCACATAGTCGAATATATATAATGGGATCTCTAACAAGTGGCATGATCATAGATAAGCTTCCATAGTAATCACAACTATAGTTTATAACGTTTCATACTTTAAATATATATTGATTTAAGTTACTAAATAGGCAAATTTATATTCTCACAGTCTAAATGTGTGTATTAGTTCTATAATATTCACAGTTTGCTACATCACTAGATATGATCACAATACTCTTAGATATATAATGGTCTTCATATGAACCCATGCTTAATATGACCAGTGAAACTTAACTTAACCATAAATATATTAACCAAATTTAATATCATAATAGGTTCATACATTATATGTAAGTGAGACTTGCTTAAAACATTCAAGGGTTACTCTAAGTGCATGATGCTAAAATAAGTGACATGTGTCACCATCACAAAAAACTTATTATTTAAGCCAAACAAGCAAAATGCTTTAGTATTCCCATGTGAACATTGTTCATGAAGTCAAAGGGTCTTGAATACTAATTTAACATCTTGATTTAATCATATTGTAATTAATATTCCATATTGAAAGTGATTTTATCAAGTTGACCAATGACCATTATTGTTCACCCACATAAATTAACTTGAGCTACATCTTTTAGTCATGGAGTCATAGAGTCATGTGCCATACATGAAACTCACAGAGTGGCTATAGAGTAAATGTTTATATAGGATACTTACATTACTTTGATTACTAGGATTTATAGCATGTGTCTTGATCCTATGCATCAAAGCTACCATAGAAAAGGTTCATGGTGTTAGCAATGATTACTTTCAGCTTTCATATGATAAGAATTGTCTCAACATTTAATAATTTTCACTAGATGTTTTGAATGTATTCACCTGATTTGAGGTTTTCTATGCCCATGAAAAACTCAACGTAAAATACAAGTAGGCCAGAGGCTATTGTCTTGTATATCCAAACTATGAAATCACCAGGGTTAGTTACTTAGATTTTTAGCTTAAATAACATTAACAAAAGATATCTTAGTGTGATTAAGAGTAGGTAAATTAGTGTGTTTTTCACAATGCCATTTTATAGTGACTCAACCTTTACATTACCTTATGACTTAGTGATTATTTCATGACTTAAATAAATGAATTTATAATTAATAAATCAAATCTATAAGAAAGGCCTTAAATATAAATTATTCCTAACCCAATAAGACTAAAATGTTGGTAATTTCATCACAAACATAGATACAACCTACAATTTTGAATCCACAACATGGATTTTTCCCTAGAAATTATTAGAACTAATTTTTCCCTAGTCATTATTAGAACTATTTTTTCTCATAGTTCAAACAAAGTGTGTTGAGACATTTTCATTGATGTCAAAGAGTTATCTATTTAGTAAATAATATGGTCATTGATGTCAAGGAATTTATAATAATAAGAGTCTGTAGTTTCTGTAGAGTTCATAATAACTGACTGAGTCTCTAGCTTGCCATGAAAGTTATTTTTGATGAAGTAAAAAATTAGCCAAGAGACTTATTATCTATATTTGACATCATATGGATTCATAGAAATAGATTTAAGAATTAATTTAGATTAAAGACCATTAATAAGTTACTCTGTGTGAAGTAAGGTAATCTAAGAATTGTGAAGAATAAGATCATGTTCAGATCTACTCATCAAAAAATTATGAATTGTATCAAGCACGCTAAAGACTACATCAAGTTTCCTACAAACTATATCAGATTTACTATAGACTGCATCAGGGGTGCTACAAACTACATCAGAGTTGCTATGAACTACATCAAGACTACTACAGACTTCAATAGAACCACTATGAACTTGTTTGAAAAGTATTTCTAAATGTACTATAATGAGTGATTGGTCTATTCAAGATTCATTTTGCTTAGGCTGACATATGTGAGTGGGATTTTATATAAGCTAATGTGAATTATGTTTTTAAAAGAGAATAAATCATTATATAGTCAACTATAGAGTTTTATTTGGCCAAATTTCAAGAAGTTATTGATCACCATCTTGTATATAAGTAAGATCAAATTGTCTTTTTTAAATGTGAAAAAAAGGAGGATTAATATATAAATTTTCGAAGGAGTAGAACATAGATCTATTGAGGAGCGTATGGCCAAAGAGGCATTAGTATGAAATCATGGAATGATTCATAGGAAGATTAACCTTAGAGTATGTAGAATCATCTAAAAGAGATTATTAGAGAAGGTAGAGATGACAAATTTTTTGAAAATAAAGAGGAGAGAAAGAGAGCCTAATTTATGTATTTGATTGATAAGAAAAAAAATAGTAGAATGAATCTGAGATCGATAAGTAGATATAGTAGAATTATATCATCATTTGTTGATATAAGCAACTGAAAAAGGTGGATGATTTAAAGTAGCTGAGTTGGTACTTGTCAAAGGGGGTTGAAGCCTCCTGTAGATTGGTGTCTACAAATCAAGGAGTTGGTGTTTCCTATAAAGTTGGTGTTTCCTATAAAGTTGGTGTTTGTTGAATATTTTTGTTGAATTGGTGCTTGATTATTTGGGGTTGGTGCCTCAAGCTGAGTTGGTACTTATAAATCTTGTTGATTCATTACACATATTATTTAGGACATGTACTCTATACAATGAACAATGTGGGTTTTCTTCCCTTTAAGGGTTTCCCACCTATATCATGTGTTATGTTTTTATATTCTCTATTGTGGTTTGATTGTTTGATGGATTCTTGATTGATGCTTGACTAATGAACTAAAGAATTTGAAGAAATTTTTAAGATCTCAATGATTTTCCCCCCTCTCAGTGGATGTGCTTCCAAAAATTGGTATTACATTAGGTCCTTTAAGGTCAGGATTAATAGCTGGAAGGTAAATCCTAAGAAGCACAATGTCTAGTCATCAAGTACAAGAAGGGTTTTAAACAAATAAAGCCCCTTTGTTTGCTAGAACCAATTATGCCTTTTGGAAAATTAGTATGAAGACCCTTTTGATGGATCTCAATTTTAACATTTGGTAATCAGTTTTAGATAGGTATATTATCCCTCAAAATCCTCCAACTAATGTTGTAGGAAAAAAAGCAAGTGAGAATAATTCAAAGGCTATGAATGTTATATTGTGTGGATTAAGAGAATCTGATTTTTTCAATGTGATGAATTGTGATTCGGTTAAGTTAATTTTGTACAAGTGAAAACTCATTTATGAAGGTTACACCAAGGTAAAATTGGCAAAGCTTCTTAACTATAGAAGATAGTTTGAATATCTAAATATGAATGGAGAAGAGAATATTGTCACATATCTTCTTAGAGTTGATGCAGTAGTTAATATAATCATAGGTCTTGGAGAAAAGGTTAATGAGTAAACTATTGTTCAAAAGGTTATAAGATCCTTGACCCCAATATTTGACTCAAAGGTATCAATAGTTGAAAAAGTAAAAGACTTCGACAAGTTATAAATGGATGAGCTTCATGGAATACTTACTACCTATGAGATGAGGAATAATGATAGAAGATATTACAGAAGGAAAATAGCATTCAAATTTACATAGAAAACACAAAACAAAA
This sequence comes from Torreya grandis, assembly GCA_037957365.1. NCBI lineage: Eukaryota > Viridiplantae > Streptophyta > Pinopsida > Cupressales > Taxaceae > Torreya > Torreya grandis. The sequence continues at coordinate 813,905 of JARHVA010003997.1, forward strand.
AAAATGAAATTAGCAGTAACACTGATGTTGATGAAGACAAAGCTGAACTCTTATTTATGAAGAAACTAAGAAACCATTTAGGTAGGTACAAAGTCAAGATACCATTCAAATGTTTCAATTATGGTAGGATTGGTCATTTTACTTCCAAATGTCCTCAAAAGGAAAATGATCATGATGAATAACATGGTGAAGTGAGTAATAAGTCTAACAAGTATGATAAGAGAAAAAAATTCAATCAAGGTGACTATAAGAAAAATTTCTTCAATAACAAAAAGAGTTTATAATATAAATAAGACATCTCTTCTGAAGTTAGGGATAAATATATTTTAGATAGTGATGAGTGTATTTTAGACCATAGAAGTGATGAAACTTTATTTCATAGCCATTGAAGCTGAAGAAGAGAAGAGTTCAAAAATAACAAGTCTTCATGGATGATGAAGAAGTGAATGAACAAGAAGTTGAGGTTGAATTGAGGTAGAACTGATCAATGTTTTGGATGAATTGAAGAGTCAAACAAATAAAAATCAAAATACGAAGTCTATAATCAAAAGTCATGAATAACAGATATGTATCTTGGAAACTAAGATAACTAAGAGTGACAAGGAAGCTAAGGAGGTCATCAAAAATATCAAGACTTAGTTAGAAGAAGAAAATGCAAATCTAAATTTCAAGGAAGGAGAGTGCAATGAGTACAAATTTGAGATAGGTACATTAAATTTAGATTTGGAATAGTTCACATTCAAATTGAAAATTTGTCAAAAGTTCGAAAAAATCAATGGAATTCTTGATGACATATTGAATAGGCAAAGGTCACCTCTCATCAAAATAGGACTTAGATACACAGATGACTAGAAGAGTAGAAATGAAGAGTAGAATATCAATAAGACAAAAACATATGTTGATACTCTCAAGAAATCTAAGATTGTGATTGATAGTTAGAGGTCAGGACAAGTCAAGAAGATTATTGCTTCTTGTAGAGATGACAAAAGTGTCAATATGTCTTCCAAAAATCTTCAAAGATCATTTCCTATCAGGAAACTGAATGAAATAAGGTACATGAATTCCTTCTATGGCTACTATTTTTCTTCTAATCAGTTTGGACATAGATCTGTAGATTGTAGATCAAATGTTATAAATAATCATGCATGGAGAAGTGATGTGAATAGTCATGGATTTCTGAAAAGATTCTCGAATTCATTTATCAAAGGGTCAAATATCTATAAAAGCAGTGTGATTTGTTACAACTATAATAAAATTATACATATTGTAAGATTTTGTAGATTGAATTATGCAAAACCCCTTAGTCAAAATAGGAAGGTATATGTTCAAATTGATAAGAAGTTAAAAACCTTTGAAAATACCAAAAAAGGTGCAAGAAAATGATGGTCCAAAGGAAAAAGAATCTATGTTAGCACAAACTGCTTTTCACATTCAAGATGAGAGTTTGAAATATTACGTTGACAATGGTTATTCAAGCCATATAATAGGTGATAAGAATAAATTTACATCTTTGAAGAAGACTATTAAAGGTATAGTCAAGTTTGGGGACAATACAATAACTAATATTGTTGGCAAGGGAATACTAAGTCTTAACAATGGGAAAACTAAAAATAAGAATGTGTTATATGTAAAAAGATTAAAGCATAATTTGTTGAGTATTAGTCAAATGTGAAATCAAGGACATACTCTATCTTTTCATGTTGAAGGATGTGAAATAAGAAAAGTGAGTTTAGGAAGATTGGTAACAGATGTTGGCAAGACAAAATAATTTGTATGTTTTGAATGAGATCAATAAAGATAGGTATTTTATGAGTCAAGTGGATGAGGGATGGCTTTGGCACAAAAGAATGGGACATCTAAACTTTGACAACTTATTAAAGATAAGTACAAATAAATCAGTTAGGAACATGCCTAAGATCACTAAACACCCTATGTAAGGCAGGACAACATGGAAAATAGACAAGAAGAAGGTTCAAGACAAAATAATATTCAACTACAAAACCTTTAGAGTTGATTCATATAGATCTATGTGGTCCTACTAGAATTTAAAGTATTCAAGGTAAAAGTTACTTCATCTTCTTATTGATGATTACACTAGAATGACTTGGGTTACTTTTTTTAAGGAGAAATCTGAGGGTCTAGATAAGTTAAAGATATCCAAGGTTCTAGATGAGAATGAGATGGACTTAAAAATAAAGTGTCTAAGATCTGATAGAGGAGGAAAATTTTGATCAAATCAGTTTGATAACTTTTGTAAGGAGCATGGAATCAAGATATAGTTTTTAGATTTAAGGACACCATAGTAGAATGGTGTGGTAGAAAGGAAGAACATGACTGTTCAGGAAATGGCTAAGACAATGTTAAATAAGTCCAAATTATCTAATAGATTTTTGAGATATGATATAAACACAATAATACACATTCTAAATAAAGTTTAAATTAGAATAAATAATAATAATATCCCTTATAAACTATGGAAAGGTAGACCAGCTTTAGTGAAACACTTTAGAGTGTTTGGAAGCATGTGTTTCATTAAGAGAGATGAAGAGGATCTAGGAAATTTGATTCAAGGGCTGATAAAGGCATATTCCTTGGATATTCTTTAGTTAGTTCTTTATATATATGCTACAACAAGAGATTATAGAATATTGTGGAGAGTACAAATGTGAGAGTGGATGAAACTAGATCTAAGAAGGTTAGCACACAACCAAGAGTTCATGAAGAGGAGCTTGACCTCAAGGAAGAGGAAAAAACATGATAAGAATAAGAAGTAGAAGAAATTCAAGAAGAAGAAAAATGGGAGGATATAATGGTACCTTCCAGATTCATTAAAAAAATCATGTAGAAATTCAAATCATCAATGATATTGATGCTAGAGTGCAATCTAAGAGAAGGTTTATGAATACATCAAAAAATATAAAATTATCTCTATTTTCAAAGATAAAACCAAAAACTTTTTTAGAAGCCAAAAGTGATAAGCATTGGGTGAATTATATGGAGGAAGAGCTCAATTAGATTGAAAAAAATGAGACTTGGGAACGTATTCCTAGACCTAAGGACAAGAATGTTATTGGAACCAAATGGTTTTTTAGGAACAAATTGAATGAATATGGTTAGGTCACGAGTAAAAAAGAAAGGCTAGTATGTAAAGGCTATGATCAAGTATAAGGTGTTGACTTTGAAAAAAAAATTAAAATTGTGGTAAGACTGGAAGTCATAAGACTATTTTTGAAATATGTAAGTCTACATTTCTCAATGGAAATTTAGAAGAAGTGTATATAGAGTAAACTAGAGGTTTCTCTTTGTCAAGAAATAAGGATATGTTTTTAGACTGAAGAAAGCATTAAATGGGCTAAATTAAACCCCTAGAGAAAGGTAATCAAGGCTTGATAGATACTTACTTAATCAGGGTTTTAAGAGAGGTGTTGTTGATATCAACCTTTACATCAAAACTAAAGGTGAGCATCAATTAATTATAGTTTTGTATGTTGATGATATTATCTTTGGTAGTGTTTATGACAACATGTCTAAGGAGTTTGCAAAAGTAATGTAGCAAAAATTTGAGATGTCTATGTTAGGGGAACTTTCATTTTTTCTTGGATTCTAAGTAGTTCAATTAGGTAAGAGAATCTTCATCTCTCAAGCTAAGTACATTAAGTAAATGTTGAAGAAGTTTGATATGGAAGACTATAAATTATTAAGTACTCCAATGAAAACAAGTTACAAGTTGATTCAAGTAGATATGTCATTAGAAATCAATCAGACCTTGTATAGATCTATGATTAGAAGTCTATTGTATACTACTGCATCAAGACCTAATATCTTTCAGGTAGTAGGTCTAGTGGAAAGATTTTAAGCAAAACCAAAAGAGACATACTTATAAGTAGTAAAGAGGATATTCATATATCTCAAAGGTACTATGGACTTTGGTTTGTGGTACTCAAAAGGTAAGGATTTCACTTTAATAGCATATGTTGATACAGATTGGGTAGGTTGCATTGATGATATAAAGAGCACAAGTGGTGATTAATTATTTCTTAAAAAGAGTCTTGTGTCATGTTGGATTAAAAATCAACCCTCAATTTCCTTATGCACATCTGAAGCTAAGTACATAGTAGAAGTATCATGTTGCACACATGTTTTATGGATGAAACAAACCTTGAGTGACTTTAGGATTAATAATGGAAGTCCAATTTATATATTTTGTGAAACTATAAGTTCCATTAACATCTCTAAGAATCCATTCATGCATTCTAGGACTAAGCATATTCTAATCAAGTATCATTTTCTAAGGGAGCAAGTAGTTGATCAAGTTGTCAAACTAAAGTATGTAACCATAAAATAATAAGTTGTAGATATTTATATAGAACCTCTTCTAAGGGTAACATTTGAGTTCTTAAGGTATGAATTAGGAGTAATTCCTTATTATATCAATCATTAAGAAAGGTATAAATTTAGGGGAAGCTAACCTTTGGTTATCTTTTAGCTCTGAAGATCAAGAGTCAAGAGTCTATGACAGTCAAAAGATGTTCAAGTGGTAGTACGTAGTATCTTGAAGTTTTCTAAGGAAAAGTTTATGGAATTATCATTAGGGAAATGAAGATGGATATTATCAGTTTTGAAGAAGCAACACTTTGTTTGGGATACAATAGATTTCAGGTCTATAACGTTATCCACCTTCTTGGGAGTGGTTTTAGGATTGACATTGGTATTGGGAACTTGTGCTATACTTGGAGCTTCAATTGAATTATGAGACAACAAAGGCATGGAGACTCTTGAAGTTAATTTTCTAGCTTGTATCAAACTATTCTTAGCTTCAATGGCTATCCCATATGCCTATAGTAAAGTAAACCCTCCCATTGATTGCAACATTATTTCCATATTAGTGACAAAAACTTTGAGATAAGTGGGGAATACAAAGCTTGGAAGAGGCCTCATAATAGGTGGAGATCTATACCATGTCTTTTTTAACCTTTAATTGAATTCCCCTATAGACATTAGGACCTCTCCTTATCACATTTAGCTGGTGAATTAGTGAAGTATGATCACTCTTATTCTCAAACCTATTCACCAACAACTCTCCAAAATCATCCCAATTAGTGATGCAATCACCCTCTAATGTCATATAACAATCAAGTTCCTTACCCTTTAAATACATGGGAAGTATTCTAATATCTATGTTATCTTACGTGATATTATGGAAATTAAAAAAGTTTAAAATGTCCCTAATGTGCTTAGATGGGGTAATAGGGCCTTTTCCATTGAAACTAGGGAGACTTTTGGTAGCATTGGGAGGAATAGGATCATATGTAGGAAGGTTAATTGGATTTTGGGTGTTAAAGGCTAGGAAATGATGTCGTCTAGCCATCTCTTCTTCCTCCTCTTGATCTTCTATCTCCTCAACTTCTTCTTCTTCAAAACCTTCTTTTTCAGGATCTCTAAATGTTAAGAATGGTTCAGGATGTTCCTCAAGAGGATTTTTAGGTAGAGGGACTTGATTGAATTCTCTACTATAAGATGATCTAGTGAAGACCATCAAGTATAATGTGGAAAAATTGATCTACAACCAAAAAATTTGACCTTTTAGAGTCACCAAATGCTGGATTAGAAACACTTCTACAACCTTAGGCTTGTCAAGACCAGCATTCACCTTGACGTGGAAATAATTAGGACCAACTATCCCACCTAGCATGCCAGAACTATTATCATCAAATTGAGCATATTAGGGCACTCTATTCAAGTTCCTAAAATTTGATGCAACATTGAATCATCTCTTAAGTTTTGGGGACTTGAAGAAGAGATGAATCTCTAGATTATAAGGGCTAGCTCCCTAGATTATTCTTTGAATGTCTATCACCTAATCTAATGATTGTTTATAAAAAGAGTTAGAAGCTTGAATAAAATGGAAACTACACTAAATAGGTGATCCACCAAGACATATCCTATAGACTATCAGACTTATACTAAGCAACAATGCTTTCCAAGATGGATTCTATGCATTGAAGGATCCTAACATAGTGTTTCAATGTGAAGGTAGCATACTTGGGACAATAAAAAAGATAACTAACCTAGGGGAATATTTCACACCATAGAGACAATTTAATACTTGAATAAAATCCTATTACATTCAACACACTTCACATGACTTGTTAAAATTAGAACTCTTGATTAAACATGAAGGATAAAGGGAGTAAGGATGATACTATCACTTAGCTCCACTATAAATCACTCACACACTTAAACAAAATGTTTACAACTAAAAATTAGACTTGTATTAAATGTTAAAATACAAAGTGTAATGTCATATTAGTAGGGATTCACCATACCAATTGTGGTCTCTTTTACAATGGCTAAAATGGCTCAATTTATAGAACTTGGGAGAAGAGAGAGAGAAGAGAAGTTCAAAAGGCACAAGGACAAGTGTCCAAAAGATAAAATTAATTAAAATTCATGTGGATGAATATATGGGGTGATAAATTCAATTTAAGGAGTTACAAGTCTCATTTCCAATTATTCAAAACCTATAAAGTAGTTAAGAAACTCCTTTTGTATAGGAAACTGCCCCTCGTGAGTAGCCTTCCAAAACTACCTTATCATTGTAACTAACCAATTTTGATGATGCATTTGAGTGAGAGGGGTTACTAATAATCCTTCACATTCATTATATATGTTCTTGATCATCCCTATCATTTTGGCCATGCATCATCATTCAAGATAGTCCCAAAATGAGCTCTCTCCATGCACGTTTCACACTTGGCACCTAAAAATTTCCCAATTATTTATTTTTATCCATGAAAAATGGTTAATTACACTTTTAAAAGGTTTAAATATCATTATTTTCAAGAAATTATCCTTAAAAGGCTTTCTAAATTGAAATTCATGACTTTTTCCTAAGTGTTCACTATCTACCCACTAGACTGGCTGAAATGAAAGAGATGGAAGATAGGTGTAGGAGATTATAAAACTAATAAAAATAAAATAATGACTTATAAAAATTCCTAAAATCTCTCCCAAAAGTGATTTGGACTCTTGAAAGTTTTCCATGCCTGCAAAACACAAAAAAAAGTTCAAAAATATCCTTGTTTTAGCCTATTTCATACAAGTTCATACAATAAATTGCATTGGAGGGTGCCTAAGAGAGTAATTTTCATTTTAAAAAAATTTCATGGCATCTCAACTTCATCTTCATTCTTAATTTTCAATCTCTTCCCAATCGAGTTGTTGAGAAGGGTTTGCAAGGGTTTTGAGGTGGTTTTCATTCTTAACATTCATTCATACCCATGTCACATTGGAAATCTGATAAAATGAGAATTATTGCTTCTAAATGACCCCCTTAAACTTATTTTAATGTCTCAAGTTCCCATGTAGAGGCTCATGAAATATATGATCATTCCAAGATGGCCATTAGAGTTATTTTCAAGCATTATATAGGGTCTGAGCACATTCTGGGCCAAAATATGGCTTCCTAGTGGATATATTGCAAAACAAAAGTTTAATCACCTCTGAAACTTCCTTATAAACATTTTCCAATCCCTATAATAACTCACCAAGGGTTTATAATGAATATGACCCCTATTTTGGAAACATGTCTAGGCCTTGCAAACTAGGTATGTATGCACCTTCAAAAAAAATGACCATTATTGACACTTACCATGCACTAATATAGATTTAAAACATCATTTTCACCTCCATGGATGTGATCCAAACACTACAAGTCTTTTCAAAGGCTAGAACTTGAAATGACCTTGCAATTGGCACTAAATTTGCATGTTTCATCATTAGGTCTACCTATAGACCTTTTGGTCTAGACAACCTTGATTGAATTACAACATTATATACCTATTTATCATGTTTCTCCATGTGTAATATATATATATATATATATATATATATATATATATATATATATTTAAACCTTATTTACTAATCTAATTTATCTCTGGCTCACCATTCCTCACTTTCCCCCAAAACTACCATTCTTGTGCATGAAGGAATCACCTTACCTTTGACACAAAAGAGAGATTATTATATCTATTTTTTGTGAAAAGTGATTAATTTTGAGGCTTAAAAAGCTAATAATTACCAAATATACGAAATTATTTTTTCTGGTTCCATGGTTAGGGAGTCTAACCATCTCAATCTTCTCAAAAAAGGGGTAAAAAAACCTTTTTTTTTGCATATTCTTGCTCAAACCTCCTCATGGATTCTCCTTTCAAACTACTTTCATGAATCCAAATTGATTATAAATTTTATACAACCTAATTTAATGCTTATTTAACCTATTAATCCACCCAAAACCTTTCTCCTAAGTGGAATCTCCATACTTGCCCCTTGAACCAAGGGTTTCCCTAACCTGCTTGTATGGACTGAGTCTATTTTGCTAAGAGAAAATGGGCCTTGGGTATCTTGAGAGTGTCTTGGGAATATAATTAAATTAATTTTATCATGGGGAATCATATTACACTTCTTTAAATTCCCCCTTCCTTCTTAGGTATCCAAGCTTTCTCCTTGTTCCTACCAAGCTAGGACCCTGCCTGATTGTAACAATGAACAAGGGTGTTTTATTTGAGGATAACTTTATTTGGAGATACTATCAAGGTGTCAAGACCTTATATATATATATATATATATATATATATATATATATATATATATATATATATATATATATATATCTTATTATTCCAATTTTATCTCATTCTTCTGATGTAGCATCTTATCACTTTAAGGCTTCCAATTTATCACTGCCCTTTATAGACTGAGACACCCTTAAGACCCTACTTGTAGGTGATTTTAGGTGGTCATAGGCATGATATTGGTCTTGAATGATGATTTATAAACTTATTTAGTTACTCCAAGCCATTATTCTTTGATATTTCCACCTTCTTAGCCTAAAAGTGCTTTAAAACTTCTTCAAATTCCATAATCTCACTCCACTAATTGTCTCAACTGTAGGTGACTATTTTTCATTCATTTTAGACCTACTTGTAGGTTTACTTAACTAAAAATAGACTTAGTCATGGTTTCAATGATGGAATATAGGTATTTATTTGCTCAAAAATCATAAACTCTCTTCATAATGTTCATTATCTCACTTGTTTCATAAGAGTTAATCCTTCCTACCTATAGGTGTCCTCTCATAGGCCTGTGTATGGACAGAGGAGAATGCATTAGGGGTAAAAACATAAAATTCACTTTATCCCATGAAATTTTAGCTTATGGGAATAATTTTAACCAATTTTAATGTTCCATCTTGATGTCTTCATCTAGGATTGAGTTTATCAATTTCAAGTTCACCTTTCTACCAATCTCCTATAGGTTTCACTGTCAAAATTCAGTGGTTTTGAGGTCACTTTTGGGTATTCAAAATACCACCCTCCATTGTTCATTATCCTTCCAATATTTTCACTTTAATTATCCTATTATAGGGCTACAAGATAATTCAAGGTAGACACCTTATAAGCTCATATAAACATGTTCTATGATACCTCAAAAAACCTCCTAGGCCTTTATTTGCAACTTTCAGGGATTGTAGGCCTGAACACAATCATCTCTCCTTTGAATGGTTATTTATCACCAAGTGGATACCAAAGGGGGTTTTAACATGATACCATGCCCTCATACCCTCCAAGGCATAAGTATATTCCTTTAAGCATCAACATGATGTCATCAGGACTGTGAGTGAGTGCCTTGAGTTGTATACGTAGATGGAAACTTAAAAGAGCATGGATTTGAAAGGGTAATGTTCTAAAAACACTTCAAGTTAAATTTTAAACCTTAAATTTGGATAACCTCATCAAGAATATTTTGAAAACAACTCAAAACAATCTCTTTAATGTGAATATCACCCTTCAAGGCACCTATAAATGAAAAGAGTGGATCATGGCAAACCCACATAAACCTAAAAGAGGTATATGAATATATTTAGACTTAAAAAATAAAATTAATAATTAGAAACCTATAGATAAGTCTTGAGGAACATAAGAAAACATAAAATCCATCAAATCAAAGCAACATTTTCTAAAACTAGCTCAAAACAAGACCCCTCATGGTTGTACATGCATAAAAAGCTACGTGGAGTGTTAAAAATGGTTCATAAAGGAGGAGGAATCAATATTATACTTCTTCTTATGAAATTGAAGTTGACTAATAGCAATATCCACCCCAAGACCATTCTTCCCAACTCCACCTGTACGGTCCACACCAAGCATCACAAGTTGACCCTTTTTTGCTTACTAAGATAAGAAGGAAGGAAAACGAGTTATAGATGGACTTTATGATGAAATTTATGAATTAAAATCATGGAAATGGGTGAGGGGAGGTGAAGAGACACTCCACCCACGTTTCTAGTTGATGGTGGACTCAAAAAGTCCATAAAAGTGCCCAAAAGCCCCTAAAATCAAGGAAAAACTACCATTTACTGAACACAACTACTTCTTGGCTGACATCTAACTAATAATGACATGATCCTAACCTTTTATTCATTAAAACTCACCTTGGTGACAAATTTTATTGCATGAAAGTTTGTACAAGTCATTAAATGGGCTAAAATGTTACCAAAAGGCCCTTTTTTGCATATGAGACATAACATATGACCAATTTATGATTTGTAAACATATTTAAAAATGTCAAGGACCACCTTAGGACATTTTAAACATAATTTTATCCTTTTAATACCTTTTAATAGGGTTGACCAACCTTTAACTTTAGTTTACTAGCCTAGTACAAAGAGGGTGGACTTCAACAAGGACTAAGGAGAGGATAAGTAAGACAATAGACCAACATAATACCCTATAGGACACATGGGAACCTTATTCAAAAGTTTAAAATAGTATGGATTTATTAAATTTGGCTAGAAGTCAAATTGAGTCAATATTTGCATCAATCAAGTTCAAGGGACACATACAATTGTCACATACAAAGTAACCTATCATGTAAGAAAATATCAATGGAGCATAGAACAAAAAAGTGGTTTATACCATCCATATGTTTCAATATCACATTTTAGTATAATGGAACATCATGTATCACTACATAATAAATGATTAGTTATCAAGGCATATGTAAGCAATATAAGTATATCAACATGGTACAAAGGTCATATAAATATTTAACCTATAATAGTGAAACCTATATAACAAGATGCCCCTAGTATCGAGATGACCATTGGGTAGAGTGAAAATTGACTTGAGTATGTCATGTGTAACTTGTATGTCCTACATAACATTCAAATATCATGAAATCCATGTGTATATGTAAATAATATTCCATCTACAAAACATGTGATAAATAACATATGTAAATAGTGTGAACTAGCAATCATGACATGCTCAAGTCCTGATTTGAGATTTTTTTTTTAATATTTGAATGTTTTTTTTGTATTTTATGATTATTTGATTTTTTTATTTTTTGGAATATTTGATAATATTGAAAATTGAATCTGAGTGGCCAGGTTTTTTTAAATAGAATAATGGGAGGGATGCAAACAATCTGCAACATGTGTCAAGGCATAATGTGCACTAGAAGTGAAAAAATAGATATGTAGATTAAGTGAGAGAAACCCATATGCCCCTATTGTAATCAAGGCTCAAATAAATTTGGGAAGTGGAGGGGGATGTGGAGAAATAAATTTACACCTAATAAATTCATAAGATGTAAGTCAAAATTTAGCCAAATATTCATAGTGTCAAGTATAAATATATTTTTCTTGATATGTTTATGTTCTAGACACTATGTTTCTATGACAATTATCAAATTTCTATGGATATTTGGTCCTTTTGTTTTATAAATTAGGATACTTTTGAAACTACTTCTGTTTAGTTCCACCAAGTATAAATAGTACCAACACTCAAGTATGACTTAGATTACTAAAAGTGATTGTGAATGAAAAGATAATATGTTTCTATATATGCAAGGGTTACCATAAGAGTTAGAGCAATATGGGATCTTTGTTTTTAGATTGTTTAGATAAAGATAACCGTGAAAGGGTATGATTAGAATGAAAATAAATTTAGGGGATAAAATAATGATCGATGTGAGTGTGTGTGTACAAGGTAGAAGGGTAACCAATAAAAATAAAATAATCATGCAATAACATGTAAAATAATATGTGTCACTATGAACTAAAAGAGTTGTTGTGGAGGTCTTATATCTAGTGGTAATAATGTCTAATTATATATGTCATATTTATTTAATGTATTTTTATGTATATCATATTAATAATTTATATCTATAATCTAAGTATGTGTTAGATGCTATTCTCTATTATTAGCATGCTTGACTTGCTCATGGATATATTGCCTATTCTTAATAAGCATGTTATGTTCTAAATTATGGGTGGTATTCATTTGTGATCTTAGTTCTCTTCAAGGTTTCATGAGTTTAATACTATTTTTATCGATAGTATCTTAAATTTTGTGTCTCAATATGTAACATTTATTCATCAAATGCCCTACAATTTGATGATACTCAGAATATGCATTGTCATCATAGTTCCTTGGTCTAGGTCTACTTAGATCAAGATCTTGTGGAGGTAGGAGTGTGATAATATTTCACTCTTGTAATTTATTTAGTATCACATGAGGATGTGATGGTAATCATAAGAAATATCTCTTTAATGGAGTAGCCATGTTGGATTTCCTAGTATGTTGTGCTATGATTTGGTTTGTACCTTTTTTTTTATGCGTTACTTGTAGATACCTAAATCTAGTCATAAGTACTTGAAAATACTAATTATTGACACATCCTAAATCACATGAATTGTAACTAAATACATGACTCTTATTTTCCATTTCTCTAAGACATTTATCTATATGTAGGCTTGATCCTTTATTTGTTATCACTACTATATAAAACCTTCCAAGTGCTCAAACCTTTGTTACATTAACATTAGAATATCTCTAGTTTAAGATAGTTTCCCCTAATCTTTCAGGACATGTCCACGTCAAATGGATATTTCTACTTCCACAGACCTATACATGTAGATTTGTCATGTCTTACAACAAATAATGACTAGTTTCAAAATTTTAAATTATTATTTTGGGTTTTCTTACACATGTAATAAGGTTGGATAAAGGAATTTGTCCAAATTTTTTTCTATATAATCAAATTGAAACCTCATTGTAAATACACTTCGTCTCTAGCTTGGTACTATCTATTGAGCACTTACACACTATTGCATATTGAGTAAATCTACCTGATTCCTCTAAAATTAAAGATTATTCAAAAGGAAAATCCATAAGCAAGTCTAAAGCATCTCAAATAAAGTCAGGATCTAAAATTTTCACATATCAAAGCCACATTTATAGATACATACATATAGTCAAGGAGTACAATTTCATAATCAATTAGGTGGGAGAGGTAATATTTTCCCTCTTTGGATTATTTGTATAGGTAGGTAGTGGTCAATTATCAAGGGAATGGTTTAGGTTAGCTCCACCCATTACACTCCTATCTCTTTTTGGTAGGTTTCAAGCTCTCATGAAGAACCCTATGGTTTCCAAAGCCATGAGGATAAAATAATTATATCCACATGGCACAATATAAATATAAATATCTCATCCATATCAAGAGATACAGGCACAAAAGGTGAAATAGGTAGAGTTTTGTCACAATCAATGTAGATAAAACTATAGTCAACAAACGTGGCTGACTTGCATTATTTTCTAGGGAGAACAAACTTATCTATGAATATATTTATCTTTTTTATTGATCATACACTATCATAGTTCTAATTTTATTTGTTTTCATTATCATTAATCAGTCATATTCAATTAGGAAAAATCTACAATCAATAGACATGACCAACTTGTGATATTGTCTAGGGAGTAGAAACCTATCTAGGAGTAGTTTCATATTCTTTTATTGATCAAGCATAGTTATAATCCTATATTTTATTGGTTCATGCCATCAAATATCATAAACAGTCAACATAAATCCAATTTGAGATAAGTTTATATATTCTTAGTGTTTTCCAAAAATAGAAATTTTTCATATTTAGTGTTTATAAATCATAATTGCTAATAATTGTATATCTTTAGCATTATAATCTCTATCAAATTTTAGACCTATTAAACACAACATCTAATTGTTAAATAAAAATAGGTAGAATATATTGGTGAACTTGTACATTTTTATAGCTTTTGTTTTTCTAATTTTTATCCTATGCTTTCAGATTAATTTTTTATTTTTATACATAAATTTTGTTTTCTAATTCAGCTTTCAATTTTAATTTTAATTTCAATTTCTTTGTTCTCTTGATTTCCTAGAAACTATGTTCAAATAGTTTTAAAAATCATAGAACTTTTCATTTTGGACAAAGCAATCTTTAGTTTTACCTAAGTTGTGGTGTTAGGGGTACTACCACAATATTAAAGCCATTAGACAACTCTATATATGGATTTTAGTTTACACGTACCTCACTATATATCAAAACACACATATTTTATTTTTCAACCACAATAAGTCTTTGACCATTTATTGTTTTAATGCACTAATAGGTGGTTAACCCTAAGATGTTAAACATGCCCTAGAGATGAGAATGTGTAGTGAATCCTCAATAGTTAGTGCCCTTTGGGCCTTGTTCACTATTTCATGACTGGGATAAGTATATATGAGAACCTGCAAAGTAAATACACCCTATCTAATTACACTCATTTTCATTTTCCTCTTAAAACATTTTCATGTCATTCAAAAAAATTAACTCCTCTATCCCTCTAAGGTGCAGTGCTAAATTAAGTGGAATCCCTATATAACATATTAATATTCCTTTGATTTTTTCTAAAATGGACAACATAGATATGTTTGACCAATATGATAATGAAACTATTCAAATTTATGTACAAATTGAAGATGAACAAATTGAATATGATATTAATGATTAACATGATAATCAAGATAATGAAATTATGCATGATAATCAAGATAAATCAGAAGGCTTTGATAAAATTTATCCTAATGACCTTAATGGGGTGGATCCTGAGCAAGTCAAATAATTATCTAGTTTTTGTCAAGGACTTACTCAATGTCCCAAATAGGTGGATAGGTTTATCTAATTACTCCTTGTATCTAAGACTAAAAATCAAGATAATATTGTATCATCTCAAGCATAACAATAAGAGTTGCATTTTAGAGTTGTTCATATTCCCACTTTAGGTGTTTTAGTTACTACTATTGCTTCTATTCCCATATTAACACCTTCAATAAAATATGTGACATCATGCCTATATGGGGACATCACAAGGTTTTTTATATATTCATATGCCTATTTTTATACAAGCATCATATACACCTCATTTGATTACTATTATTCCACCACCAACCTCATCTAATGCATATTCCTTTGAGCAAACTATTATAACCTTATATGTTAATTTATTATAAATAGATCAAGCTGTTTTTATATTTAGTCATTTAATAGACTCCAATACTTTATTCATAATACTTTGGCACCTTATATAGCATCTTATCCATTACCAACATGATTTTTAACTCATAATCTACCACTCTATAATGTTAAAGGTGATGTTAAACAACATCTTCAACCATTCCATGTAGCATGATTTGATTATGCATACAATTACAAGTTGTTACCCAATATATATATATATATATATATATATATATATATATATATATATGAGAAAACTCAAATATTATGCTTTAATATGTTTCTATGAGATTCCACTTCAATCAGTTAAGGTATTTAAAACTTTGGTAGATTAGTTTCTATCACACTTTTCTACTAACTTTGGTGAAAATTTATCTTAAGTAAAAATTACAAAAATCAAGGGTCAAATGAGCTCATCAGTGAATATGTTATTTGATACAAAACTATGTTAGCTAAGATGACAAATTCTATGGTAGACAATGAATTACATGATATCTTCACACAAATTTTTCCAGCACCCCTCCATAAGTCTATTATGTTTGATAATTTAAAATCTTTTTATGAGTTATGCCATACAGTCAAATAAAAAATTTAGGGCCATAGCTTTGAACAAGCTAAAATATGCACCAAATGCTTCAAAGCAAACCAAACCATCAAATTTCAAAGTTTCAAAGAAAACCAACTAAAAGATCAAATCTAATGAAAATGGGAATGAAGTGCATATGTAACAATCAATGTAATATCACAAAAACAAATAAGCTTCAATTGATATATCCACCAAGGAGGCAATTTACAATGTTACCACAACCTCCTCATGTCTTGTTACATAAATTAATTAACTACAATCTCATATCTCTCCATCCACCATTGGAGGTTCTCTTATCACAAATTTTAATTTCTTAATCAAAAATTTTCAAATAACATAATCCTATTTTATTATATATTATTATACCATATATAGAGTTTTATACAGTGGGGGTCAACTTTAGCACTTGATTGTTATCTTGCATCTTTGATTAAATGTTGAATATAATTTTTTATTATTTATAAAGTGATTTAAAAATCTCCATTATCATGCTTAGTTAAACAATAAATGAGGTCTGATGTATCCAATATAGTGTTCATAAAGCTAATATGCATGCTCAAATTTTGAAATAGTGACAATCAGAGTAACATTATTGGTCATGCACCTTATTTCATGAGATCACCTTGATAGTAACATGATTTTTTACTCTATCAACATGTTCAATTTTGTAAAAAAAAAATTCCATCCATGCGCATTACATACAATAACTTGGTCCTTGGTCAAACATCATATTATTCACAGCATATGTAAGAGTCTTTGAGTTATCACAAGGCATTTTTAACATATTATTAAGGTTTGATACTTTTATTAGGAATTTATTAAGTTTTAATGTTTTATTATCTAATTTAAACCTATGTCCATTGTCATTTTAAGATGTTTGATTGAATATATTCACCATTTTGGGCAATCATGGTATGAAGGGGGCAATTGAAATTCTTTAACATGTCATTTTGGATAAGGCATAATATAAATTAATGTCTTAAGTTTGATTTCATATCAACTTGGATACATAAAATTTTCAATGAACATTGTAATAAATGTTTTGAGATCACATTGGATCTTGTAATGACCTCAAAAGAGTTGTCGATCATTTTAAATCAATGTTCTAACTATAAAGTTAGAGAAAATTTTGGTTGGTGGTAAGCTTGGATGATGGATAAAAGGTGATAGTGAGAAAATTGGTATCATAACTAATTTTTTGGTTAAAAAACCAACGTAAAACATGAAGCATACTTGACTAATCAAAAACTACTATCGCATTCAATGTGGCCCCAAATAGGATAAAAGTGGTTGATTATGAAGAGAAAAGATATTTTATAATATCAAACAAGAGAATCAATAGCAATAGAATTTGAAAAATAAAAATGGCATACACAAGATTACACATGATTTCACCTTGGAAACCCTTTCAATAAAAAATCCAACATAGTAACTTTTTGTGAATTGTATTAACTCAATCATTCTCAATATAATAATATAATTCCAAGTTATAATCTTATCCTAATCCTTGTGAATCTAAATTTAAGCATAAATAGGAAACCATAAAAATGGTATTAAAATACCATGGGTACCAAAATCATGGGCTATATAAAACATGGGCTAAAACTGCCCAAATATAGGCAACTGGGTATGAATACTTTTCTTGCTTCAAATAAAAAAATGGGTAGAAATACATTTTGGCTCTATAATCTAGTAGAGTGTCAAACATGGAAAATATAAAACATATTTCCAATAGATTAGTTTCATTCAGTTATTTGCATCTTTGGAAAGCTTATCTACAAAATTGAGTTTTGTCGGTCTTTCGTTTGGTGGTTTATTTTAATAGTATTCAGTCATATCACTTTTATATGTAATTTAAAATCCATTTATGAGCTTGTTGACATGGTTCATGATCTTTTCAAGACATTTTTGAGTACACTCAAAGGTAAGAATGTGTTTTTATATTCACAATATAATTTTAGTTTTGTTGTTGAAATAAATCATGGAAAAGATAGCGCATTCTTCTAGTTCTTTTATCAAAGTCTTTGAAGGAATGGAAATATTGAACATGGTTTTCTTATTCAAATAAAATATTTGGTTTTTTTATCTTACATATGATGAACTTACATTTAGTTCTATTTTTTTATAGTGCCTTCTATTATATATCTTTTTATTCTTCACTGAGTTTAGATCATGATTTTTTTTAATGGTATGCATGTATATATATTTCAACATGCTTTGCAATCTTACATGGATTTTGGCTTATCTTGCACTCAATCATAAGCCACTATTTCACTCAATATTGGGTTTTACATGGCCATTGAACTCACTCTTGAATTTTAATATATTGCATTTACACTTAGTTGATAGTCTTGATAAATAATTATTTTAAATATTTTTCGGTTTCAATAGGGCATGTGCACTTATACTTGAATTTTGCATGCCAGTCATACTTGGTGGGACATAGTCTCTTGCATCATAGTTTACACTCAATTAATGAGCGTAAGAATGACACTTTCCTTCAATGTTTGAGTTTTTATTTGTTGTTTTCATTTAGTTTTGGGCTTCATATGGAGTTTGTACTCAATTTTTATGTGATTTTTGCACTTAAGGTTTGGATTTTGACACAGTTGTTGCATTTATTAAAAGAATATACAAGATTTTTCTTTCATGCAGTATTTATCAATGGATTTGAATTAATGTTTGTATTTTTAATGGATTCTTGTTAAGAAACTATATGTTAAT
The DNA here is from genome assembly GCA_037957365.1 of Torreya grandis. Lineage (NCBI taxonomy): Eukaryota > Viridiplantae > Streptophyta > Pinopsida > Cupressales > Taxaceae > Torreya > Torreya grandis. The sequence continues at coordinate 832,603 of JARHVA010003997.1, forward strand.
TAGTTGTTTTATTTGGTTTACAAATAAATTCTCCATGATACTTCAAGATGTTTGCATGGAGATTCATTTTTATTCTAATTTTTTTTAGTTGTTTGAATGAAATATCATAGTTTATTGAAAACAATAATGGGTTTTTTTAAGATATAGGGTTTCAAATTTCAGCCATATTTATTGTTTAGATATATCATTTTATGGTTATGATTTGAATGGATGGTATAGAAAGAAAAATAATAGTTTGAAATATCATGCAAGTTGTTTGAATAAACATAGAAAATGGTTTCAACTATTATTTGATTAATATTATGATACTTGGCATTCTTTAAATTTGTATGTAGTTTTGAACTAGTTTGACTTCTCATAACTAGTTTACATAAAAATAACAAATAATGAACATTTGCATGTAATAATTTGAGAAAAAGTTTTAGTCAAATTGTAGATTTTATATCCTATATGCATTATATTTATGGTATTCAACTTAGAATAACCATTGTGATGTCAATATCTTTTAAAAAACTTGGAATAAAAATAATTGATATTCATGCATAATTTTCAAATTAATGAAGTGATATAAGATGATATAATTAAATCCTTTCAATTGGCTATAAATAAAATACAAAAGTGTGCCTTGGTATCCATATATTTCTTGAGATGTTTGTATCAATTTTTTGAAGTTGAAAATTTAGTTTAAAATAGCAATAAAAGCCATTTAAGTGAAATTTTGAACAAGGTTTTATAAGTTTTGAGATAATAGTGGGAGTTTTTATAGAATTTGGCTCAGTAATTACTAGTGAATGAATAAGAAGATTCTTACAAAAAAATTATTTATGTATATACACCCTAAATTGGTCAAGCAACCACACATATCATGTCTTTTCATGGTCCTTTCATAGGAGACTCCGACTGGAGAATATGAGCCTTATTCACATTAGCTATGTCTTTTGTTTTACTCATCTAGGTCTTGTTTCATGTTCTAAACATCTTTTTGTTTATTCCCAATCATCCTAAGCTTTTAAAATAGTCATTTCACCTCAACCAGGTTAGATTTCTCATGTTAATTCCATCTCCCTAGGTCTTGAGCCTATAGGATAGGAGCGTTAGGATTGGACTACAATGCTAGACCCTAGGGTGTCCATTTCTAGTGCTCCTATCCAATGTCATTTTGAGATCCAATGGTTAGTTTCCCTTACTTAATGAGTCCTAGCCCCTTTCTGAGCTTCATCTTTAAGTTTTCCAATGTTGTCCAAATGCGAATAAAGCTCCCAAATTCAAAATAAATAGTTTATTATATAAAGGGATTCACAAGGAATTTCATATCTAGCATTTACTACTTTGGCACATTACATAATTAAAATCAATCAATAGTATAGTTCAACATTCTACATCACACATAGACTTGCATGCTTGATCAAGGAAGGGCTTATGTGAAAGTTCATTTTTGCATCTACCATGCATGTTCCCTAAGGGATAACTACATTTGATCTAAGACCCTAGCTTGAGGGTTAATGTAGGTAACAATTAGGATAACATGGTTTCTAGATCATGCAATCATACTTCCCTTAAACCAATTTTTCCCCTTATGCTTTTGATATATTTTTTGTTTCATGTGTGTAAATAGACTCAGGGTTTAGATATTTAAATGGACCTATAGGGAAATATTTTGACATTAAACCTTTTAAATTTCATACACAAGCTCACACTGAGACAACAGACAAAACCTAGAAATCTTAAGCCTTCTGGATAATAGCAACAAAAAAGACTATAGTGCCAGACACTAGGATGTCTTATTCTAACACTCTTATCCTTTCAAAAAATTAAATTTAGATCTATATTTATGACACTTTCCTATTCTTGTACAATATATTTCAACCCCTGAATCATCAAATTCAGCCTATTTTTCCAGATAAGTTTATTTCTCTCCCTATGTAATTGATGTAATTAATTTTGATAAAAACTTGTATTTTAATACATTTAATTGGATTTTTTCCCTTATTCTAAACCATTTATTTTTTAAGAACTATACCCTAGTTTCCCAAAAATAATAAAACATTTGGTGAACTTGACTTACTTCAAACAAATCCAAAACCCTAGGTACACTTAGGGTTTGTCCTTCAAAATTTGTGTAAAAATTTAATTTCAAATTTATGATTTCTGTATAAATTTTTGTGCATTAATTATATTCCAATATTTTTTTTAGAATTTAAATTATTTTAATAATTTTAAAAAAATCTAAAATCCTAACCAAAAACCCTAGATTTCCAAACTAGGTCCTCAAACCCTAAGCCTCCCTCCCTTACAATTTTAGAAAAATATTCTAGATTTTTTGTAAATTGTGTAGATTGTCAGAAATTTTTTTAATATCTCAATATTAGTAGTTATTTTGTGCAAAAAATTAATTTTGAAATTTTTATTTTTGTTTAAATTTTTGTGCATTTATACTAACCAAAACTATTTTTAGAATTTAAATTATTGCAATAATTTTCAAAAATTCTAAAATCCCAATCCAAACCCTAGATTTCCAAACTAGGTCCTCAAACCTCAAGCCTTCCATACAATTTTTAGAACAATATTTTGGAATTTTTACAAATTGTTTAGATTGTCAAAAATATTTTCAAAATCTCTACGTTAGTAGTTATTTTGCATTTATTTGCTTAATAGTAATTTTTCATATTCTCTTTGGTGAAAGAAATAAAATGGCCACTAAGGCACTTCTTCCCTCTCATCCCATAAATCAATTTATAATTTTTTCTCATAATTATGATAATGAATGGACAAATTTTTAAAATTGCACATTAGCTAAAAATGTGAAAAATGATTTCATTTACAATGAAGATAATTACTATTATTGTAATGAGGAATATGATGATACATGTGAAAGTGATAATGAATAAAAAGTAAAGGCATCTTCTTCTCTCAAGCCTATCTCTTTTATTCCTTCTTCTAAAGAAAATAATTTTGATAAATGGGAAAGGTAATTTTCATCTCATTCTCCTAGGCACAATGCACCAAATGAAAAAATTAGTCATGCACTTCCAAGTGAACCTCTTATTGGTGATAATTTTCTTCCATGTGAACCTAATTTCTCTCTCTCATTTGATACTTCTATCCTCAAAATACAACAATATAAATGCAATAGAATCAAATTTCCAATACATAGTTCAAATGATGCATCTCATGCTCTTAACTCTACTTTATCAAAAGAATGTCTAAATGATAACTCTCTTGCTCTTACTTCTCATATTACCAATGAAAAAAATGTATAAACTCCATCCATAGATAACATAGATATACATAATATTCCAATTTCACATGATAATTTATTTCATATTAGAAAAGAATTAAATTCTTCTCTTACACCTCTCCCTAGTGACAATGGAAGTGATAATGAATATGATAATGAACATGCAAATGAATATGAAAATGAGAGTGATTATGAACAATATTTAAAATATGATATTGCATGGAACAATGATGATTATTATGCACATAGTGAAGAAGAAAATGCATATGATGTTTCTAACTCTTCTCTCACTCATCTCAAACATAATGCACTACCAAAATGTTGTTTTTACTCCTACACATGATTCTATTTCAAATAATGCACATGTTAATGATAACATCACATCTTCTACTAAATTAGAATGTGTTTCACTAAAACATAAGGATACTAATGAATTTTCTAAGCCACCCCTCACTAGAATAGAACCTATTTATCACTCTTCACCTAAAGATAATTGTATCCCACATCCCTCTACTAAGGTCCAAGTTACCATTCCTCCAAAGGTTCATGTGAGCACACCCCCTCTTTATGATCCAATTTCTAAATGTAACATTCCCATGGCTAAAATTAATGATCAAATTCAATGATTAAATGAACTACTTTAAGATGCTAATATACCATCCTAGGATATTATTTATTTAATGCATCTAGTAGGTGAATTACAACATCAAGTACATCTCCCTACCTTGGAAAATAAGGCTTATAAGTCTTGGATGGATGTCAATGATTTACATGGTAACCCTCTTCTAAATACATTCATACAATATCATTGCCTAAGCATTTATAGATACCATCATTGCCTCACTTTTATGGAACTGAAGATCCATTTTTACACCTTCAAGCCTTTCAAAAGGCTTTGCCATCTCATGTGAGTCCTTTGATTCTACTTAAATTGTTTCAATAAACATTAGTGGGGGAGGCACAAAATTGGTTCTTTTATCTACTCCCTATTAGTTCCTTGTACACATATGACTATTTAGAGGAGACATTTCTTAGACATTACATAGCAAACATAGGCCCTCATGTTACATATGAGAAACTTACCACATTACATCAAAATACTTCAGAGCCAGTTAGTGATTATATCTTATGATTCAAGATGCACATGTTAAGATTGATCTATAAACCAAAAAATTTAGAGATTTAACATATCTTTATTAAGGGGTTTCATCAACCTCTCCTCGATCATCTATTATATCAAATAGAGTCCTCTTTCAGGTACTTATGTTATATAGTTTTAGCTTTAGAAAAGAAATTGGAATTGATTGAGGTAGATTCAGTTGATAAGATTACCCTAGATTTCATATTAGTACCTACATATATAGCTCCTAGAACACATCATCCACCATTTCCTAAACAAGATAAGAGACCACAACAAAAAAAAAATAGTTAAGAATAAAGATCCAGTCTTCAAAGCATAACCTATAGTATGCACTATAGAGAATACTAGCAAGGCACCAATGTAGTTTGATTCAAAGTGGGATAGCCCATGTGTCATATTATCAAAAATAATAGATAGGAGGTTAATCACATTACCTTCTACTCATCGATGAGATCCACATCTCTTACATAAACACCCAAATCAGCCCTTTTGTAACTATCATCACTTCCATGGACACAAAGATAATGATTTTTATGGACTTAGGGATTGCATTAATAGATGTGTTGATAATGACATCATAACATTTACATAGGGGGCACTGAGATATCCTCCATCATGGATTTTTAGACCTCATTCCTCCATGACTAAGTCATCCTAAGACATTCCTTTATAGGAATCATCGATCATTCAATGTAAGAATAATGCAAGTTTTAGGATAGAGCCTCACAAGAGATCTCATATTCCACCTATTTAGAAGGTTTGGAAACTAGTATAATGAAATAAACTTACATATAACACTATAGTCTAAGGAGTACATAATGTAGTTCCATATACATATCCAACACAGTCACAGGGACCATAACAGAGTATCGCTCTAGAGAGATATTCACTATGGCCAAATTTTTAGGGTCCTATCTCATGTAGCAACTTGTTACGATTAAGATTAAATGAACCAATATCACACAATACTACTCTAAAGAGATATTCACTATGACCATATTTTTAAGGTCCTATCTCACATAGCAACCTGCTATGATTAAGATTAGATGATCCCCCATCATAGGTTTTAGCTCCATCTCTATCTATTGATTAGTCATATGCATCATAATAGAGGCCACAGGGTACTATTTCACATAGCAATCCACTATGATTATGGATATATGATCCTTCTTCATAACACATAGCTTCAGTTGCATATCCAAAAAAGTTACATTTTGTAGAATCTCCATGTACAACTACAGTTAGTGCACAAATGATAGTATCAAATACAACATATGTTCCTACACAACATGAGTAGTATGAGCACTTGTTTAGTTAGCCATCAAGGTTTAGATAGATATACAACACACATTCATACCGGTATTAGTTCATAGGTTTAATTAGTAGGGAAATAATGGATCCAAAAGACTAGCCTTTGTATTCTTGAGCCACTCTCGAGGAATTGAGTGCAAAATTTTGTCTTACATCCCTCCTACTAACAACTAACATTCCTAGTTCTAAATAGCCATCCCTCACCAAACCAAATTATCCAAATCTAGACCTTACCAATATCCCATTTTGCTAATCTTAAACCAATTCACTTTATCAAATCAATTTCCAGATTACAAAAACCAATAATTTTTTTTCTCACATATGATTAAAAATCAAACCTACCATCACACTTGAACATATTATGAACAATCAAATCACATACCAAACAAGATTTTACCAAAACATATTCAATCTTTAAATTAATACCAAATCAACTATTTCTAAATCAATCATTTACAAATTAATATATTAATATATTCCAAAATCCATAACACAGTACACATGAGTAAAAATCAAAATAATATCCATATACATACCAAATTTTTCAAAACATATACATCACATGAGATACAATCAATCATGAATGGGCATCATGCCCTCACTCTTCCCACCAGTACTAGTCCCATAATCCACTCTCACACTCGATGAATCCACACTCCTCGAGCTCTCAAATTCCTTTTACAATGACTATCTCACTCTAGTAATTGACCATGTTCCTCACACAAGTCCACATATCACCTCTGAAGCTTCATGTACTCAACCATAATCTGCATACTCACTAATCCATAATCAAGTGGAGGCATCTTATGCCTATCTAGTTTAGCCCTCAACTCATCTCTCTCTTACTACTTTAACATATGTAGCTATCACTATAGTATCTCTATCAAAAAAAGAGCATAAACATTGGCTATAACTATCACTCTTTCTCTCAAACCCTCCTCCATTACATCATTAAGTACATGCAATGTAAGCTCTTAGAGTGTCAACTCAATGATGGTCTCCTAAAACCTATCATCTCTACTTCTTTCCCCAGCTTTTACTTCATCTTACATACCTCCCACTCCACCTACACACAAATTACAAAACTACATTAGATATATACTTTCAAATCAAGCTAAACAATCACAAACTTGTACACAATTCAAATGTAATTGTTACGTACCTCCCATCATCTAAATCAGTGTGGGATAATCATACATGGGAGCGTCCCCTCCATTAATAAGATATAATGGAGCTCACTGATGCCTAGTCCACCATGTGGTATATGCCTTTTTACATCCAACATCATCTACATCAAGAATATCTATAGTCGCATCTCACACATCCAAAGGCAATGGTGATAACTTAGCCTCCATAAGCCTCGTATGAGCTTCTACCCTCACTAGTTCCCATGCACTCCTCACCCATACCCATGTTGTAAGGGGAACATCTTGTGGTACTCCAAACTATCTAATCATGCACTCATACTAAAAGTGCTCATACACTCCAACCCAATAGTCATGTAACCAATAACTGACCCTCACATACCATAACTACACTACATCCTCAACCCACCTAAGAAATCATCTATAAGGCCTCCATATGGTGTCACAAGCCACCAATCTATCTAAAACTCATCTATAGTGATATATCCTAGGAGACTGGATAGCCAATGTACTCATCTACTACTCCCCAAATGGCCATGAATGCGCCTACTCTATCCTAGGTAATCCAACCGATCACATAACTACTATGTGCTCATAAGCCCAACAATGCAATAAAGTAGCTGCACTCACACCACCACTAAAAGCCTCCTGAGTAAACCTGTAAAGATCATTGTATAAGTGGGAAAGTATAGTCCTACCCCATGAGAGCATAATACCATATACCTCCACACTATAAATGATCCTATGCATCCTATATGTAATCAAAACCTCACTCCCATCCATAACAAAAAATGAAGCAAATAACACAACCAACCAAATATGTAGATGAAAAACACTATAATGTATTATAATTGATAGCAACACATAACTATCACTACCTCTCTAATGTATGCCTAAGGGCACACTAGTAAAATACAAGGATGCACAGTCAATAGCATCAGCACCTATGTCATCCTATAATGTCACATGCCATCTACTAACCAACAAATGCAAAATGTGATACACATCCTCTAGTGTCATAATAATCTCTTGTATAAGAAGTTATAAATTACATGTGTCTACATTCCACCTCTCACATAAGCTAGTAATTAGATACCTATCCCACTATATATTACCTAGGTCACACATATGACCCGACCCTGCCCTATCCATCACATCTCTCTCATCAGCTAACAAAGGTAGAAACCTTAGTATATCCATCACTTGACACCTATGAAACTATCTCATTTGTACCTCACCTTGAAAAACATTAGAAATAACATATATATCAATCAAACATGCCAAAATAAATAGCCAAATAAAAACCACAATAACTAAACAAAACAATAGCTTAGAAAATCTAGCCTCTAGGACAACAATTCTAGGTATAAGATAGGATCATTGCAACCTGTACAATAATGTTGGAGCCTAGATAGCAGTGTTATATGTAGGATAGGAGTGTTAAAACTAGTCAAAATTTTCCTAGGACTCTTAAAATAACTCAAAAACATCAAAATAGGCTTCCAAACAAGTAAAAATCACACATTTTAGCTACTTACCAGGCTAACATCACCACCAGCCTCAATTTGGGCTTCTAACTACTCAAACTAGGTTGTGGTAGGTGATCATCTCCTTAGCATATCTTTCACTCTAGAGATCCAAGTCTCAAACTAGTCAATGCACAAATGAATCAAGAATCAATTCAATTTTCCTATATCAAACAACTTTTTCATCCAAAGCAAAATACCATTCTACCTATAACTTGAACTCCAAAACTCCATTTTTCAAGCCATTTTCTTCCACAGAATCATGATAATAATACCTTCAACATCATCTAAGTTTCTCTCTATTACTACTTCATTTTCCTACTATGGCACATACATCTCTATACTTATCTTACACCCAAACATACACCTTGATTCTCACTAATCAAAACTTATTCCACTTTCAAAAACTCAGTATAATTAATCAAGCAACTTCTCAAGCAATTCAAATTATACCAAACTTGTTTCTATCATTACACCACTAGTCATCACTTTTGGCTCAACCTCCTCTATCACAAATTTTGTCCCTCTCCCCAAAATGGGGAATCATTCCTATTATTCTTATTCTTGCACTTACCTAGCATACCCATCCACTCTCATAAGTGGATACACCATCGTTATTAAACCTCTAGTATTCAGACTATCAGATTCAACTCAGATCAGTTGAAATATATAGTGAGTTAGATTACATGGGTCACTCAACATTTATCAGGATATTAAGAGGGATATACCTTTAGTTTATAGATACATAAGCTATTTAGATACAGTGGTTCAAAGTACATGGATTCACAGTGACTTTGATACAAATTCAGACTCAGATACCAAATTTGAGGGCATGTATATTACTACACGTCTCACACATACAACTTCATACATCATGACATAGTTATAAGACTAAATAGCAAATTATAGGCATAGTTTATAACATAGTGTTCTGATCTCTAGTTTTGCACATGAAACATGTCATGATAGGTCATATCACATGCAGTTATATAGATTTCCAAACTATACATATGCATCACTCACATACTAGATTTGGTGGTATGACATAAATGTTCATGTTCTTCATCATCTAGGATTATATAGATTGGAATGGAAAGATATGCCTTTCTCTTCTTGCATATTTACCAAAGTTTCAAATTACTCCTAGTTTTACCTAGGTTTTCACCAAGTTAGACCACATAGGCATCTTTAGCGATTGGTCCATTAAATTACCCAGACCCAGACTACATGAGTTTGTGTGGGATAGAGGATAGACATTAGTTTTGGGCCTCCAAGCATTTCTTATTTATAGTTTAGATATTCAGAGTGGGGGCATGACATACTTTTCTTTTCACAACATACAGATTCTATACACACATTCTAGACTACATGAGTTTGTGCAAGATAGAAGATAGACATTAGTTTTGGGCCTCTGAGCATTTCTTATTTCTAGTTTAGATATTTAGAGTGGGTGCATGATAGATTTTCCTCTTCATAGCATATAGATTCTATACACACATTCTAGATTACATGAGTTTATGTGGGATAGAGGGCAGACATTGGTTTTGGGCCTATAAGCATTTCTCATTCTAGATAGATTTAACATAGGGGAAAGCATTGACCTCCTTCTCCATGATACATGGATTTTGCTGTTAAGCATAGAATATACTGAGAGGGGGGGTGAATCAGTATATTATATATCTTATAAAACTTTCCCTTTATCAAATTCCACTTAATCAAACATTCAAGATATGCAATAAAACTCAAACAATAAACATCACACAAGATAGAGAGAGACACTAGATATAACGTGGAAACCCAATGTGGGAACAACCATGAAGAATCAATCTCAAATATATTCATGAGAACAAACCCATAGGAGCACCATACCCCTTTGCCAAGTACAAACCTCAGCTACAATTCGAGAGCACCAACCCACATGAGCTTTAAACCCCTTTGCCAAGCACCAACCCAGAACCTATTCGTGAGCACCAACCCCTTTGTGTATACCACACACCTATCTCTCAATGTTGCTATCTCAACAAATGATAGATCAATACTACATCTCCTTCCTCTCTCTCACCTTTGCTCTTCTAAGCTAGATATAACAAATATAAATCATATTTATCTCTCACAATTGCTCTTCTAAGCTAGATATTACAATATCAAATCAACCTCTCTCTTCCATATTACAAATGGCTTCTCAAGCCTTTATTTATAGCTTTCCAAATGACCTTTGGCCTTCTCCCTTTGTGACCCTTCAATCCTTATGGAAAATGGTGCCAATCTTGGATGACCCTTCATATCCAAGCATTTGAAAAGTCATGTGGTGACCCTTCATGACCAAAAACATCCTTCCCACTTTTGTCCTTATCTTTGGTGACTCTTCGTATTCCTCAAAGTGTCCCTTCATGAGAAATTGTGCCTTTACTCTTTTGTCTTCACTTGGTGACTCTTGGTATTCTCCAAGATGACTCTTCATGGGAAAATGTGTCCCATCCTTCTTTCGTCTTTATCCCGCGGCTCTTCAACTTCTCCATGGGCCCTTCTTTTGTCTCATATGCAACCAAAAATATATTCACTAATATTAAATAAATATTAACTCACATTAGCCAAGATAAATAATATTAAATGCAATGGGGCCTTTATTACTAATAATGCTAAACCTTTGACATCAATGACAATATTTCCAACGTTTACATTCAAATTTAGTATAGGGGACATTCATTTCAAGGATTCTTCCTTTCTCTAGGCACTATTTTACTCTCCATCCACTTTCCTGGCTAGGAAGTGAGTTGGACCCTATGTAGCATACTCATCTCCATGCAGGTAGGTTCAGGTACCCATTTTATTTTCTTTATTTTACTCTAGTACTTCATTTTATTGCATCACTAAAATAAAAGGGGGGTAAATGTATATGCCCTAAATTGGTCAAGAAAACACACACATTATGTCTTTTTATGGTCCTTTCACAAGAGACTATGATTAGAGAATATGAGCCTTGTTCATATTAGTTGTCTTTTATTTTACTCATTCATGTCTTGTTTCATGCTCTAGACACCTTTTTGCTTATTCCCAATCATCCCAAGATTTTCAAATAGTCATTCCACCTCAGCCAGGTCATATTTCCCATGCTAATTACATCCTCTTAGGTCTCAAGCCTATAGCATAGGAGCACTAGGATTGGACTGTAGTGATGGACCCTGGGGTGTCTATTTCTAGCACTCTTATCCAATGTCATTTTGAGCTCTAACAGTTAGTTTCCTTCACTTAATGAGTCCCAATCCCTTTCTTAGCTCCATCCTTAAGTTTTCCATTGTTTTCCAAATGTGAATAAAGCTCCCAAATTCAAAACAAAGAGTCTCCTATATAAAGGACTTCACAAGGCATTTTATATCTAACACTTACTACTTTGGCACATTACATAATTAAAATCAGTGAATAGGATAGCTCAACATTATACATCACACATAGAATTTCATTGTTGATTAAGGAAGGGCCTAGGTGAAAGTTTATTCTTGCATCTATCATGCATGTTGATTATGCACGTTCCCTAAGGGAGAACTATATTTAATTTGAGACCCTAGCTTGAGGGTTAATGTAGGTAGTAATAAAGACAATAGGGGTTCTAGATCATGTGATCATACTTCCCCTAACCCAATTTTTCCCCCTTATGCTTTTGATTTATTTGTTTTTTTGTGTGTGTAAATAGACTCAGGGTTTGTATATTGAAATAGACCTATAATGAGCTCTATTGACATTCATCCTCTAAAATTTCATACACAAGCTCACACTGAGATAGTAGACAAAACCTAGAAAGCTTAAGCCTTTAAGATAATAACAACATAAAAATACTATAGCACTGGACACTAGGGTGTCTTATTCTAGTGCTCCTATCCTTTCACAAAATGAAAATCAAATATGTATTTGTGACACTATCCCAATCTTGTGCAGTAGATTTTATCCCCTGAATCATCCATTTCAACCTATTTTTCTAGATTCTCCCTATGCAATTGATGTAATTAATTTTGATAAAAACCTATATTTTAATGTATTTAATTGGATTTTTTTCTCTTATTCCAGACACTTTATTTTTTAGGAACTATAACCTAGTTTCCCAAAAACAATAAAATATTATGATATTATGTATTATCTTTCAAAGTAATTCTTGGTCTCAAACAATCTTCATACAAATGCATTTAATATGGTATTATAATGAGTTTAATTCATACAAATGTCTTGCATTATGAAAATGTTTTCAAAAAAATTATAACTCTATAATAATGAATTAAAAATATCTTATATATTTTTCCATTTCATATAGACAAAAATAATGTATGGGATGGGGTATAGGTATCTAACAAGAAGATAATGAATTTCCTACTCAGGGTAATTACAAAGTAAAATCTTATAGGGCTAGAAGGGCCACTAGTGCATTTATGTGAAATTTCAATCATGACACTCATGTCTTCCTACAATTTAATACTTGTGACCTTAACATTTGGAATGTTTTGAATATACTTCCTAGAAATAATTTTTTTCCTCATGGTAGGATAGGTAATGCCCACATATGTTGATCATATGCCATAAAATGTTGAAACACCCCCATTGAAATACTACTCAAGCTCTTATTTCCATTACTTTTGATTAAATTGTTTCTTCTAATCATAAACTCACTAGAGGCCCTTCACTTTGACCTTTGCTAACATATGTTTTCAAGAGGATCAAGTTAGAGGTGGATGATGAATCTGGAGGCATCACTAAAGAAGAGTTGCCTACGAAACTTCTTGAGTATACTAAGTATCGAGCCAAGAATGGGGAACCTCTAATTGACTTGGTATTAAATGATGATTAGTATTTTATGTGTTGACTAATATTTGACTTTTTAAAATTATTGTTTTTAATTTCATTCAAACTATTTTCAACATACTATATTTATTTTTGTTGATATTTTGATTGAACAGTGGCTAGTTTTTTAGTAGATTCATGTGGATTATGGCAACTATTTTATTTGTTTCTTTTTTTGATGATCCTTCAATTTAGTTACTTGTATAAAAGGTGTTATTTTGGTATATTTCTCAGACCTAGTTTAGTAATCAATGTTTTGCTTACAAAAGTAATGAGTAGATAAATGTTGAATTTATTATTTTATTATTTATTGTAGATAGAAATTGATAAATTAAAATGTTTGAGGATTAATTATTTTAGATTAATTAACTTGTTAAGTAGGCCCCCACTCATTAGAGAGTTATTTTTTCTTATTAAAATTTGTGTTTTAAGTCTCGATAAAGTTCATTTTGAACTTAAATAAGTTCATTTTATGAAATTATTTATAAATGTTATAATTAAACAAATTAACTTTAATAAAATTGTTTAAATTTATTATAAGTTGAATAAAGGTTAGTCATAACTTAAAAGTATAACTAACTTTAAAAATAATACCTTAAAATTAATTGAAGACATTATTCAAAGGGAGAAACATACACATGTACAAGAACTCTTTTAATTCATATTTCATATTGTATTATATCTTCTAAGCTAAATCTATGAGATTGATGTTATTTATAGGGAGACCAAATAACACATTCTCTGACAGTGAAATGCACTTTTTGGTATAGTCAAGTATATATAGGTTGATTATTTGATTTATAAATTGACTATGTGAACATGAACAAAATTCTTAACCTTTTGATGATTGTATAATAATATAATCATTTACATGGATTACATTTGTATTCTACTTGAATAATGAAGAATACTTCACACATTGTGTGATAGTTTGTTGACTTTTCATTGTTTATCACTTCTCAAAAATTATGTAAATAAGTTATGAAGTTTATAGTTTCTCAATAACAATTAGTTTATTTTCAAGTTTGAGTTTTCTCATTATGTTCTTTGTGTTACCCTCTTTTATAATTTAGATTTTTTTTCTTATTAATTTTTTCATTGGTTAGATTAGTTGTTTATTTTTTATGTCTTTAATTAGACTTTAACTTTTATTATGTTCTTTGTTTCTGTTTAGTTAGTTATTTATTTAATTCAATTTTATTTGTATTTCTTAGTTTAGACGTAGTTTTAATTTTTTAACTAATCATTTTCTAATCTATTACTTTATAATTTTGTTGATATATAATCTTTGCTTAGCTTCCTTCTCTCATTTTTTAGTTTTAGTCTTGTTTTCTTAGTTAGTTTATTTTATCTTCTTTCATTCTTTGTTCTTGGTTCCATCTAATTTTTTATTTCTTATGAATCATACATAAAATCATATTATAAATAACAAAAATGGTCATAAAGGGAAGTTTCTCACATAGATAAGCATGATTCATTTATTCAAGGTGTTTAATCCTCTAAGATATTCTCTTTATAATAGCCTTTACTTCATCAGATAGGATTGATAATAGATAGACTCTAAAATTAAATATCTGCTTATTTGAATTTGAAATCCTAATAACTACAATAACTTTGTAGTTATTCATTTAAATTTTTAGATGTCTTGATCTAATCTAATGTCTATTATGTCCTAGAAATTTTGATAATGTCTTTTCCTTGAAGTAATAAGGATTCCCTATAATTTAGTTAACTCTTTAAGTTATTAAAACCTTACATATTTAACCTTTTAAAATACCCTTTTACAACTCTTGAACTAATTTTTTAGTCTTAGTTCCATAGGATTAGGCTAGTATGATTACACCACCTTCATAATAAGTGAATAGGTAGACTAGGTGACATTAAATTTTCCATCATGAAAAAATTTGGCTACTCTACTGGGGAAAAAACTTTTGATTTATTCCAAATATTTTCACATCTTTTATTTTTTCATCTTTCTATGACCATTAATGGAAACCCTCCTATTATCCAATCCAATATTGACATTATTGATGAATAATAAAATATTAATTTTGATTTAACCCATTTTAATTGATACAATTATCCATAAAATTTATAATATATTTTTGTTGTTATAAATTTTGGAGAAGACGAGGCCTTTGAGATTAAATGTTACACTATATTTACACTTCAAACTTAAGTCTATATTGCTCAAATAAACTAATGTCTACGATGTAAAAGAGAATAGGTTTTAGCTCCCAATCTTCAACCACATCTTCTATTTATTTATGACAACCCCATGAATATTTTTAAATTTCATAAAAATGGAAGATCAAGAAAGAAATAGAATTATAGATGCCATATTTGGTTTTCAAGAAAATAGAGAACATGATGAGTTAATTGATGATGAAACAAATTTTGATGTTGAAAATGAACATCAAGATAATCATTGGATGCATGCCAATCTAATCATCATAGAAAAATCCCTTCATAAAATGAGTAAACATTTCAAAATTCTTAGGTAATTTAAAATAATATTGGGAAGATTATATCGATGAATTTAAACTAATTTTTGAAACTCTTGGCATTATTAATGAAAAAGTATCTTAGGTTATTTTCCCATACTTTAGAAGGTAAATTCTATAAAGATGTGATTATTTTATCCACTAAATTTATTCATGAATGGAAAACAAGTATTGACATGATTGTGGTTTTATAACACTTAAAAAGATCTAGAGCTATTTAATGAACTTGATAATATATCTATTGACCCTAGTAAAACTATTTAAAGTTTCAAAACCAAATTAAAAAAAATTAGACATAAATCTCCTATGGACATAAGACCTTCAAATAAGTTGGCAGGATTGTACTATTGCAGCATATTAACCCTAAAACATAAAATGGAATTAGAAGATAGAGATATATTAGACTATGATGCCACTATTACTTTTTATATTGAATATGAAAATAAGGTTAAATTCATTGGTTTTAGAGAAAGTGATTCTACTCATCAATCTTTTGACAATGCATAAATTTTGAAGGCCATACATAATCTTGGGAATGAGTTAGTCACCAATGAGTGACAATTGAATGATCAACCTACTTATTCAAGTAAATGTTAAATATTCATAATAATAAATCTGAAATTAAAGTTCATTATTTTAATGTATCTAAAATAGATCATGATCTAAATACATACATCATTGTTCAAAAGTTCAAACATTTTATCCAAAGAAAATATATTATTTCTATTGACTTGGAAAAAAATATTAACAAGTGTAGTTCTTAAAAATGTTTGGAAAAATTAAGTCAACAAATGTTTATGATGTCCAAAAAAGAAAAAAGGATTATAATTCTATTATGAAAGATAAGTATATCATAACCAAAGTTGATTATAATCAACCTTCATCTTCAAAATCCTTACCTCAAGATAAAGGTAAATCTACAATGTGAAATGATATTGTTGTAGGGAGTCCTAACAATAACCCTTAAAAAATCATGTCAGATACAACAACATGAAACATCAACCAACCTATAGAATTATTGGCTTTTACTTATGTTAAACCAAAAGTTACAGTAAATTTTGTGACATAGTCATCAAAATTACATAATATGAAAGAATCAAATGTATTAATAACTTTCAGGTTTTAGATATTCATATTAATTACCCCATGCTTCTAGGAAGGGATTGGTTTAAATCTATAGGTGATTATGTTGGAATAAATACCACTTGGGTTTCTATTGGCAATGAAATAACTTTCATGCATAGAGAAAATTGGAATGGTACTCCCATAAAATCCATTCCAAATAATGTTAATTTTGTTGAAAATGGAATTTGAAACATATGGAATTTTAACCTTAGATGAGTCAGGTCAATAATATGCAAGAACAATTTCTAGAGAAACAATCTGGTCTTTTTTTATGGCATGTGTTTGCAACATGGCAGTGGTACTAACATTGTTCTTATCTCTCATATAAGAAAAATATTCATGTATGATTATCAATTATATTTTAAAAATACTAAAAATACTTTTGAATTTGAATTTATATGTCTTGGACTTGAAAAAGCTATTGAATTGAATATTAAACACTTGAAAGTTTTTGGTGATTCTGAATTAGTGATAAGACAAGTTAGAAAAAAATTATAAGAATACTCAATCATGTTTGCATAAATATACTCATAAAGTTTGGTAATTTATAGAAAGTTTCAAATTATTCAATCTTTCACATATCCTTAATAAATTCAATAATATTTCTAATAAATTTACAATTTATTCTTCAAATCCAACTTTAAGTGACATAAAACCTTTTGTTTATTATGATTTTTCTAAGGTTTTTAGACCCAAGATTTTATATTTAGAGAATAGTTGTCTTGTTTTCAATTATGATGAACATTAATATTTTTAGATGGTAATTACATTTATCACAGTGATTATGTTTTGAATTCCAATGATTATTTATAGCTTAGCAATAAAAAAAATACCTTTATGTTTAATAATCTTGGAATCAAAGTTTTCTACTCATGGGGTAAGTTCATGGAGTTGGTGGATAATTCTATGGATATTTACCATAACGTTTACATGTTATAGATATAACACATGTGTATGATGTTCATAATGCATACGTGTTATTTCAAACTAGGCTCAAGATCACTGAACCTAAATGTGTACATGCTATAACACGTATGTGTTATAAGGCATATGCATTATAAATATATGTTTACATTTATATTATTGCATTTATATTCCTTATACTTTAAATTTATTTTATTAAATATAATAAATTAGGGTCACTCTACATCTGATAGTGTTAGTCTCACAACTTCACACCTTACAATGTAAGAGATAGTTTTTCAAAATCAAATCTAGTTAATACTTAGGCATTTTTAAGGGCTCAATATTGAACCTAGGGATTTCAGGGCGTACATTTTCAAATTAATGTCTATTTTTGGTAAACATATAATAAAGTTTTAGGTTTTTATGCCTTTTAGATTATTTTATGGCATTTTTAAGAGTCCTAGGTTTGTCGAAATTGAAGTTTCAAAACCATTCACTTTGAATTCAAGCTAAATTAGTGTGATTTGGACAACATATGTCACATTAATGACTTGTGCACATCAAAATAACACTTTGTGTTAATGTCACTTACTTATCATCCCTCCCTCAACCCTAATCACTTTTTACTCATCCCTAATCACTCACTCATTGTCCCTCATCATCCCTAATCATTCCCTCACTAACCCTCATCATCTATAATCACTCCCTCATCATCCTTAATCACTCCCTCATTGACATTCACCATACCTCATCATCCATAATCACTAATTTATCATCCCTCATCATACCTAAGCACTCCATCATTCTTAATGACTCCCTCATTAACCCTCACCATCTCCCATCATCTCTAATCACTCTTTTATCATTTTTAATTAACCCTTCATTGATTCTTACCATCCCTCATCATCCCTAACCATTTTTTCATTATCCCTCATCATTTTTAATTACTCCCTCCTTATCCCTCACAATCCCTAATCACTTATTCATTAACCATCACCATCCATCATCATCCCTAATCACTCCCTCATCCTCCATAATCACTCCCTCATTGACCCTCATCATCCCTTGTCATCCATTATGACTCCCTCATTATCCCTCATCATCTCTACTCACACCCTCCTTATCCCTCATCATTAATCACTCCATCCAATACCTTGATGGTGGGTACGATAGCTTCCTACTTGTGCCTGATTAGATTATGTTTCAATTCTAAATTTTACTCACTCAAATAAATCCCAAAAAAATATTCTTTCACTCATACACTTTCACTCAAATAATGAACTCAGAGATGTCATCTAATTTTTAGTGGGATCCAAAAATCTATATGGTAATCTATGCCTAAACTATGGAAAGAGTGTGTATCTAGATCCCTATACTAGAATAAATAGGTAGGAAATTGAGTAAAGGGTGGGATGAAGTTGTATTAATTACATATATTTATTGGGATTTGGGAATCTAAGAATTCCAATCCCAGAGTTGAGAATCTAAATTTATATCATATAAATAGGGGTGACTGGAGACTAGTTGAGAGTTCCAATCCCAACCCCATAGTTGACTTCTCATTTTCTATATGTTATTGAAGGTATGTTCATAATAGACCAAATTTATATAAAAATAGATAGATAGGTGGTTACCAATCTATTAGCCAATAGAGTGTGTTTCTAAACCCAACTTGATTTATACCCAACCCAATCTATACCCAGCTTGATATACAAAGGGAATGAAGGCAATATGCCTTAATCTAGTATATCAAATAGGGGCCACTTAGAGCTTGGGCATGGCTCAGTGGACCTAAAGGCCAAATTAGGGCCCTAATATACTCTAATTATTCATTAGTCCCCAATATAATATATCAAATGATAGCATAGGAATTTATCCCCCCTCATAGATATATGGGGGCCACCATTTTGAAGGCCATTACCTAATATCAAACTTTCCCTACCCATTAAGTCAATGTAAACTTTCCTACCTACTTCATCTATGCCAAGGATGAAGGCAAGGGAAGCTTACCTTTTTGATATCTAGATTTACTTCATCTATTATCATATCAAGAGAAGATTGCCTTCTTGGTAGATATCAAAGGAGTAAGGCACAACTATCAAGGTAATTTTACCTTCCTGGTATCTAGTTTTGCTTTGTTTTTAGATTAAGGCATGGCTATCAAGGGAAGCTAACTTGTAGATAGATAGCTTTATTATTACCCTGCCTACTTAGCTATGCCCTACCCAATAATTCAAGGGAAGTTTCATTCCCGATATATAAATTTGTTCTTGTCATACCTAATTTACCTTTATATAATAGATTATTAACTATCAAGGTAAGCTTGCTTCCCAATCTATATCTTGCATATATTATTTCCTTACCTAATCAATAATGCCCTACCTACTTATCTTATGTTGTTATAAATGGAAGTTTTCTTCCAAATAGATAGAATGAGAAATGAAGTTTTTAATCATGTTATGCATGTAATATATCTATACTATTTATTATGCCCTATCTACTTTACCTAGTTGAGTATGCCCTACTTAATTTACCTACTTGAATATACTTTACATGATTGAATATCTAATCCATATCTTGATCTTGAGTGTGCCCTATGTAAATACCTAAGCCACATCTTGATCTTGACTATACCATACCTCTGGATCCAAATCTTGATCTTGAATATACCATACCTACCTTCTTGTACTTGAGTATGCCCTACCTACCTATCCCTTGTTCCCTACCCAATTGAGTATGCCCTACCTATCTTATTTTACTTGAGTATACCCTACCTACTTATCCTTATTTCCATACCTACTTAAGTATTTCCTACCCAATAAAATACCCAAGCCATATCTTGATCTTGAATACCTATATCTAATCCTAACTCTGAATATCTTACCTGACCATATCTTTAATACATGATACCTATTTTAACACTTGATTTAATACCCAATGCATATCTGGAAAGGAGAGGGAGAATTATAACTTATTTGGAGAAAAGAGTGACTAGGGATGATTAGGCATAAATATAAATCCATTTCACCCACCATAAAGGTATTGGGGGAGTGATTAGGGATAAGGAAGGATGAGGAAAGAGTGAGTAGGGATTATGAGGGATGATGAGTGTCAATGAGGGAGTGATTTTGAATGATAAGAGATGAGGAAGGAGTGATTAGGGATGACAAGGTAGTGACTATAGATAATGAGGGTTGATGAGGGAGTGATTAGGAACAATAAGGTTATATAAGGGAGTGATTAAGGATGATGAGTGATAATGAAAAATTATTATGTTTTATATATGTATAGGGGGTAATATATCTTATCTATGTATAGGGGGAAATGAAATACATGCTTCAAATGAGGGGGAATTTACTAATCCATATCTTGAAAGGAGAGGGGGAATTCTAACTTATATTCATAAAGGAGTGGCTAGGGATGATTAGGCACAATTATAAATCCACTACACCCACCATAAAGGTATTGGAGGGAGTGATTAGGGATGAGAAAAGCTATTAGGTGAAGAAAATCTAGACATCAAAAATGAAAGCTTCCATTTTCTTATTCCTTGGCATATATGAATTAGGTAGGGAAATAGTCCATTACCTTTTATTAGGGAGGGCAAGTTTGAGATCAGGGTAGGGCCTTCACTATGGTTACCCCCATATATCTATGGCAGGGTACCCATTCCTATGCTATACTTTGATATATTTTATTAGGGACTATGGCATACTTAGAGTATGTTTTGTCTCCATTTTGGCCTTTTGGGCCCATCAGGACATGCCCAAGCTCTAATTAGCCTCTCCTTGATACACTAGATCAAGGAATATGTCCTTCATTCCCTTCATAAACCAAGTTGGGTATAGATCCAATTGGGTATAGATCAAATTAGGTTGGGAAACACATTATATCAGCTACCTAATTATAACACACTCTATCATATTGGTGACCACCTATATATCTATTTTTCAATATGATCTACTATGGTCATACTCTCAATCACATAGAGAAAACAAATAGTCAAATATCGGGTTTGGATTGAAATTCTCAACTAGTCTCCAATCACCCTATCTATATAGATATAAATTTAGATTCTCAACTCTAGGATTGGGATTCTTATATGCCCAAATCCCAATCTATATATGTAAGTAATACAATTTCATCTCACCATTTTCCAAACCTACTTCATATATGCCAAGGAGTAAAGGAATGAAAGCTTTCCTTATTGATACCTAGCTTTACTTCACTTAATATATCATATCAAAGGAAGATTTCCTTCTCCATATATATAAAGGGAGTAAGGCATAGATATCATGGAAGGTTTTCCTTATTAATATATTTTTTTGATTTTCTTCTAGATTAAGGCATAGATATCAAGGGAATATTTTTTTATAGATAACTTTGTTCTTACCCTACCTATTTAGATAAGCCTTACTCTATAAGGTAAGGGAAGCTTTCTTCCTAATATATAGCGTCATTCTTATCCTACGTACTTTCCATATCATAAAATATATCGATGTCATATTTATATGTATTTCATGATGTTGATGTGATACATAATGAAATGCAAGTGTGGGTAACATGATTTGATGGTTAATTCCTACTTTATTAATAAAATATTTGGTTTAAACTACTTGAAATCATTGAATGGACTTAATTATGTGTGGGTTGCATTAGTGTGGTGGGCCCATTGTTTTCATTTACCTTGATAATAAGTGGATATCATGTTTTTGTGTCACTTTTGTCTTATAATTAAACTAATCACAAGTAAAATTGACATGAAAGGGTGCCTTATATGCCCAAATCCAAATATATATATATATATTTAATTAATATAATTTCATCCCACCCTTCACTAACTTACCTACCTATTTATTTTGCACTGAGGCTCTAGATACACACTCTCTCCATGGTTTAGGCACGAATCACCATATATATCTTTGAATCCCATAAAATAATTAGATGATATCATTGAGTTCCTTATTTTAGTTAAATTGGATGATGAAATAGGAGTTTCCTTGGGACTTATTTGAGTGAGAAAAAATTAGATTCAGAACATAAGCCAATCAGACACAAGTGGGAAGCCATTATACCCACCATCAAGGTATCTAAAGGAGTGATTAGGGATGTAGAGGGATGAAGAGGGCGTAATTATGATTATGGAATCATTAGGGATGTTTATGGATGGTAATATTTAATGAGGGAGTGATTAGGGATGATGGAGGAGTGATTATGGATGATGAAGGATTGGGAGGGTCAGTGAGGATGAGGAGGGACTGAATAGGGATTATAAGGGATGAATGGGGGTGATTATGGATGATGAGGGATGCTGAATGAGTGATTAGGGATGGTTAGGTTCAATGAGGGATTAATTAGGGATGATGAGGGAGTGATTATGGATGATGTGGGATGATGATGATTAATGAGGGAGTGATTATTAGGTATGAAGATGCAGTGATTAGGGATGATTAAGGATGATGGAGTGATTATAGATGATGAGGGATGGTGAGGGTAAATTATGTAGTGATTAGAGATGATGAGGGATAGTGAAGGTCAATAAGGGAGTAATTAAGAATAATGATTAATGAGGATAGAATGATTGGGGATGAGAGAGGGATAATGATCAAGTGAAATTAACAAAAATTGGTTATTTAATGTGCTTAAGTCATCAATGTGACCTATATTACCTAAATCACACCACTTTAGATTAAATTAAAGTGAGTGGTTTGTAAACTTCATTTTTGGTGAACCTAGGACTCTTAGAAATTTTAACAAGTAATCCAAAAGGCATAAAAGCCTAAAAAATGACTATATGTTTAACTTTTTATTTATAAGGGATTTTGAGGGTCAAATATGATGAAGACAAAGTGATTATGGATTATGAGGGATGAGGGGGGAGTGATTAAGGATGATGAGAGATGGTGAGGGTCAATAAGAGAGAGTGATTAAGGATGATAAAGGACTGATTAGAGATGAAGATGGATGGTGAAAGTTAATGAAGGAGTTATTAAGGATGATTAGGGATGAGGTGTAGTGATTATATATTATTAAGGATGAGGAGGGAGTGATTAGGGATGATGAAGTATGATGGAGTGATTAGGGATAATGAGGGATGGTGAGGGTAAATGAGTGAGTGATTAGGAATGATGAGGTGGTGATTAGATATGATTAATGATGGTGAGGGCCAATGAATGATTTATTATGGATAATGGGTAATGAGGAGAGAGTAATTAGGGGTGATGAGGAACAAGGATGAAGTGATTAGGGATGAGGAAGGGATAATGAGCAAGTGAATTTAACACAAAGTGGTCATTTGATGTGTACAAGTCATCAATGTAACCTATGTTGCCTTAATTATTGGCTTGAATTCAAAGTGACTGGTTTTTAAATATTAATTTTGACAAACCTAGGACTCTTAGAAATTCCAACAAGTAATCTACAAGGCACAAAAACTTAAAAAGTGACTATATGTTTAACTTATTGCCTATGAGGGATGATGAGGGTTAATGAGGATGAGGAAGGAGTGATTAGGGATTATTGAGGATGAGGGGGGTGTAATTAAGGATGATAAGGGATAATGAAATAGTGATTATGGATGATGAGGGATGGTGAGGGTCAACAAGGGAGTGATTAGGGATGATGAAGAAGTGATTAGGGATGGTGAGGGATGGTGAGCAATTGAAATTAACACAAAATGGTTTTTTTCTATGTTCAAGTCCTAAATGTGACATATATCATCCAAATCACACCACTTTTGATTGAATTGAAAGTGATTGGTTTGTAAACATCAATTTTTAAAAACTTAGGACTCTTATAAATGCTAGAAAATAATTCATAAAACACAAAAACATAAAAAATGACTATATATTTATTAAAAATGGACATTAATTAAGAAATTTATGTCCTAAAATCCTTAGGTTCAATATTGAGAGCCTAAAAATACCTAAGTACTAACCAGATTGACTTTTGAAAAACTATTTCTAACATCGTAAAGCATGCAACTATGAGACCAACTCTACCAAATGCGAAGTGACTCTAATTTCCTATATTTACTAAAATAAATTTATATAAATAGTATAAAAATAATAGTAAAAATGTAAACTTATACTTTCCCCTTCTAATTAAACCATATACCCCTTACAATATAACTTTTATGGTTTTTTTGTGCAATGTGAAAATAACACATATGTGTTATAATGGATACATGTTCCTTTCACATTGCATGAAGAAACACAGATAACCCTTCCAATAGATATTTTATACTTTTTAATGCAATATGAAAGGAATGTGTGCATGTTATAACATGTACACATTATAGCACATATGTGCTATGTTTTTTTTGAATTCAAAAACCAATCCTTTTAGTTCAAAAATAGATTGGGTTTTTGAGCCAAAGGCTTGGACATGTCAACACACAGTTGAATCCAAGAGTTTTGATATAAAAAATCAACTTTAATCATAAAATACACTATAAATTTCAATGATAAATTCATAAAATTATTACCATGATGATGAGCATGATTTCATCTTTCCAAATATATGATTTTTTATAATATTTTCACTATTTTAAGGTTTCATTCTATGTTGATTTCTAACTATAACTTTTTTAGGCCACTACATGCCTCAAATATACATGCCTATATATGCTTGTGTATTTTTTTTTGTTTATAAAAATTAAAATATATATATATATATATATATATATATATATATATATATATATATGATTACAAACTAGGACTAATTATACACACATTAAAAGGAACTAATTTATATATCTTTGAGGTAGTTATGGGGAGTCGCATGTCCAGCTTTTCATTTTTTTGTCAATTTTTAGTTACTTCTAAAATTAATAAAAAACTATTCATTTAAAATTATAAAAAAAATATAGGATAAAAACTAGATGATCTTATATAAACTTTTACCAAGTAGTTTTAAATAATATTAAACTATGCTCAATAAAATGATGGGTCACATGGCTGGCTATCTATTTTATTTTCCTAAAACATTGAATAACAAACAGAAAATCAAGTGTATGTGTTTGACCTAGTTATACTTAATCATATTTTTAAAAAATAGTGCTTTGAAAACTAGACTCAAAATTCTACAATTCATGTTCTTACTCCATCCTCAAATTTTGAGTGTAGCCATCTCAAATTAATTACAAAAGATCAAATTTCTAAATTTTTAGGAAAAACATGTCAATGGGTATGCCCATTTTTGTCCCCCAACATTGTGAAATTACCCCATGACCACCTGAAAACTTATATAAATTTTGAATATTCAAGGAGAATCATAGGTAAGACAATTCCAATCAACTTGGGAATAAAAGATGAACCAAAATATGTTTATTTGGATATTCAATGTATAGTCCAACATAACGTATTATTTGTTAAGTTGTTTAAAGATTTCATTGAAATATTTTCTTGGCGTTATAAAGATATAATAGGTTAAAATAATTTGATAATTCATCATGATGTACCATTCAAACATAGTATACAAATTGTTAGGCCAAAACCTCTTAGAGTTAGCCCCTAGTTAGAAGACACCATCAACAAAGAGCTTGATAAAATGTTATATGGTGGAGTTATTTACCCAATTAAGTATTTTGATTGGGTAGCTAATATTTTCCAAATTCATATTAAAAATGGTGATATCCATCTTTGTTTTTATTTTACATAGTTGAATCTATGACACCTAAATATGGTTATGAGTACTTGATTATGTCATTTTTGGCCCTTTTCCACTTTAAAAAACTTGTACACTTAATTTTACCTATTTTGACACCTTGGCCTATCTTAAGCACATGTGAATACTTTATTTCTAATATATAATTTTTCACTTATATAAATGATGTATTAGTTGAAAATACCCTTTAGAATTTTCTCAGATGAATCAAAGCCCAAAAATTTGCACATTTCTTTAGGGGTCAAATGTATCCAGTTTGGGTTAGAAGTGTAAAATGGTCCTGACCCTATGGGTCTTGTATAACCCTTCTCTTATAATGATCATATTTTAAAATTTAACCCTCCATTATTTTGTCTTTCATGTTTTTAGGCTTCCAAACATGTGATTTCCCCTTCTAGATTGTTATAGAAGAGCATTCAAGTCACTCATTATTCCACTTGGTAATTTCAATACAAAAGCACATTTTACACTACTACACATTAAAAAAAACTTACATTTTGTTCCTCATTTTGATTCTAAGCATTACAAATAGTCTGAAACCAAATCAAAAGTCTATTTTACTCAACCTAAATAAAACCATAATCAATTATCTAAGCCATCTCTAAATGTCTTCATAAAGTCAAAGAAGCAAAATTACACAAATCACTTTAAGTGGGAGAATTATATAGAGTATTAGATATATAGGTAACATTCAATCATAGTAGGGGTCATTGGGGTCATTTCATACCATTTACACTCCAATTTTTCTATTTGTTTCAATCATCCAAATCCCTATTAGGATTTCCACCATGGAGAAACTATTTACAAGTCTTCCACACACTCCTAAAGGTCAAATATGTGGATACATACATATTTCCAACTATTGGACATGATTGTGCCATGATTTTTTGGTTTTATAAAAAGTGTGAAAACCATCTAGTTTATGTTAGGAGTGGTAGACATTCTTGACCCTAATTGGACTGTCTTGACCTTTCTCATCCTTCAGTTTTAGTTTATAAGTTTTTGCATAGTTTGTTCTTGTTTCCCTGTATCAATATTTTAATTATAAAAAAATCAATTTGGGGATGAAAAAAACTAAGTTTTTATTTCCGAATCATATTTATTCTTTTTGCAATCATTTATAATTTTTCAAATTTAGTTAATTTCATTCATTTTGCTTGTCAAAAGAACATTTTCAACATTATGTTATATTTTAATCATTTTATCAAAACTAATGTTAATTACCACATTAATTTAAATTTTGGTAAAACATATAAGTGAACCCATGTTATTCATGCATTTTATTCCAAGCTTTTTTTCCAAAAATTTATCCTAAGGTTTAGATAAATTCTTGAACATTTGACACTAAAAGAGTTTCCTTTTAACTTTGGATCTATCTAAATTTGACACTAAAATAACTTGATTTCAATTTTGGATATATTAATTTACACTAAAATATTATTATTTTGACCTTGCATATGATATTTGACACTAAAAGTATCTTATTTTCACCTTGGATTTCATAAGAATTTACTAGTCTCCATACACATTTTTTTTCTTCTTCTGGTTGTAGCATTATGTTTCTAATTATTGTTTGTAATTTTCTTTCCATGGATAATATTGATATTTTTTTATAAAATGATAAGATATCCATCCAATGTTATAAACAAGATTCAGTGTTGGAAATAAATTCAAGTTAAGCATGACATGAGAATAATATCAATCATATATTCAAGATGCTATAAATCCTAATATACAATCTCAAGTCCTACATGTCCTTTCTCAACCCCATCCACCTCACACATTATCCTCTTCATAGTGTTTATATGCATGCTTAATCTTAATTACCTAGGTTTTGTGCTTGTTAATCCCTTAGAGATTAAATCATGACTATAATAAAGATAATAGAAGAATTATAAAGGTAAAATTATTAGTTCACGTCAAAGATCACATCATGAGAAAAATAATAGCACATATACAAAGGATTTAGAGTATGATAATGTTAATCATATGTCTACATCTTCATCTAGATATCTTGTGCCTCAAAATAAATATACATTTACAACTAGCTATTTAAAAAGTATAAAAAAGGTTAATAAGAGTTAAATAGAGATTCTAAGAGAAATTCTTTAAAACTAATTGATTACATTACTTTATATGCCTCCTCTAAGGAAATCCAAATATTATTATGCATATCACATAATGCATTGGCATCGCACATATAATTTTTTGGCTTTGAAGAATAAAATACAAAGTATCATTGATAGTGGTGATCCTCTAATAGATAAATCAATCAAGCAACCCACTCACATTATTATTACATCTCATAAGGCCAATTCCAAGTAGAACAAATGGTAAATTTAGAACAAGAAAATATTCACAAGGTTAAATAAGAGTAATCATGATCACAATGAATAATATGAATAATAAAGGCTACAATTATAATGATTACAAAATTAATAGCTGGAAAAACAAAGGTTAGAAAAGGAAAAATTAGAAAAATACAAGTTATTAAAAGAATAAATTTATAAAGATCAAGAAAGGTTACGCAAGTTACCACAAGAGATGTTACAAAAAGATATATTATTAAAATAAAAGTTGAAAAAATAAGTTCATCCTAACTAAGAGAGTATCTTCAAGAAAGGGTTTATAACAAAAGGGGTTCAACAATAATATATACATATAAAAATAAATTTTACAAGTGTGGTTCCAAAGGATGAAATTAACTACTCACATAAATGGTAAACAATTTACCAATGTCAAGGTTATGGAATATCAGGAAAGAAATTTTTATAACACATCAATTAGTGTATCTCTTGGATATAAGATTCAAAATATGCATCAAACTAATAAATATTTAACATGTGGGATCAATTGAGTTAATAGTATTGTTTGTTTCAAAAGAGTGATGTCTTACTTTCAACATTTTCTCTGATATAAATGTATACAATTTTATTCTTGGAGGATTGTGGCTAAAATCAATAGAGTCATAAATCGATAGAAATAAAGGTTGCATTATAGTTTATCATGAAGGAAAGGTCATTTCCATTTCAAAAGATGGAACATATTTAGAGTAAGATCAGAAAAAGAAAAACATATATTTAACTAATATTTAAGCAAATATAACTAGTGCAATCATAGCAAAGGCACATGCCATAATACATGTGGTAAAGTACAAAATAAATCAAAAGGTTTAATACCACCATATGAGGTAGGTGGTTTTACATATATAGATGCAAAATAATATAAAAGTGGCATAGTATAACTTCATGATCAAGAGGATGATTATGATTATGATGATGATGATGTAGAATATGATTTTAAATGACAAAAATAATATGCAAGATGAAGATGGAAATGTAATTTAGGGTTATAACACATATGATACATAACCTACACATAGCCATCCCCTTGATTATATATTTGGTTTTTAGTGTATTTTTTGTTGTACATATATTATTGATTATTGCATCATATTATACTTTTACTTGTAAATTCAATCAATTCTTCTAAGCCCTTAGATCTTGCTGAATTGTTGGTATTTTAGCTCTTATTTTTCATTGTTTAGATTTGAACAATCCAAAATAATGGTCAATTTTTTCATTTTTTTCCACGTATCACTTATTTTCATAGTCTATAATAACAAATCTTCAATTTCTACCAAGGGAAAAATTGTCAAATAAAGGTCAGGGATGTATGTTATTTTTGACCCCAGTTGGGTGTTCCTATCCTTATCAAATTTTGACTCAAAAAAAATAGAGCACATAAATTATTAATATTTCTAATTATCTTTTTCAATCAATGTTAGTATGTAAATTATTGTTTAATCTGAAAAATATTTCTCTGTGTTATATTACTTATACATGTTATAAATTTCAATAACTGTACATTTGATGAAATAAGGATGTATAATAAATCATTTACATACATTTTTTAGTCTCCTCTATATTTATTAAAATCTGAAATCACATATAATTGGGGCATCTTGCTCATACATGACCATGCCATCATTTCTAGTGCATCTTTAAATTAACTCATGTTGCAAATTTTTTAGGTCCTCCTTTATTATACTTTCAAACCTTTGATTAGGACTAGTTTCTAAATTTAGACAAGTATAGAAAATTTCAATTATTTTAAAAAAAATTAAAATAAAAATATTCTAAAAATTCAAAATCAAGACTTGAACATGATTAGACATTTAATTTACATCATTATCATGTGTTATTTATCTCATGAGTAATAGATAACATATTCTTTTTTTAATCACACATGAATATCATTGGTATTCATGAGTGTTATGCAAGCTATAAAAACTTTAAAAGAATTAAGGTTTTGGACTTGCCTCTACACAATAGCTTTTCTAAATTGGAGGTATATTATCTACATGTGATAGTATATGATGTGTTATCATTATATAACTTTTATACTATTGAATTATATAATATTTTAAAATATTTTTGCTAACCTATCTATTTAAAATTATGTACATGGATAATCTATTTACTATGATATGATCACATTACATATACATGGTTTAGACTATTTTCTATTTCTATGTTCCATTGATGCTATTTACTTGTATAGAGTAGGTTAGACTTTACTTATCTATTATGTATGGCCCTTGGCCCTTGGCCCTTGTGTGTAATTGTTTGAACATATCCATGAGATCTTATTTATGTATGTGTGACATTTGAACACATCCATTTTATGATGATATGATCACATTACATATACATGGTTTAGATTAATTTCTAGTTCTCTGTTTCATTGATGTTATTTACTTGTACATAGTAGATTAGACTTTATTTTTCTATTGTGTATGGCCCTTGGCCCTTATGTTGTTTGAACATCTCCATGTAATATTATTTATTTATATGTGACATTTGAACATGTCCATTTATTTTTTAACCTTAGCCTTATGTTGTGTGTGATATTTGAACATGTCCTTTGTTTGTGACATCATTCATGTCCTTACATGTACAACTCTTTTCTCTTGAGATATTTGAATATGTCTCTTGTATGTGGCCCTTGGCCGTATTTATATAATATTTCTTGTTGTTTTTATGTGCTTGTTGATATTTTTAAGTTTGATAAGTGTCATGATCCATATAATTCACTAAGTTAATCCATAACATATTAAATCTATAATTTATTATATGAGTTTCATTGATATGCATTGTTATAGGCCTTGATTCTTATGCTACATACATGATTCAAATATCACATATGTTAATGTGGTAACATTCCATATGCTACATTATTTAATGATTACATTTTACTATGTATGCTACAATTAATGTTTCCTTTGAGATAATTGAATTTAATGTTTAGTTACCTCACCTCAAAAAGAGGAATTTCAATGGGGTTTTCATACTTGAGATAATCTTTTTCAAGAGTAAAAAATAATTTTTCTATCTATTACAATTTTAAAAGTTATAAAATGGTTCAAAATTTAGTAATTGGTATAGATTATGGGGCATATGCCATGCATATGAACTCATATTGTAGGATCAAAGTATAAAATCATACAATTTTGAGTATATATGATACAAGTTCATATACAAGTTTCAAACATGATTTCACAATTGGCATCTACATATAGTTTCATATTCTACATTTATCAATGAGGTCATGATATAAATTCATGCACATTATGTTATTTTATCAAATTTCAATATTATTTTCTAAGCCACAGAAATGGTATGAGTATGGATGCACTCTATTTTTTTATGATACATTCATTAACAAAGTGGCAATTTAATATACAATCTATTTGCAATGGTTGATTCAGTTTAAGTGCATAATACATAACTTAGAGGTTTAGTTCCCTCTATCATTAT
Source organism: Torreya grandis (assembly GCA_037957365.1). NCBI lineage: Eukaryota > Viridiplantae > Streptophyta > Pinopsida > Cupressales > Taxaceae > Torreya > Torreya grandis. The sequence goes on from JARHVA010003997.1 coordinate 864,815, forward strand.
GTCTACAGTTGTATTTTGAATTTTAACCTATTTCACATCTTGGGGTTATAAATACCAAATGAGGTAAATTTATGTTTATATGCCCCTCAATAGCTTCTATTTTCATAAAAGTACAAAGTCAATTTGGGGTTTGATCACCCTAATATATATATATATATATATATATATATATATATATATATATATATATATATATATATATATATTGGTTCAACCAAGGAATCAATATCTCTAATGCTTCAAGTAAGCATCATATACAAACAAAGTCATAAAATCAAATTTTTTTTCACACATATAGGTGTATTCCTACCATTATTCCTTTTGAATTTAAAATTTTCAAATTCCAAATAGTTTCAAATTTTCAAATTTTAGGTAATTTTTCAAATTCAAATTTCAAGCAAATTTCAAATTCAAACTTTTATGAAATTTTAGTTTTCATGTGTTTTGTAGTGTTTTCCAAACTATGATACCTTTCACAATTCGAGTCATAGCTCAAATAAAAAGTGTGTATTACATGCTAAAGTATATCTCTCTTTTAATCTAACAATTTAATTTTTAGACTAGAGAGGGGAGCAACTGTAGACACCTAAATTTGGTCACAAATACTTGATTATGTCAGTTTTTAACCTTTTTCACTTTAATTAACTTGTGCACTTAATTAAGACCTACTTTGATACATTGGCATATCCTAAGCACATATGGAAAGCTGTTATTTTCGAATATTTCATCAATCACCAAAAAATATGTATGTTCCTTTAAGGGTCAAAACTGTCCAATTTGGGTTAGAAGTGGTAAATAGTCCTAATCATATGTGACATTTTTTATCCTTGTATTATAATGGTAATATATTAAAATTAAACCCTCCCTTACTTTATCTTTTTTTTTATGCTTCCAATCTTGTGATTTTCCCTTTTGTATTTTTATAAAATAATATTCAAGTCACTCATTATTCCACTTGATAATTTCAATATAGTGGCACATTTACATTACTACACATTATAGAAAGCTTCCATATTCTTCCCAATATTGATTGTAAATATTTTAATGAGTCCTTATCCAAGTCATAATTTTGTTTTACTCAGCCCAAACAAAATCATAATTAAGTATTTAAGCCATCTTTAAATTCTTTCATATAGTCAAAGGAGAGAAATTGCACAAAAAACTCAAGTGGGAGAATTATGTGGGTTCAAATTATATATTCAAAGCACTAGATACATAGATAACACTTAGTCATGATGGGGATGATTGGGGTTACTTCAAGCCAACTACACTCCAATTTTTTCTATTTATAGTTTTTCGATCATTGTAATCCCTATTAGGGTTTCTACCTTAGAGAAACTATTTACAGGTCTTTCACACACTCATGAAGCTTAAATCTGTACATGCAAACCTAATTTCAATTATCACACATGAATTTTACCTAATTTTTATATTTTATAAAAAGGGTAAAAATCATCTAGTTTAGGTAAGAAGTGGTAGACATTCTTTAAACTAAGTGTATAGTAGTGATCTTTTTCATCCTTTAGTTTTAGTTTTTGGGTTTCTACATAGCTTGTTCTTGTTACCCTATTTTAGTCTTCTATCAGTCAACTCAGTTGATTTATACACAGAACAACTAAGTTTGTCTTTCTAAATCATAGTTAGTCTTATTTTAATGATTTTTACTTTGTCAAATTCAATTAATTTCATTCAATTTACTTGTCAAAAGTACATTTTTAGCATAGTATTATACTATAATCATTTTATCAAATTTATGGTTAATTACCACATTAATTTATAATTCAATAAAACATAATTATGTAAATATTAAAGACAATTTTCCTTTACCTAATATTAATCACATTTTACATCAAGTTTATGCTTGTGAAATAATGTATCTTTTAGATGAATTTTTAAGATATAATCAAATGTTTGTAAATATAAAAAGCATGCATAAGATAACTTTCACTATACATAAATGCACTTTTACATTCAATATAATTCCCTTTGGATTAATAAATGGAAGTGTTACCTTTCAAAGAGATATGCACTTAGTTTTTGATGATTTGATCGGCATTATTATTCAACTTTAACTAGATGATTTAACTGGTCATTCTAAGAAAATGAAGAGGCATCTTGTATACATGAAATTTTGGTGATATGGTAATTATTAAGTCCAAATAAATCAATTTATAGCATAATTGAAGGAAAAAGTCTAGGTCATATTATTTCCAGAGATGAAATTTCTATAGATCATGATTGCTTTAAATCTATTAAAGAGTTTCCTCCTCCTAAAGATCAACTTCTTTTAAGATCTTTCTTTGGTAAAATTAACTTTGTGTACAAACTTATGTCTTATTTTGTTGATAAATCTAATCCATTACAAATATTACTTTAAAAAAAAATAGTACAAACTTATGTCTTATTATGGCATTAGTTATGGGATGCAGGATCTAATATAACATTTGATGAGAATACAATACTAAGTGCTCTTATACTTTCAAAACTTGATATGAATAAACCTTTCATTCTATAAGATAACATGATTGATAAGGCAATGGGTTTGTTGTTACTCAATATGATCAAAATAACGAATAAAAACCCATTGGATATATGATCCAAGTGATAATAATGATGAAATCAAGTGTCCATTAATTGAAAATTTTATCTTTTCATTAGTTTCAACATTAGGAATATTTAAATATTTGTTGATGCAAAAAAAGTAATAGTATTTTTAAATGTACATGTTTTGTATTATCTTCTAAATTAGCCCACGATCAATGGTAGGTTATCAAAATGGATCTTTTAAATTCAATAATATGATATTAAATTTAAAACTTTCAAAACAATAAAATGTAATGATTTAGCCAAACATCTTGTTGAAAATGTGACTTCCAATGTTAACGTTCTTATTTTGGCTGTTAATAATCAAATGCATGTTAAACCTCTTTTGCAAACTATGAAAATTTCAGACCTTGCACAAAAAATTTAATTTAGTATTGAAATTCAAGAAAGGGATGACCTATATTTGCATGATGATTGGTATCATAATCTATTCTAATATTTTCAAATTCAAGCTTGTCCAAATTTATTAGATAGACATCAATGTAAGGCTCTTAGATTATAGGCTTTGGAAAATGTCATATTATATTTTTTTGTTTTATAGAAATATAAATGGTATATTATTGAGATGTCTTACTCATGACCAAACTGAAAAAATCCTTAGAAGTTGTCATGAAGGTGCCACAACTATAACACATGCATGTTGGATACTACTAGCCTACACTCTTTAAGGACTATTTTCATATAGTTAGATCATGCATTCCTTATTAATCATTTATAGGTAGAGACAAAAATCTCACCATACCTCTCAAACCATCATTCCTAAAAATCACTTTATGAAACTGGATACATATTTCATCTCAGATATCCATCCTTTATCTTCTACTTGACACAAATATATTTTGATAGCCATCAATTATTTCACAAAATCAAGTATCAATTTATTGAAATTTTTATCCTTTCATTAATTTCACTATTAGGAAATATTAAATATTTGTTGATGAGAAACAAAGTGATAGTACACTCAAATGTACTTGTTTTTTATTATCTTCTAAGGTAACCCAGATTGATGGTAGATTATCCAAATGTATCTTTAAAATTCAAGAATATTATTTTGAATTTTAAACTTCCAAAACAATAAAATGAAATGACTTATACAAATATCTTGCTGAAAATGTAACTTATAATATTAAAATTATTATTTTGGTTTTTAACAATAAAATACATGCTAAACCTCTTTTAAAAACTATGAAAATTTCAGACCTTACACACAAAAAAAATGGTCTTTAAATGCAAGAAAGGGACTACCTATATTTGCAGGATGATTCATATCATAATCTAATCTAATATTTTCAAAATCAAGCTTCTCTAAATTTGTTAGATAAACATCAATGTAGGACTCTTATGTTACAAGCTTTGGAAATTGTCATATTAATTTTTTTTGTTTTATAGGAATAGAGATGGTATATTATTGAGATGTCTTACTCATGACCAAACTAAATAAGTCCTTAGAAGTTGTCATGAGGGTGTTTGTGGTGGACATTTTTATACAAAAAATATAACACGTAAAATTTTACATGTTGGATACTATTGGATTACACTCTTTAAGGGCACTTTTTGTTTAGTTAGATCATATATGCCTTGTCAATTTTTTATAGTTAGATACAAGATACTTGATATGCCTCTTAACCCATTATTCCTTAAAATTGATTTATGAGATAGGGTATAGATTTCATCTCAGATATACATCCTTTGTCTTCTACTAGGCATAAATATATTTTGATCAAAATCAATTATTTCATAAAATGACCTAAATCTGTTGTTCGTAATAGTTTACTAACTTTAGAGGTTATCACAATTTTTGAAAATCATTTTTTCTCTTGATTTGGATTTCATTACAAATTTATTTTTTATAATTATCTTCAATTTATTTTAAATGAATACTATAATTTTTAGGACATTATTCTATAATTTTTAGTCACTCATCTAAATACTATCTTTAGGGTAATGGATAAGCTAATTAAACTAACAAAAATATGATTTTGATTATGAAGAAAATTGTTTTTGAAAATAAAAGGATTCGACACATTAATTTTTTTGAAGCTTTATGGGCTTATTGTACTAAAATTAAAGTTGAAACTAACTATTAATCCTTTATGTTAGCCTACAATCTTGAAGCCACTATGCCTATTGAAATTCAAATTACTTCTAAAAAAATAACATTACTATACACTTATATAGAATCAAATCCTATACAATGAAGATTAAATGATTTTATAACTTTATATGAAACAAAATCCACTACCTTAGAAAAACTTGAGTAGGCCAAAGAAAAAAAAATTAAAAATTTGACAAGAAAGCCTCCAATAAAACATTCAAGGTTGGTGACCTAGTTCTATACTCAGATAAGGTTCATGAAGATCTTGGAAAGCATCACAAGTTTAACTTTTTTTGTTATAACCATATAAGATTGATCCTCTACTTAGTAAAAATGCTTTCAATTTATAAGATTTAGATGGTTGGTTGCATCATATATTTAACACCCATTACCTTCAAATCTTATATGAATAATTATTTTCTCATTTCTTATTTTGGTTTCTTTATTTTTTTGTTTTTTTGTGTCTACGTATTTTTGTTTTCATATTTGATTTTATCTTTTGTCTTGTTTATGTTTTACAAAAACTCACAATCTTAGTTACAATGGTGAAATATCCTTCACAACATTAAACACAAATGATTCTTCATATGACTTTAAGTATCTCTCATTTAACAAAGTTAAATCTTTTAGTTTCTTCAAATCAATTGGTTTATAAATGAATGACACTGAAAAACATGCTATCACAACATCACTTGATTTTATATTTTATGTTTTAGGTTATTGTAATAATCCTCATCCAGCTTGAACTTCATAGTATTTTATTTCCTATTTTTCATTATATGCTAGCCAAATAAACCATCCCTTAATGTGAAAAATATTTAAAATGGGTTTACACGTAACTAATAAGGAAATAGTTTATTTGGATTATACTCCTAATTTTCAATATTCATAATGTTTTTCATAACCCACTCTCATACATGAAATTGACTCATAAAGTTGTCAATGTTATCACCAATTTTAAAACCCTAGTTAAAAAATTTCAAAATAATATAATCCTACATTATAATAGATGAGTGTACCATATCTAGAGTTTTATATAGTGGGGTTTACTTTAAAACTTGATTGTTATCTTGCATCTATGATTATGCATTGAATATTATTTTTTATTCTTTCTAAATTGGTTGTAAAATATTCATTATTTTTTTAAGCTAAATATAAAATTAGCCCTGACTTATCAAGTACAATGTTCATATGGCTAATATGCATGCTCAAATTTTGAAATGGTGATAATCATATTAGCATTATTGGTTTGTACACCATATATCATGAGGTCACTTTGATATTAAATTGATTTTTGACTCTATAAACATGTTCACTTTTGAAAAAAAATGTCTTCATTGATGTGCATAACATACAACAACTTGGTTCTTGGTAAGGCATCAGATTCTTCAGAGCATATGTGACAAACTTTGAGTTTTCATAAGACATTTTTGATAGATCATTCAAGTATAAATCGTTAAGATATGACACTTTTGTTATAAATTTATCAAGTTATAATGTTTTATTATCTAATTAAAACCTATATTTAATAATAAAAAATTGAAAACTATGTCTATGGTCATTCAAGCTACTTCTATTGAATATATGTGCCACTTTAGGAAACCATAGTATGAAGGGGGCAATTAAAAGTCTTTGACATGTCAATTTGAACAAGGCATAACATAAATTAATGGTTTAAGTTTGATTTTTTATCAAATTGGATACACAACATATTTAATGAACATTGCAATAAATGTTTTGAGATCACATTATATATCATAATGACCTTGAAAGAGTTGTCAATCATGTCAACTCAATGTTTTAGTTATAAAGTTAGAAGAAGTTTTGTTTGGTGGTAAGCTTTCATGATGGATAAAAGGTGATAATGAAAAAATTGGAAGTATAATTAATTTTGTCGTTAAAAAAATATGAATTAAAACTTAGCATATGCTTGGCCAATGACATTATTTGAAACACATGAAGTCTACTTGGCCACCTAAAAACTATTCAGGCATTCAATGTAGCCTCCAAATGGAGTATAGGTGGTGGATTAGTTTCATTTGATCATTTGTATCTTTAGAAATATTCTCTATGGAATCTAAGTTTGTTTGGTCTTTTTTTTTGGTGGGATCTATTAATAATATTTAGTCATATCACTTTTTTTATGAAAGTTGGATGCCATTTTTGAGCTATTTATGTGGTTTATGAGGTTTACAAGACATTTTTTAGTACATACAGAGGTAAGAATACAATTTTATATTCAAAACACATATTTAGTGTTATAGTTGAAATGAATCTTGGAAAAGATAGAATAATATTTTAGTTCCCTTATCAAATCCTTTAAAGGAATGGAAATATCGAACATGTTTTTCTTATGCAAATAAAGTATTTGGGTTTTATCTCATGTGTGTAATAGACTTACTTTCAGTTATATTTTTTCATGATGGCTTATATTATAAATCTTATTCTTCTTCACTAAGTTTAAAACCTAGCTCATGTTTTAATGACATGCATGTATCTATATTTCAAAATGCATTTCCATTCTTACATGGATTTTGGATTGGCTTGCACTCAGTTCATAAGTCATTGTTGTACTTAGTCTTGGGTTGTGCATGGCCATTGCAATTAGTCTTGTAATTTGATATAAGACATTTACACTCAGTTGATAGTTTGATACACATTCTTTTTAGTATTTTGGGGTTTCGACATGGCACTTGCACTTATAATTGAGTTTTACTTAGTAGTCACACTTGGTGCAACATAGTCTCTTGCATGGTAGTTTACACTTAGTTCATGACTTAAGGTATGGTAGTTATCTTCAATGTTTGAATTTTAAGACATTGTTTGCATTCAATTTTGGTTTCACATGGTATTTTACACTTAGTTTTAAAGTGCTATTTGCACTCAATGTTTGGATTTTGAAATGGTTTTTGCATTTAGTATGATATAATATTGGAAATGATGCTTCAAAGTTTACATTATTAATAAAATATACAAAGAAAATATATTTGCATGTAGTCTTTCTTAATGGAGTTAAACACTTTTATGCATTTTTGATGGGTTCTTGTCAAAACAATAGTATGATACTTAATTGTTTTACTTATTCTACAAATAAATTATTCATGATACTTCAAGATGTTTGCATGGAGATTTGGTTTTATTTTAAAAGGTTTTAGTTGTCATGTGAAAGATGAAAGTTTCTTGAAAATAATAATGGGTTATCAAGATATAGGGTTTCAATTTCATCCATATTGATTGTTTAGATATATTTCTCTCTCGGTATGATTTGAAGAGATGAAGTAGAAATTAAAAAAATAGTTTAAAATTTCATGCAAATTGTTCAAATCAACATAATAGATAGTTTTGACTAATATTTGCTTCATACTATAATAGTTGGCCTTCTTTAAATTTGAATGTAGTTTTGAACTAGTTTGATTTCTTATAACTAGTTTTTATACAAATAGTAGATAATGAACATATGCATGTAATTATTTCAAAAGAGTTTTCGCCAAATTATGAAGTTTATATCCTGCATGCATTACATTTATGGTATTAAACTTAGAATGACCATTTTATTGTCAATATATTGAAAAAACCTTGGATTTACATACAAATAGTAGATAATGAACATATACATGTAATCCTTTCAAAAATATTTTTGGTAAAAATTATGGATTTTATATCCTGCATACATTATATTTATTGTTTTAAACTCAGAATGACCATTGTATCATCAATATCTTTTAAAACCCTTGAAATGTAAATAATTGATATGTATGTATAATTTGTAAATTGTTGAAGTGATATAAGATGATATAATTGAATCCTTCTAATTGAATAAAAATAAAATATAAAAGTGTGTCTTGGTCTACATCTATTCCTTCATATTTTTGTATCAATTTTATGAAGTTAAAATTTTAATTTCAAACAATAATAAAAGTCTTTTAAGTGTAATTTTGAAGAAGGTTTTATGAGTTTTGAGATAAAAGTGATAGTTTCTATGGAAATTAGTTAAATTATTAGTGTATCATTCAAAATGTTTTTGAAAAATATTTTTAGTTATGATATTTTGTTTGTGGTTTCAAATTGGTTTCTAGTTTCAAATAATCTTTATACAAATGCTTTTCATATGGTATTATAATGAGTTTAAATCATTTGGATGTCTTGCATTTTGAAAATGTTTTTAGAATGATTATAACTCTATAAAAATGAAGTAAACATATATCATTTATTTTTCTTTTTTATAAAGACAACATGCGTAGTTGGAATCATGGATCTCATAGTTCTAATAGAAATAATGCATGGGGTAGAGGTAGCCAATAATAATATAATGAGTTTTCTATTTGGGATAATTACCAAGGTGGATATTATAGGGCCGAAAGGGTTGCTACTGCATTTATGTGAAGTTTCAATCATGACACTCATGTATCCCTATAATTTAATGCTTATGACCTTAACTTTTGGAATGTTTTAAATATATTTCCAAGAGATAATTTTAATATTCATGGTAGGAGAATTCCCCACATAGGTAATTGTTAGTCTCATCTAATTGGATGTACTTCATCATCCCCTTCTTTTTAAATTTTTATTGCAAAAATGAAATTCTCACACATGTTGTTCCTATGACATAAAATGTTGAAATACCTCATTACAATACTACTCAAGATCTTTTTGACATTGCTCCTAATAATATTTACTCTTATAGTCATAAATTCACTAGTATCCCTTCACCCCAACCTTGTATAACACATGTTCTTAATAGGATCAAGTACCTCTAAACCTAGAGGCATCACTAGAGTGGAGTTGCATAAGACACTTATTGAGTATAGTGAGTATCAAATTGAGCATGAAACACTTATGGTTGACTTGGTTTCATATGATGAGTAATATTTTCTGTTTTGACTAATATCTTACTTTTTAGACTTGCTATTTTTAGTTTCATTTAGAATATTTTCATTATACAATATTGTTTTTCATTGATAGTTTGATTCGAAAATGTCTAGTTTTTCAATAGATACATGTGAATAATGGCATTTTTTTCTTTTTGAGATGACATTTTAGTTTAATTACTTGTATAAAATGTGTGATGTTTCTCAATACTATTTCAATAATTAATGTTTTGCTTACAATAATAATGAGTATATAAATGTTGAATTTATTGTTTTATTATTTTTTGAAGATAAAAATTGATAAATTTAAAAGTTTCAGGATTACTTACTTTAGATTAATCATTTGTGATTGTTTGATTAACATAATGATTTTTATTTTTAATTAGTAAGTTGTTCAGTGGGCTCCCACACATTATAGGGTTATTTTGTCTTATTAAATTTCATGTTTTAAGTCTCGATAAAGACCTAATTGAATAAGTTAACTTTACTAAATTTAGTTAAATTTACTTTAAGTTAAATAAATATTAGTTATGACTTAAAAGTATAACTAAATTTCAAAAAGAGACATTAAATAGACTTGAAAACAACATTCTAAGGGAGAAACATACACAAGTAAAATAACTCTTCTAGTTCAATTTTAATATTGTGTTTTTTATTCTAAGATAAATCTATGAGATCGAGTGTTATTTAGAGGAATACCAAGCAACACATTCTTTGAAGGTGAAGTGTACTACCTAGTACATTCAAGTATATCTAGGTTGATTATTTGATTTATAAAATGATTATTTTAACATGACCAAGATTATTAACCTTTTGATGATTGTAAAATAATACAGTCATATGCACATATTAAATTTTTTACTTTGTTTAAATAATCAATAATACTTCACACATTATGTGACAATTTGTTTGTTTATCACTTATATCCTCAAAAAAATTGTAAATCAGTTACGAAGTTTTTTGTTTCGTTTCAAATTTGTGTTTATTCATTACATTTATTATGTTACTTTATTTAAATTTTTATTTCATACTTTAGATTTTATTTCTTAGTTCTTTCATTAGCTAGATTAGATGTTTATTGTAGTTGTCTTTAGTTAGTCTCTAATTTGTAATATGTTCTTTGTTTTTGTTTAGTTAGTTCTCTTTCTCTCATTCACTTTTAATTTAATTCTTTGTTTGCTTTCTTATTTTAGATGTAGTTTTAACTTTGCAATTAATCTTGTTCTAATCTACTAATTCTAATTTATTTATGCTCTCTAATATTTACTTAGCTTTCTTCTCTCATTTTTTTAGTTTTAGTCTAGTTTTATTTCTTAATTTATTTGTTGTTCTTTATTTCTTTGTTTTTGGTTCCATCTACTTTTCACTTTCTTGAAAATTATACATAAAAACATATTTTAAATAAGGAAAGTGATTATAAAGGGAATTTTATCACATAGAGAAATGTGAATCATTTATTTAGAATATTCAGTCTTCTATAATATTGTTTTATCAATAAGATTTAATTTGATGGATATAAATGATAATAGATAACGTCTTAAATCATATAGCTAGTTATATGAATTTGAAAGCTTAATAATTGTGATAACTTTATAGTTATCCATTTAAACTCTTAGTTATCTTGATCCAATCTAATGTCTATTATGTTTTATAAATTTATATAATTTATTTTACGTTAAGTCATAATGATTCCCTTGAATTTGGTTAAGTATATAATGTTCTTGAAACCTTTCATACTTAACCTTTTAAAATAGTATTTTACACCTCTATAATTGATTTTTTAGTCTTAGGTCTATAAGATTAGAATGGTATGATTCCACTTCAAAATTTGCAATAGGAAAATGTGTAGCTTGGTTGACATACATTTTACACCATCAACAGGTTGATATGACCAACCCTAAACACAATGGATTTGATAGTAACACATATTGTGACTACCACAGATGTATTGGGCATTCTAAAAATAAGTGTTTCAAGCTATGGCATAAGATACAAGATATTATCGATGATAATACTATTGAGTTTAGCACACCCATTAAGGAAGTCCACATGTACAATGTACATCCTCCTCCTTTAACATATGGGCATACAATAGATGGTATTATTGGTACATTTATAGGAACTTTACTACAATGTCCAATGATTACATTTGATGATATCAAAAGTAATGATGATTATTTAAATTGACATGCAATCTTTGATTGAGATATTTTATATATATATAAACCTATATGCAGTGTCATTATCAATGATGGGTCAAGAAAAAGTGAATGTAAAATGACACTTATTCACACTCTTGGGTATATAGAACAATATTTACAAACTAAATCAAAAAATTAAAAGCATTTTATGGTCATACATAGAATATTCTTGGGCATATAGGGTTACCTCTTCAAGTTGGTTCATAAACATTGACTTCTCCATTTATATTCTTACCAAATAAAAGGGTCCTTAATATGTCTTGAGAATTCCCTTGGATAGAGAATCTTAGTGAAATACCATCCATAATACATCGATGTCTCAAATATATACATTGTAATCAAATTGTCATTTTTTTAGGTATTTGATATGAGTACCCTTTATAGTAAAATGGTAAATCCTCCACCTCCCCCCAACCACCATAGTCAGTTGTGGCACATATTCAAAAGCACAATATTAAGACAGTTATGGCACATATTCAATAACACGATGTAAAATTAGTTGTTTCACCTATAAATAATCTTTATATACAATGAATTCAAAATAAAGTGGTATATACAAAATTCTAAATATAAAGTTTCACATCAAAGAGTTAATCAAGGTTCAAAGAAATATAAACCTTATATAATATGTCTCAATTAATTACTTGAACAATTCAACATATTCCACTATAGACATAGAAATGAGACCTTATCCTACTATATAGCAGACTCCACCGAGTCCTACACCCTCCATAATTACACATACTACAAAACATATTATGAGCAATGATCATGACAGTCATTTGAGAACATCTAATGCCTTTGAGATCCACATGTATCTATATGTAACATTTTTTGTTCAATGAAATTGACCTTCCAACTCTATTATACATGCACACACTATAATATTCCTATTGATGGGATCATAGGCTAGTTTCTTTCAAAAAATATCACAAATATAAAAAATAAAAAAACATTCAAATATATCAAAAATACCAGAAAAGTGTAAAAAAAAACATTCAAAATGTTATAAAAAGGTAAAAAATATAGATCTAAGCATTACATGATTTGTTAGTCTACTTCTCTAAATATGTTATTTATCACATGTTTGGTAGATAGAATATTATTTTTTAAACACATTCATTTCATATGGTTTATGAGTATGATGCAGGACATACATTATACATGGATTCTTAGATGTTGGATATAGTTTTATCTAGTGGGCATGCCTATGTTGTGGGCATCTTATTATATAGGTTAAATTATCAAATATTATATCTACTTATGAGCTTTTTACCATGTCAAGCTACATATCTTACAAGTGTCTCACTAATTACTCGTATCTTACATTGTGCTACATGAATATGTTACTTTTCTATGATGTACCATTGATATACATTTTCAAAAGTTAAAATGGCATAATAATTGTTTGTGCACATTTTAAAACTTTAAATATTACAATTTTAAAGTCAAAATGTTTATTTCAATTCAAATCTATTGGCACTGAGGTCATGATGAGATCATGAATATTACTCACTCTCTTTCGATCATGAAAATAGAATCTATATCCTTATAAAAATGTGATGTATTCTATTATGATTGATGTACATTTGAGTCTAGTGGCACTCAATGACCTTGTAATTACTTCTGTCAAACCCATTGTGTGGTTCCATCTTTTATTAGAGGTGATGTATTTTTGAGTATAGTGACACTCAATAGCCTTGGCATCACTTCTAGGGAACCCATCATGGTTCCACCTTCTTTGGATTAATACTTTGGGTAATTTTCCCCAATCATTAGATTTGGAAAATTCATCTTTCCAATTCAAGGTCTTGATTAATTATTCAAAATTTATATTTGATCACTCTTAGTTCTCCAATGATTTAAATTATCCAAGTGATTTAATAAAGGGGCACATTTATCCATATTTTATAGGTTACATAATAATATGGTTCCTTATTCATATATGTGTACTCCCTTTATTTCAAATATGGACAAACTACTACTTCATGTGTTGTTTTAAGATTTGTTAAAATTGGAGTTTCTTACATAATTGGAGTGTACTCTTAAAGATAGTGTGTTGTACACATTCAAGTTTAATTCTTTCTCCTTTATTATATAAATTTCATTACTTAAATATAGAGGGGGTGGGAATGAGGTAGATACCTAAATCTAGTCATAAGTACTTGAAAATGTTAATTATTGACACATCCTAAATTGTATGACTTGCACCCAAATATATGACTCTTATTTACAATTATTCTAGTCTATTTATTTATATGAGGGCTTGACTTTTGTTCACCATCATTAATATACATAAATTTCTAAGTAAATTCTCAAACCTCTATTTATATAACCTCAGAATATGTTTAGCTTGGGATAATTATCCCTAATATTTTGGGACATGTCCACTACTACAGACCTATCCACCTAGAGTGACCACATCCCACACCAGACAATGGCTAGTTTCTGAATTTCAATTCATTCTTTTGGGTCTTCCAACACATTTCATAATTTTGGATAAACAAAATTGTAAAAATATTTCACTATATAAGAAAATTAAAACCTCATTTCAAAAACACTTGATCTATAGCTTGACACTGTCTATTGAGCATGTACACATTATTACACATTGATAAAATATGCCCTATTCCTACCAAACTCAATATCATTCTCAAGGATCAACCATAAGCTAATTCTAAATCATCTCAAGTCAATTCTAGAGCTATCATTGGCATGTATCAAAGCCATATTTCTAGCTACATACATATAATCAAGAAGCACAATTTCAAAATCACTCTAGGTGGGAGAAATATGTGGGCTTGATTTCCATATTTAGAGTATTTGTATACATAGGTAATGGTTAATATCAAGGGGGTAATTGGGGTCAGCATCTCCCATTACAATCTCCTCTTTTTTTACAATTTTCAATCTCTCACAAAGAACCATAAGGTTTCCAAAGAAAAGAGGAGAAAATAATGATCTCCACACCATCCAATGATCTCAACCCAATCAATAGATACATGGATAAAATAGGAATAGGTATAGTTTCATCACATATAATTCATTAAATTATGTAGTTTATGGATGTAGTTGGCATGCATCATTATATAGGGAGAGTACTCTTGTCCAATAATATATTTAGATTTTAATTTTTGATCATGCACTGTCACAATTTTACTTTTTTTTCACTATTAGTCATATTCAACAGCGATAAATGTGTAGTTAATAGATATGATTGGCCTACACTACTATCTATAGAGTGAAGACTTGTCTTTCAGTTTTATATTTTGGTGTTGATCAGGCATAGTCATAGTTATGTTTGCTATTGGCTCACACTATTAGATATCAGAAATAATCAATATAAATCCTAATTTGAGCTTAGTATATTTCTTCTTTGTGTTTTCTAAAAATAGCATTTTTTCCATATGTAACATTTACAAATTAAAATTGTTAATAAGTATATATATTTAGCATTCTGATCTCTATCAAGTTTTACACCTATTAAACATCACATCTAATTATTAAATGAAAAATAGGGTTAAAAACTATTATAGGTAGTGATGGAATATGGTATTTGAAGGGATTCATGCCTTCCTAACATGTATATAAATCTCCCCCATGTGAAAAATCAACACACATGTGTAAGGTAAATGTTATTTTATTCATGACATGTATCTAAGGTTATCCCAACAATAAGTTTTGATGTATATCATAAAGCTTGACTTGAAATAAGGAATGTACCTTCTTTGGTCCAAATGTCACTTCCATTGAAATTGGGCCAAGTGGTGGGCATAGTCTTTGATCTGATTTAGTAATTATGTAATTTTTTATGTTTATCTAATGCATATTAATCCCTAATGCATGCAATAATTATATGTCACAAAGGTTTTTAGTTTATTTAGCATTAGTAATAACTCATTTGATGATCATATTTGATATTATAGCTTGGATAAATAGTTCATAATATGTTCACTCTATATCTTTGATCCATGCATTATTTTGTAATTCTCTTTTGGTCGACATATCTTAAATAGAGTAATCATGTAGAGTGTTGGACATATGTGTTAGTAAAGTATTTATAGATTTATTTTGTTGATTTTATGAGATCAATTTGTATTTTCTACTTAATTTTTCTAAACCAACTATATACCCTAAACCATATAATCTTTTATTATTCTTACTGATGCCTTGTATGTTATTTTTTAATTATTGACCTATGTATCTCTAATTTTTTAAGTATCTCAATCCAATACCATATTGGGAAAAATTGGAGTGAAAATCAATTTCATTACCAAGTGTTTGAATATACATTGTTAAGTCTTCAATATCCTTTTTTAGAGATTGTATATGTCCTTAAAAAATCATGTTAGATGTAGTGTTATTTGTATTATAGCTATCCTTGAAATACCCCTTACCTTTTCAAATAGTAGAAGCATGGATTTTCATGGAGGTAAAAGAGCTACCACCATCTTGAGGAGAGGTTGGGAATAATAATATAAGAATTCATAAGAGAATGGTTAGGGTTTTCAGGTTATTTAGGCATAGAGAACATACAAAACCCTAAAATACCAAAAAAAAAAGGATAAAACCTAAAATAAAATGGGAACATAAATAATAAATAAATAATTAAGAAATCTGAAAACCTATAAGGATGAAACTTTAGGGGAAAACCTAGGGTTTTTTCACTATTCAATGTGTTTGTGTTCACCAATATGTTTTACCCTAATTTGAATTAATGAATTATATTAACACAATTAAGATAGAACTTTGAAATGTAATTTGTATCAATATATGTCATTCAATCATACATATAAATCTAAAATAATGAGATTGATCTTTCTAGTTTGACAAGGGTATATGCTAAATATAAAAAGTACTAAAGAGATCATAATATTTTTTGGTTGAGTGTTTGACTTTTACTATATTGTATAAGTTAAAATCAATGATGAAAAAAAATTTGGTTCATGGTTTTAGAACTGAGATGTTATCTATACTAGGTCAATATTATCACTTTTTGATACTAGATTATTGTTTTATATCAACTTATGTGGAAGCATGACACAATGACTATATAATCACATGTGATTGTCTTCACTTATTATATGTTTTCTATCATAAACCTTGATGACACTAGTAGATATATAAATTAGTCTTCTTCAATCTATAAAAATGAAGTAAACATATATCATTTATTTTTCCTTTTTATAAAGACAACATGCATAGTTGGAATCATGGATCTCATAGTTCTAATAGAAATAATGCATGGGGTAGAGGTAGCCAATAATAATATAATGAGTTTTCTATTTTGGATAATTACCAAGGTGGATATTATAGGGCCGAAAGGGTTGCTACTGCATTTATGTGAAGTTTCAATCATGACACTCATGTATCCCTATAATTTAATGCATATGACCTTAACTTTTGGAATGTTTTGAATATATTTCCAAGAGATAATTTTATTCATGGTAAGAGAAGTACCCACATATGTAATTTTTAGTCTCATCTAATTAGATGTACTTCATCATCCCCTTCTTTTTAAATTTTTATTGCAAAAATGAAATTCTCACACATGTTGTTCCTATGCCATAAAATGTTGAAATACCTCATTACAATACTACTCAAGATCTTGTTGCCATTGCTCCTAATAATATTTACTCTTATAGTCATAAATTCACTAGTATCCCTTCACCCCAACCTTTTATAACACATGTTCTTAATAGGATCAAGTACCTCTAAACGTAGAGGCATCACTAGAGTGGAGTTTCTTAAGACACTTATTGAGTATAGTGAGTATCAAATTTAGCATGAAACACTTATGGTTGACTTGGTTTCATATGATGAGTAATATTTTATGTTTTGACTGATATCTTACTTTTTAGAATGGCTATTTGTAGTTTCATTTAGAATATTTTCATTATACAATATTGTTTTTCATTGATAGTTTGATTGGACAATGTCTAGTTTTTCAATAGATACATGTGAATAATGGCATTTTTTTCTTTTTGAGATGACATTTTAGTTTAATTACTTGTATAAAATGTGTGATGTTTCTCAATACTATTTCAATAATTAATGTTTTGCTTACAATAATAATGAGTAGATAAATGTTGAATTTATTGTTTTATTATTTTTTGAAGATAAAAATTGATAAATTTAAAAGTTTCAGGATTACTTACTTTAGATTAATCATTTGTGATTGTTTGATTAACATAATGATTTTTATTTTTAATTAGTAAGTTGTTCAGTGGGCTCCCACACATTATAGGGTTGTTTTGTCTTATTAAATTTCATGTTTTAAGTCTCGATGAAGACCTAATTGAATAAGTTAACTTTAGTAAATTTAGTTAAATTTATTTTAAGTTAACTAAATATTAGTTATGACTTAAAAGTATAACTAAATTTCAAAAAGAGACATTAAAAGGACTTGAAAACAACATTCTAAGGGAGAAACATACACAAGTAAAATAACTCTTCTAGTTCAATTTTAATATTGTGTTTTTTATTCTAAGATAAATCTATGAGATCGAGTGTTATTTAGAGGAATACCAAGCAACACATTCTTTGAAGGTGAAGTGTACTACCTAGTACATTCAAGTATATCTAGGTTGATTATTTGATTTATAAAATGATTATTTTAACATGACCAAGATTATTAACCTTTTGATGATTGTAAAATAATACAGTCATATGCACATATTAAATTTTTTACTTTGTTTAAATAATCAATAATACTTCACACATTATGTGACAATTTGTTTGTTTATCACTTATATCCTCAAAAAAATTGTAAATCAGTTACGAAGTTTTTTGTTTCGTTTCAAATTTGTGTTTATTCATTACGTTTATTATGTTACTTTATTTTAAATTTTTATTCCATACTTTAGATTTTATTTCTTAGTTATTTTATTAGCTAGATTAGATGTTTATTGTAGTTGTCTTTAGTTAGTCTCTAATTTGTAATATGTTCTTTGTTTTTGTTTAGTTAGTTCTCTTTCTCTCATTCACTTTTAATTTAATTCTTTGTTTGCTTTCTTATTTTAGATGTAGTTTTAACTTTGCAATTAATCTTGTTCTAATCTACTAATTCTAATTTATTTATGCTCTCTAATATTTACTTAGCTTCCTTCTCTCATTTTTTTAGTTTTAGTCTAGTTTTATTTCTTAATTTATTTGTTGTTCTTTCTTTCTTTGTTTTGGGTTCCATCTACTTTTCACTTTCTTGAAAATTATACATAAAAACATATTTTAAATAAGGAAAGTGATTATAAAGGGAATTTTATCACATAGAGAAATGTGAATCATTTATTTAGAATATTCAGTCTTCTATAAGATTGTTTTATCAATAAGATTTAATTTGATGTATATAAATGATAATAGATAAAGTCTTAAATCGTATAGCTAGTTATATGAATTTGAAAGCTTAATAATTGTGATAACTTTATAGTTATCCATTTAAATTATTAGTTATCTTGATCCAATCTAATGTCTATTATGTTTTATAAATTTATATAATTTATTTTACTTTAAATCATAATGATTCCCTTGAATATGGTTAATTATTTAATGTTCTTGAAACCTTTCATACTTAACCTTTTAAAATAGTATTTTACACCTCTATAATTGATTTTTTAGTCTTAGGTCTATAAGATTAGAATGGTATGATTCCACTTCAAAATTTTCAATAGGAAAATGTGTAGCTTGGTTGACATACATTTTACACCATCAACAGGTTGATATGACCAACCCTAAACACAATGGATTTGATAGTAACACATATTGTGACTACCACATATGTATTGGGAATTCTAAAAATAAGTGTTTCAAGCTATGGCATAAGATAAAAGATATTATCGATGATAATAATATTGAGTTTAGCACACCCATAGAGGAAGTCCACATGTACAATGTACATCCTCCTCCTTTAACATATGGGCATATAATAGATGGTATTATTGATACATTTATAGGAACTTTACTACAATGTCCAATGATTGTATTTGATGATATCAAAAGTAATGATGATTATTTAAATTGACATGCAATCTTTGATTGAGATATATATATATATATATATATATATATATATATATATATATATACATATAAACCTATATGCAGTGTCATTATCAGCAATATTTACAAACTAAATCAAAAAATTAAAAGCATTTTATGGTCATACATAGAATATTCTTGGGCATATAGGGTTACCTCTTCAAGTTGGTTCATAAAAATTGACTTCTCCATTTATATTCTTACCAAATAAAAGGGTCCTTAATATGTCTTGAGAATTCCCTTGGATAGAGAATCTTAGTGAAATACCATCCATAATACATCGATGTCTCAAATATATACATTGTAATCAAATTATCAATTTTTTAGGTATTTGATATGAGTACCCTTCACAGTAAAATGGTAAATCCTCCACCTCCCCCCAACCACCATAGTCAGTTGTGGCACATATTCACAAGCACAATATTAAGACAGTTATGGCACATATTCAATAACATAGTATAAAATTAGTTGTTTCACCTGTCACCACCAATAGTAGTCCCACCACATTGATTGAGGCACTTGACGAAGCTTCAAAGAGAGGGGAGATAGGGGGTATCTATGGATGTCCTTTTTTTGATAATTCATCATGCCCCACATGGATGGACTCTCTAGGTAGTGCTTGGAGATGAATGTGGAGATTCGAGCAAGAGATGATCTAGATGCACCTATGATATAGGCCAAGCCACCAAAATAAGATATATGGGTTAATTAGAGATAATGGTATGAGCTTGATCGAGCTTAAGATGAGATACCTAGCCTCCTTTGAAGCAAATCAAATGGAGAGACTGTCATAAAGAAGATCCCCTAGATAGGTATAAATTGAAATAAGCATAATTATCACTTTCATTTTTAGTCTTAATGATATACATGCTAGGTAATAGTGACATATTTAATTTGTAGATTTGATATATATGGATATATAATGTTGATTTCATTTTCTTTTACAATTTTTATAGGGGAGACAATAGGGTGGATGGTTATGGTTGAGGAATCACACCATGAGATCATAGATGGAATTTCATTTGAGCATCATACCATTGCCATGGTGAATCTTATTGTTTATATTATCAATGATAATGATAACCAATTCAGGTTGGTAGGGGTTACTACATGGTACATATGATAGGGAGATCAGGTTACTAATGATACTATGGATGTAGTCTCAATAGGAGGATAAATTGCAACATAGTAATCAGTGGTTATGGCACCATCTACCTTAGCCACATAGATAGATACAAAGATGATTGATTCCATAGTTACCAAATAATGGGAAAATAAGCTAACACAATGAATCTTTGAGCTAAAGATGGAGTTTGTTGGGGAACATAGGATGTTTGAAGATTGTGATCTTATACCCATACACTAGATAGTTTTCTAAGGGTGGCTAGATCCATAAAGGGTATCACCTCTCCAACCTAGGGATGAACCTAATCTAGGACCTATGCATGACATGTGTTTTTAATTTACATTATTCATTTATTATTTATCACATGCATGGTATACTATATATCATATTTCGCTATGCATATGCATTTCATGGTATAAATGAGTGAGATGCAGGACATACAAGTTATATATGACCTAGACATTCAATTGTAGGGCATTCCTACACCTAGAGGATATACTTAATATAATAAGGGCATGCTTACAATGAGGGTATCTTGGTACATTTTTCATAGGGTACATATTATATTACCATTGATTGATCATATTAACTTATTTACACTAATTACACATGAATTGCTCTAACATATACTACTTTGAGTTCTATGTTTTTTGGATAATATATTTTGTTATATGAAATTATGACATATATTGATTTTGTATATTAGCCTTACTTATTCTATGCATGATTTATGTTACTACCTATTGCATGGTGTGATCCTTGATTTTGTATCTCCTTCTCTATATAACTTTTTCTTTGTGATTATATGTGACATTGGGTGTCCATTTTTTGACTCTGATGTTTGACTCTTTATTTGTGACTCTATGTGACTTGGGTGTTCATTATGTTCCTCCTTCTATGTTTGACTCGTTCTTTGTGTGACTCTTAATCTCTATGAAACTATGTGTTATTATGTGTTTTTATATGATTTTGTGTGTCATGGCCATAACATTGTGTGTGACTCTATTTGGACACATATAGGATTGTCTTATAAGCTTGTGATGTTGTGATCCATTTCACACATTTTTATACTTGTGTTCAATACCTTGATTCATATCATGCATATTCTATGTGGTTATTACTTAGTGCTCATATGGTAATTACTATGATGATGATTATTATGTGACTCAATAGTATATCTAATTTACATGACACTTTTATGCTTTAGGATAATGTTTCATATATGCTTATATGATCTAATCTTTCTATGATAACATAATATAATCATGTTAGCATATGTTTTACATGCATACATATTTTTTAATAAAACATGATCTATATAACTCTTTTCTTTTAAGACAAGTAATGTGAAAGATAAACCCCTAACCTCAAAAGGGGGACACACAAAGTGGGCTTGACTTAGACACTCAATCCTTCACTCAAAAAATTCATATTTTTGTCACAATTTATTTCATATTTGCATAGTTTTACATATATTTGACACTAATTGGAGAATACATAGGGCATATGTCAAATATTCTATAGGATTATGAGTGTCAACTCATAAATTCCATGATATTATTACACATATTACATGACTCACATTACACATGTTATCAAATCATGGGAATATGTGGAAAATATATAGATATTATGAAACAAGTTATATGACTCAATATGCCCATGTTATAAAATTAAGTCGTAGGTTATGTCATTCTATTGCTCAGATTTACTCATGTTTTATTCAAAATTAATTAGGTGTACTTAAAATTTAATCTAAAATTCATCTATAGTGGATTGTTTAGAATTAGGTTAGCTTCAATTTAGTCAAGCATACTCAGCGTAATTAAACCCCATTCTCATAAGATTATAATAAGAAGTGTCATTGAAGTTATGTGTCACTTAAATTCTAAGCACTTCTCCATCTCTAATGAGTGTTAGGGCACATTCTTCCCAAACCATAGTTTTTAACACTACCATTTTCTTAGGGAATAATCACCCCATTCTCTAATGACTCCATGCTAAGCACAAAATATACTAAGAGGGGAGGTGAATCAGTATATTTTATATCTTTTACTTAATCTAATTTCTTTTCTTTAACCACTTAATCACATATTCAAAATATGCAATAAAATTGAAATAATAACATCCACCACATAAGAGAGAGAGAGAGAGAGACACCAGATTTTTACGCGACAACCCAAAGTGGGAAAAACCACAGAGAACAATCTCAAGTATATGAATGAGCACCAACTCAAATTATAAAGTTTGCAAGCACCAACTTGTAGGAGCATCGACCCCTTTTGTGTATAAAACAAAACTATCTCTCAATGTTTCTTACTCAATAAATGACATAACTCTACAATATCTCTTGCTTTTCTCACCTCTTTTCTTATATAAAATAATTACAAAACCATGCACTCTCTTGCATATTAACTTCTCAAGCCTTTATTTATAGCTTTCCAAATGACCTTTGGCATTCACCCTTTGTGACCTTTCAATTATCATGGAAAATTATGCCAAACTTGCATGACCCTTTGTATCCTTACATTTGAAAAGTCACATGGTGACCCTTCATAAGTAAATGTGTCCTTTCCTCTTTTGTCTTTATCTTGGTGACCTTTTGAATTCCTTAAGGTGACTCTTCATGGAAAAATTCACCATACCCTCTTTTGTCTTCACTTGGTGACTCTTGGAATTCCTCAAGATGACTCTTCATGGGAAAATGCATCACATTCATCTTTTATCTTTATCCCATGACTCTTTAACTTTTCCATGAGCCCTCTTTGACTTTTATGCAACCAAAAATATATTCATTAATATTAAATAAATATTAACACACATTAGCCAAGATATAAATATTAAAAACACCATTAAATGTTATGGGGCCTTTATCACCAATGCTAGACCTTTGACATCAATGTCAATATTTCTAAAAATCTCCCCCTTTGTCATTGATGGCAACTTCAAACTAAAATTGCCACATCTTGAAACCTACACTGCACATGCCAACCTACATATACTACCATCTAAAAAACATATAGTAACTCCCCCTTACTGTAGCAACCTGTACCTATTCCTTGTACCTATTTCTTCACCTGTATCTATACCTATTTATGTTCTTCTCCCCATTTGACATCAATGGCAAAGGGCCTATCTTGAAGCTAACACTTAGGTCCCCCTCAATTGATGTTGATCCTCAATGGCAGGAAGTAAAAGAAATTACTCCCAAATTATCATGTAGATACTCAAATGTGTCTTTTGGTAGTGCCCTATGAAAATATCTACAATATGTTCTATAGTACTAATATATTCCATATTAACCTGTTGATTTGTAACCTACTCTCTCAAAAAGTGATATCTGATGGGAATATGTTTTGTTCTTCAATTCATCACTAGATTCTTTGAAATATTAATAGCACTTCTGTTGTCACAAAAAATAGAAATAGGTTCATCATATTTTACTTTGATATCTTCCAAATTTTGCTTCATCCAAAGCACTTGAGTACAACACAGTACTGCTGCAATATATTCTATGTCAATTGTAGAAAGTGATACCAAGTTTTATTTCTTACTTAGCCATGATACTAAGTTATCATTGAGGAAGAAAGTTCCTCCACTTGTACTCTTTATGTCATCCAAGCAACCTGCCCAATCTAAATCTGTATAAGAAACCAAAGTGAAATCTCTGCTTTTGGAATACCACAATCCATAATCTAATGTCCCATTGATATATCTGAATATTATCTTCACCAAATGAACATGACTCTCCTTTAGGGTTGCCTGATATCTTGCAACCATGCCTACTACATGCATAATATCTGGCCTTGATGTTGTCAAATATAAAAGACTACCAATCATATATCTATACAAAGATTGATCTATAATGGGTGAATCTTCATCCTTACTTACCTTGTTCCTTGTACCCATCGATGTTATACCACTTGGTGCATGATCCTCAAAATCAAACTTTTTTAACATTTCTTTGACATATTTACTTTGAGATATGAAAATTCCTTTATCTGACTAAAAAATTTGCAACCCTAAAAAAAATGACAATCTCCAAGCATAGACATCTCAAATTATTTTTGCATATTGTCATAAAATTATTTTGTCATCTTTTCAATGTTACCTCCAAATATTATGTCATCAACATATACCACAATAATTAACTGATGCTCACCTTCTATTTTGATGTAGAGATTATTCTCAGCAAATCTTCTCTAGAAACCTTGATCCTATAGGTATTTATCAAGTCTTACATACCAAGCTTTAGAAGCTTGTTTCAATCCATACAATGTTTTTTTCAATTTACATGCATGGATACTATCATTTGAGAGAAGAAATCCCTCTGGTTGCTCAATGTAGACCTCCTCTTCAAGATTCCCATTCAATAAAGCAGATTTGACATCCATCTGAAACACTTTAAATTTTTTTAAAAATTTATATGTAAGAAACATTCTAATAGCCTATAGCCTTGCCACTGGTGCAAAAGTTTCTTCAAAATCTATACCTTCAATCTGATCATATCTTTTACATACCAACTTGGCTTTATTCCTAGTAACTTCACCATTTTCATTTAACTTATTTTTGTAAACCCATTTTGTTCCTATCACATTGTGATCTTTTGTTCTAGGAACTAATTCTCAAGTATCATTATTTTCTATCTGATTTAATTCTTCATCCATTGCCTTAACCTAATTCTTATCATGTCTAGCTTCTGAAAAAATTTTAGGCTAAATGTTGGATAACAAAGAGAAATCAACTTACTCAGATTAACTTACAATCATTCTTTTGGTGTGAACTCCTTCATTTATGTCCTTAATGATGTCACTTTCATTATGATTTCTTTGGACATATTTGGATGGGGTTCTAGTGTCCTTTTTCTCCTTCTTCTCATCTTCATCTGATTCTTCAAAATCTTCCTCTTTAATGATTTTAGGAATGTCTATTAGATCACTAATTTTGTATGTTCCATCTTATTATATCCTGACACTTGCACTTTAAACTAATTTCTTGGTTATTTTATTATAACATTTATAATCTTTAATTTTGAAATAATAACCAATAAATATACTTTTATTTGCTCTAGATTCAAACTTACCCAATTTTTCATTGGTTCTCTTTATGAAGCATCTACTGCTAAAAAATCTAAAATAATCAACTATAGCTAGTTTGTCTTTCCATAGCTCATAAGGAGTCTTATCACTATTGACTCTCAATAATGCTCTATTCTATATATGCATTACTGTACCAATTTCCTCTCTTCCATATTTATCTAGTATCTTGGATTCATTTAGCAATGTCCTCGCCATTTCTTGAACTATTTTGTTTCTCCATTCAACTGCTCCATTTTGTTGTGGAGTTTTGGCTAATAAATAATGTCTCTTTATTCTATGTCCTTCACAATACTCAATAAAATAATCTAGCATGAATTCTCCTCCTCGATCTAATCTTAGGCACTTAATCTTCAAACCAGTTACATTCTCAACTGATGCTTTGAATGCTTTGAAATGTCTAAAAGCTTCTAATTTTTTTTATAAACATTACCCAAGTCACACATGAAAAATCATCAATAAGTAGCATGAAATATTTCTCACCTTGAGTACTTTGAGTTCTCATATATCCACACAAATTAGTGTGAATAAGCTCTAACATTTGAGTGGTTAAGTATTCTTTTCTTTTGAACTACCTTCTAGCCTGCTTCCCATGCTGACAAGGTTCACAAAGCATGTTGGATGGCTTTGTAATCTTCAAAAGATTTCTAAATAATTGCTTCTTATTGATGTTGACAATATTATCAAAATTTATGTGTCCCATTCTTTTGTGCCATAGCCAACTTTCATCAATCTGACTCAAACAACATCTTTGACCTTTAATATCTGATAACATATACAAATTGTTACCTATTCTCTAAGCATCTACAACTAACACATCTAAATCTTTTCTTCTAATTTCACAACTTTTTGCATTAAACTTTAGTGTGTGTCTTTGGTCACACATTTGACTTACACTCAAAATATTATGCTTAATACTTTCTACATACAAACTATTTTCATTTTTAGTTCTACCATTATCCAAACTTAGTGTACCTTTTTGGTAATTCCAGTAGTAGTATTATCTCTAAAATTTACTATGCCATCATTGATCTTCTTCAGAGTTATGAACTTTCTCTTATCTCATATCATGTTCCTTAAACATCCACTATCAATTAATGATGGATTTTCTTCATTCATTGCATGCAAAGCTATTTGGACCAACATAGACTTATTAGGTTATTTTTGTTACCATGAACCTATCTGAACTTTCTTCTTAATGAATGAATCCTTGAAACTATGGTCCTTCTTAACTAAATCAAACATGCTTCTACAATACTGAGCTATGTGTCTAAAGTTATTTCACTTGTAATCTATTATGGCCTCTTCATTAAAGCCTACTAAAGGAGCAAAAGAGTTGTGGCTTCTGCTTGACTCTGCATGAGTTTTCTTCTCCTTATTTCTAAAACTGTTATCCTTTTTTTGACATTCTATTTTCTTATGACCATATCTATTAAAATAAAAATAGTGACCATAAAAATAGGACCTTTTTGTGTATCTCTGACCTGATTGCCTTTTGTAGCTTTGTTCCTTCCAGCCTTCTTTGTTTGAGATGTCCTCTGTATTCTTAACTTCTTCCTTTTTTATTTTCTCTTTTGTAAGAGCTTAAGCATAGCTCTTTCCTTTTTTTGTGCTAACCTTCTCTATGAAATTAGTGGCCTCCCCTTTCTCATTTTTAAATCTAATACCTATTTTATCTGACATTGATTGTTGACTTTCTAATATCTTATTCAATATATTAGTGTTATTCTCAATTTTTGAATCATTGGCTGCTCTATTATTGATTACTTTATTTGTTTTCTCAAGATCTATTTTTAAAGAAGTAATTTCAATAACATACCTTTCACATTCTTCACTTACTTTTTGCAAATGAGTTGTTAGATCTTCTTCTATCTTTTTGGTTTCTTCAATGTGTGCTTGTAGATCTTCAATTATTATTTTTTTACTCTTTCATTTTTCTTGATCTTGAGCTTCAATATTCGATTCTTCTTCTCAAGAGCTTTTAATTATTCTAAGGCACAAATTAGTTCTCCTTTCAGATTCACTTCATCTTCATCCTATTTTTCTTCTTGATCCTCTATCCTTTTGCTTGTGGAGGCATCTTCATGTATGGCCATAAATAGAATCTCTTCTTTTTCTGAATCATTGACTCCACTATCTTCAGATGAGCTGGGATCTTTAAAATATAAACTCTTCTTCTCAAATCCCTTTTTGAATTTTCCTTTGAAATTTTTATTGTATGTAGACTTTCCTTCTTCATTGTCACCATTACCCTTATCTAGGCACTTAGCTTTAAAATGTCTAATCTTTCCACAATTAAAATATTTAAAAGGTAATTTTTCTTGATATTTACCTGTGCCCTTTTTTAGCTTACGGATGAATAGAGATTCATTGTCATCTTCATCATCGCTAGAGCTGTCACTTGATTCTTGAATCTTAGCCTTCTTTTTCTTTGATGTCTTGAAAGTAGCTTCTCTCTTTGAGGGTTTCTCTTATTTGGTCCCCATCTCATATGCTATAAGAATACTATGTAGCTTATCCATCTTTAGCTTGGCTAAATTCTTCATCTCTTCAATTGTCAAAACTTTTGCATCATATCTCAATGGTAGAGATCTCAAAACTTTTGTACCATGATTGATTCTTTTAACTTTTCTCCAAGACCTTAAATTTGATTAACTATTTGATCAACTTGCAAAAGATAACTCATTATATTTTCTTCCTCTTACATCTTCAAACTCTCAAACTATCTTCTGAAAGTTTAGAGCTTAGCTTGTTGAACCTTTCCATCACCTTTGTAACTATTCTCAAGCTTTACCCAAGTTTCATGAGTAGATTTACATTTTATAACTTTAACAAATTATGATTCACATAAACCACATAAAATATCATTTAAATCTTTAGCATTATTTTCACTTGCCTTCTTTTTTTTAGGAGTAGTTACAAGTGTTTGTGGCTCTTTATATTCCTCCACCACTGTTTGCCAAATGTCAAATCCAAGGGCCATCAAGTAAGTCCTCATCCTTATGCTTCAAAAATCATAATTTGTCCCATCAAACAAAGGTGAATTATTTGTATAAAAACATTCATGTGATCTAGCCATTGTGCTTTCCCTGATCTACCTTCAAGCTGTAAAACTTTTCAAAAGGAACCTACTCTGATACCAATTATTAAGCACAAAATATACTGAGAGGGGGGGTGGGTGAATCAATATATTATATATCTTTTACTTAATCTAATTTATTTTCTATAAATACTTAATCACACATTCAAAATATGAAATAAAACTAAAATAATAACATGCGCCACACGAGAGAGAGAGAGAGAGAGAGAGAGAGAGAGACCAAATTTTTACATGGAAACCCAAAGTGGGAAAAACCATGGAGAATAATCTCAAGTATATGAATGAGCACCAACTCAAATTACAAATTTTACAAGCACCAACCCCTTTATCGAGCACCAACATAGAAAATATTTATGAACACCAACACACAAGAGCACCAACCCCTTGTAAATATTTGTGAGCACCAACCCACAAGAACACCAACCCCTCTTGTGTATAAAACACAACTATCTCTCACTATTGCTTACTCAATAAATGATATAACTCTACAATATATCCTACTTCTCTCTTCTCTTTTCTTATATAAAACAATTATAAAACCATGCACTCTCTTGCATATTACAAATGGCTTCTCAAGCCTTTATCTATATCTTTTTAAATGACTTTTAGCATTCACCCTTTATGACCCTTCAATCCTCCTAGAAAATGGTGTCAAACTTGCATGACCCTTTATATCCTTGCATTTGAAAAGTCACATGGTGACCCTTCATAAGCAAATTTATCCTTTCCTCTTTTGTCTTTATCTTGGTGACCTTTTTAATTCCTTAAGGTTACTCTTCAAGGAAAAATTCTCGATACCCTCTTTTGTCTTCACTTGGTGACTCTTGGAATTCCTCAAGATGACTCTTCATGGGAAAATGCATCCTATTCCTCTTTTGTCTTTATCCTATGACTCTTTGACTTCTACATGGGCCCTCTTTTGACTTTTATGCAACCAAAAATATATTTGTTAATATTAAATAAATATTAACACACACTAGCCAAGTTATGAATATTAAAAACACCATTAAATGCTATGGGGACTTTATCACCAATGTTAGACCTTTGACATCAATGATAATATTTCCAAAAATCCATGGGTTAGTTTATTTTGCATACCTATAGGTGTATTCATTCCTTACTTTTTTAATTTAAAATATGTTTAATTATTATTACATATTTTCTATTATAATTGGATACTAATTTCTACATGATTAATTTTAGGTTTTACATGGAAGAAGCTCAGTACTTAGCATGTACCTAAAGACAACTATTGTGGTTACACTTAAGTACAAAGTTTGTCAATCTATCCTTTTAATCTATCACTTTAAATATTAGAATAATAAGGGGTAAATCTACACATAAATTTGGTATTAGATCCTTGACAATGTCAATTTTGACCAAATATTAGTATACATGACTTGTGTATATATATGAATTTTGCTCACACACTCTCTCTTAACCACTCACTTACTTATGGTCTAGCCTTCCTATTTTTTTTTATTCACACACAATATTTCCTTAGTCTCTGCCTAAATAGTTTATCATTTTAAGAAAACTATCACCTGATAGTATATCACTATTTCTTGTTTCTTGGACACCTATAGCCATAGTTAGATGGATCTAATTACTATGGACATATACCTTAGATAGACTCATATGTGCACTCTCCAATGACTATTTTCACAAATTTAGACTCTTCTTTTAGGTTGGTTCTCATCTTTTTCATGTCAATTCAAAGGAAATTTACCCAAAGAGTTAGCTATTTAAGCACAAGAATCTTAATCCTATTCCTATTTAACATTTTTGTGTACAACATCTACCACACTAAAGAATACAACCATATATCCTTGATGAAGTGACCTGAAACATATAAATCTATGAACCTTAAAAATAATAGACATCAAGCCAAGTTTGAATATTATTGTAAGGTCGAAATCACATGTTTTCAAGTTTTTAAAGCCACACAAGATTATATTGCACACAAATATATCATTGATTTAGCATACACATAGTTAGGTGGGATAACTACATGCAATTTGAACCCTCTTCATAGTACTATAATTCAATAAGTGTTTAACCACTCTACAAAGAGTGGTTGATGTCATCTCAACCCATCCTTTCTAACTCTTTTTCTAGGAAAATTAAGTATTGGTAGTGGATCTAGGGTTTAAAAGTGAAGGAAGATGAATATTAACCTATGCCAATGGGTTTAGTATGAAATTTAAGGTGATAAATCGAAAGCCTATGAACCTTATATCTCTACTAGCTTATGCAATATAATTAAAAAGATAGGTAAGGATAAACAACATGAATCAACTATAATTACAAGAAAAGTAGATCTATCTACTAAGTAAATAAATGAAAGATAATAAAGATATACTTATCTTTAGAGTGAATCATCGATGCTTCAATATTTCACTTGGATATAGTGGTACTTTTCATGAGATATTTTAGGATGAAGACCTCAAATGGAATAAGAATAACTATATATCCTTAGTTGGGGATTCTAAATACTGGGACATCTCCTCAGCATGACTCCTTAGTGTAGTATCCCAATTTTATCATATTCAATGTACTTGTGGAAATTTATGTATGTATAGGACTTATTCAACCCCATATTGGCCTCCACTTATCCATTTAGCCTTACAATCATAGATAGCACTTATTTGAGACTATTTATTTGCATCCTTGGACTAAATCTCATATATTAGCATATTCCCCATCAAGCTCAGGCCTTTGTTCATTTGAAGTTAGAGTCATGCCCTATGAGAGTCTACCTTAGGAAAATATGTTCCCTATGTGATTCTTCCACATTGGATTTTGTGGGCCCTTTTTCCCATTATCATTGATCATATACCTTTAAATTTTCTCCTTGTCATTTATAAATTTGACCTACACACAAAAATTGTCCTAGAGCACCCTATCTATACAAGTCATCCAAAACCATTTTAACAGGGAAAACATCAAAAGATAAATTAAGAATTAAAAAAATCAAATTATCAAGGATCAAGACCTAAAGCCAAGCTAAGCATCAAGCTTCATCATTCCTCCTACTTAAATTTGAGCTTCACTATGTAATATCTTACACACTTCAACAAAGTTGTTTACCTTGGTATTTCATCATACTATTATACCAAATTAATGTTTTAGCTTGCATGTAGATACATAATCACATCTATAAAAAATGAGTTTCAAAACCATTGCTTTATATATTCCATTTACACTCACTCTTAACTATGTGGAGGTTTAATTCTAGCATGTGGGATACATAGTTTATAATGTTATTTCAGTGGTTTCCTAAATTCATAACCCATTCTCTATTTTGAGTGTCAAGCTAGGTCATAGAGAAAGAGTAAAAAAATCATCATATTATGCACAAATAAATATCAAAGTAAGAATTCAAGAAGATAAAGAATTAGGCATCAAACCAATTAGATAAATATTAGTGTTAAACACTACATAGGTCAAACTTGATAGAATATAATCAGAATCAATAATTCAAGTTCACCCAACTTGAGTCTACTTAGGTCAAACCTATATAGAGTGTAAGTCTACCTAGGAACCCTGAATTTTAAGAGTAGAAAAAAATAGTCTATACAGGTACATTCTTGAACTATATTTTCTCTACAACAACCATGTGTGATCATTTTTTATCCTTTGTGATTTTTGTTCATAACATAGTTCATTTATCCCTTTGTCTTATTGTTAATAATAACTAATTAGATAGATCTAAAAAGTGTATTTTCATAGATATATTGTTATATCTATCCATTGTAATCATTTAGTCCTTATTTTTCATATACCCATAATTAGGGTAAATATAAATGGTGAATCCCAACATTTTTTTACATTTGACCTCGGGTTTTAAAAACCCTCATTCCTCTTAGGGTTATGTCATTCTATTTAAAATCTGATTTTACATATTTTCATCTCCTTTAAGGTTTTTCAAATTTATATTTACTTATTTTTTGTGTTATATCATGATCATATCTTATTCCTACGAGGTCTAAGTCACCCATCCTACTAGTCATAATGTTAGGTTAAGAGGTGATACTTATAAATCCTATCAATCTACTAAACATAATGTT
Source organism: Torreya grandis (assembly GCA_037957365.1). NCBI lineage: Eukaryota > Viridiplantae > Streptophyta > Pinopsida > Cupressales > Taxaceae > Torreya > Torreya grandis. The sequence goes on from JARHVA010003997.1 coordinate 898,009, forward strand.
AGGTTAAGAGGTGATACTTGTGAATTATATCAAATACTTTTACACATCACTCATGCTTAAAAGATGTAAATTATGAGGAAATACCTTCTAAGGAGATTCTACCTACAAAAAATGGCAATAATGGGACCGCTAGTAGGGATAAAGATAATAATGATACACCACCTAACCCTAAGGATATGCTAGATTTTTAGAACATGATCAAAAAATAATATGATGAGTTTATTTATAGTAATGCTAATGAACTATATGTTATGATCTACTTATTAAAGCCAAAAATAAAAAAATTAAGAATGATCTTTTAACTAAACAACTTCCATTGAATGGTTTTACCCCTTTTATATCAAGTGGTGAGTGTTGGCATTAAAATAAGATGTATAAAATCAAATAACTATTTTATAAGTGAAAAGTGTGTGATAGAATATTTTTGTATGAAATACAAGTTTTATATAGAATGTCAAAAATTTTTAGAAGATGAAAATCCTCCTTCGATTCTAGACGTGAAGGTCATGAAGGTGAACTGACAGAGCCTCCTCGTAGCTCTAAAAATAATATATATTGTAAAGGAAAAGGGGGATCTATTTTTAATAAATATACTACTATAGAGATCACAGTTACCTTGAGAATTTTCTATTTTAATTATACTTTATAATTGTCAATTTTTATGTAATTATGTATTTCCTTTTTGATGTAAATCTACGTATTTGATAGGTTAAAGATGTTTGAGTTAATTAAATAAAATGCTTTCAAGATGAATGAACACTAATTATGAATGAATTCACTACAATATAAATATGTAAGCTCTAAGATGTATAACTTTCTACATCCATAAATTGTCTAATAATCATAGACTATAAAACATTAGCATGTTTTGATGGTTGATTCTAGGAACCTTTGCTAACAAGGGTGCAGTGAGCGTGGAACTAAAATATGTTGAGATGGTTACCTAGTAAAAGAGACCTTAAATTATGGTTGGATAAAGGGATACAAAATTTCAAAGAGGAATAATCTATAATAATAGGAGGGTCAGCTAAATAAAATATAGTTGAACATATCCATGGTGATATTTATGAATTTTTTTGGTGAGAATTAGCTGAACAACTAGTCGCTTGGTTTTCAAGAATTGAGGGTTACTATTTCAAGCCTATAGAAATAGAGTAATTTTATTAGATTGAATAAAATCTCAAAAATGTGAAATTTGGATACTGATTGGACCTATGTGATTGATCATTGGCTAAAGACTACAATCAATAGATACATCAATGAATTTTTTGTATAATGATAGATTACATTTGAGGTTGTATATGCCTTATTTTTAGAGGAATCTAGGGTATTTTTTTGCATCAACTTCATACACTATTAAAAATGTTGGTTTTGTAGAAGACAATGGTGCCAATCTCAATTGAAATGGAATATTCACATAGGGTCACTATGGGGATGTAGAATAAAAGGAGGTGAATGATGAAGAATTAAGATAAAGAACCTAAACCTAAATTCTGAAGATGGACAAAAAATTTAACCATAGAGAGAGTTATTTTGGAACATCAAAGAGAACTATGATAATAAAAGAGATGAAAAAAATAGAGTAATCGTCTAGGAACTATTAAAAGGATAAGGCTAGAATATATGAATATAAAAGAAGGAACTATACCTTAAAGAGAATCTAGAGATTATGTATATATAGAATGTGAATCCCCCAAAGGAATTGTAGAGACCATAGATATCACCAAGGATTTGGAGACTGACCTAAAAAAAGAGAATGAAGAGGCTGAAGATATTATGGGGAAGTTATATAGAGGTAACTAGATCCATTAGATAGTAGTTTTAGGAGGTAGTTATAGGGGAAGATATTACTTGGGGATGAGGAAGGGTCGTATTTTAAAGAATTCAAGTTGAATCATAGGGTTATTTTAGGTTTGGAATTGAGTGAGGTGGATACTCCATATTATGATTATTCACTAAAAGGGGACACATCCCATGAGCCTAATTTATCCATTAGAATGAGTAATTCAAAATACAATAAAGATGTTAATTAGTTTGATGATTTTGCAAATAAATTTGGAAATCTTAGCACAAACACTAGAATTTTTCTTGAAAATAAGGGTAATTGTACTCTAAAAATAGTTGTAGTGAATTTGAATACATAGGTTAATCAATGTCAAAATAACCAAGTGGATCTGGTACAAATGTAAGAAATATGGATCTAGTGCATGATTTTTTATCACCCTAACACCATATGATGGGTCCTATAACCCAGAGCAGTAGATATTGACCTGTAAGATGAAATGGTAAGTTAAAGAATAGTGATGATGTTAAAAGGTGTGAGGTCATAGGAGATTTGACAAGCAAATCTCTAGAGTTTATGTTAAAAAATAATCCAAGATAATTGACTTTTCAACAAGTCAAATATAAATTTATTAGGGAGTTCAAGATGCAAAAAATCCCAAATTGGACCTTTCATAACCTAAAGGAGATCTGACAAAATCTAGAAGAATCAATTTGGGACTACAATCGTAGGTTCTCTAATGTAATTAATAGATTAAACTTTTAATTCATAGACTCACATTGCATGGTTTGTGAAATCCCTAAAAAATAAGATTAGGTTTTCCACTATGTGGCTCAGTTCTCTAAGAAAGATAAAGTTAACTTTATTTTAATCTGGGTTTAATAGATAGAAGATTATGGAGACTGGCCTCCTAATATTAAAAAAGATAAAAAAAAGTAGATTTTTTTTTGCACAAGATGGAGGAACTAAATGAAATTAACATACATAGATTATCAGTATGGTATATTGAGTGTATAAAAGAGGGACATTATAGTGATGAATGTATGAAAATTAAGACATAATATAAAAAATTTCACACAGTAGGACATTCCACTGTGAAGTGTCATCTATTGCAGTAGTACATAAAAAAAATTATAGTGTGTTTTGTAAATTTTTAAAATCACTTAATCATGATGATAAAAACTATCAAACTCTATAGGAGTTTAAGAAATATATCACTCAAAATTTATATGCAATAGAAATACAACTATCTCCAGCTATTAAACTAGGTGTGTTGAGTCTAGATGTTGAAATGGAAACATAAGGTGGTTGGGGTCAACCAATAGCTAAGTTTATTATTTGATGGATGCCTCAATATTTTTAGTACCAATAGGGTTGGACTCCATAATCACCATAGGGAAAAATAGGTTAAGCATCATAGTAAATGCAATATTAGGCAAGATGGACACCTCAATCTCCATAATACCAACAAGGTTGGACTCTGGCATCTTCATAACATAAATCATGATGGGATCCCCCACACCATAGATTCAATATGGGGTATATGATAGGCAACATCAAGGATGGATTTCACCTAAAATAAAATGAGGTTACCATGGTATAGACCAAGGGGCATACTAAAATCACAAACAAGATGATAGACATACTAGACGACCAATTGTTTATTACCTATATGGTGAGGCCAATCATATAAAAAGTAATTATCCCTACAATCTATAGAGGTAGATGTATTATGCATATTTTTAAGTTACTAGGCAACACAATATTGAATATTACTTTTTATTAGAGAAGCAACAAAAATAAAAGGTTGTGTGAAATGTTAATATGGTGAACTCTCACCCTAGATATCTAGATTTAATGTAAGTTGTCACAATAAATAAATATAATGAATAAGGATTACCACCAATAGAGATGCACCAAGAGACTCTGATTAGAAAGGTTAGCTAGGATAAATATCTAGGTCTTGTAAAATAAAAAGTTCTAATGACTAAAGAAAATCAGTTACTATAGTCCATACAAAATTAAAATGCTTATGAGTAAGATGTTTTAGTAGTGGATGCACATGTATATGTCCATATTTTTGGAATCCTAAGACAATATGGAGTGGTTACAACATTGATAAATATTCTCAAATTGGTAATTAATTTGTGTGATGAAGATACCTCACATAATTTTATAAACTTATTGCATAACTTGTTAGATTGTGTGAAAATGGGACAAGAACAAACTAAAAAGGTGGCCTGGTATGTAAACACCAACAAACCTTAGGATGTTTACACCAAATTGGACATAAAACTTGTAGGTTATGAATTTCCCAATGTTGGCTTTGATTTTGGGAGCATGGTGAACATAATTCCAAGGTTGACATGGGAGGTCATTAGAAGATCAACCCTTAGTTACAGTCCTATCACATTAAGTATCATATATTATGGTTGAGTGGAACCTATTAGGAGGCTCAAGGATGTGTAGATAAAGGTGGATTACCTAAGTCTACATGGGGACAATGAATTCATTGATATAAAAATTGATGAAACATAATATCATATATTAATTAGAAAGAAAGGGGCTTATGATGGTTGAATAACTATCAACATAATAGAAAATCAGTGAGAAGTACATCAAGGAGATATTATCATTATCATACCACTAAAAAAGGCTAAAATTAATCCTTATATCATCTCAAAAGAGCCTTCATTACCCTCTGCATACATAGGATACAATTAGTTCAAATTTAGCTCAGAATTGAAGCCCCAAGCCCTGTGAAGCAAAGAGCTCATTAATTTCATATAGAAGGAAACATAGTTCACTCAATTACATCAAAAATAATAGCTTTCATACAATCTTGTGAAGATAACTGACCTAGTTCCACAATTCTACATGGAAAACTATAAGTCTCCATCAGTGTGAACTCTTAGTAGGTTTGAAGTTGATTTCTTGTATCAGAATATTCCTATAGAAATGGATTATATAAAACCCACCAATGAAGGGATTTTGTCATGGGAATCTATGTCTTTATTAAGTTGCAACTCAAATACACATATTTTGAATTGGGCATGGGGGACCATGAGTTAAGGCCCATGAAAAGGGTTTATGCTACTAAAAGATAATTTCCCTAGTATTTTACAACTAAAGATTTAATGTAGTTTATTTTTCAAGATGTAAAAACATGTTAATAATATATATTTACAAATAAGTGCACAATTTTTTGCTTTAAAAGGTTTTATTATGACTCGATTGGAAGTTCACAAATCAAATTGACTACACTAGAAAGAATCCTGAGAAATGATGAGAGCCAAATTTTGGGTTGTGACTTCTGACATAGAGAAGTGTCCATTATTAAAATAAGGATAGTTCCATGAGTTTCATTTTCATATATGTGTATATGTATGGTCACCACAAGGTGTATAATTGAGATATTGGGTGCACATATTTTAGTGCATATTAGTACCTCTGTCGAGAACATGGTACATGCATCAAGAGTGCATATGTGAAACTAAGAAGTGGCCACATGTCCAAAAAGACTTCATACCATAAAAATGTTTTAGGATGAGAATCTAATGGTACATAGGGATTTTAAAAAGTTAAAAATATTATTATGTCCTGGATCTGAGGAGGCCATACTTACTATGCAAAACCAAAGTTTGTAGGAAGAATTAGGTATGGAACTACATAAGCACTTTAAAAATTACTAGGTTAGGAAGGAGAAAGAAGAATTTATATTAAAATATTGTAACATAATTCTAGGTAGTGCATAGCAAGTAGAATCTAGTGAAAATGAAGAAGACTTAAACCTACAAGAATTATTTGAGCCTACAGGAGACATAGAGGAGCCTAAAACTAATATCGATAAAATAGAAGATACACAACCACAAAACATCAATATTTAAGAACAAGAAAGGGAAAAAATTTGAGAAACTTTATTCCAAATGGACATGGATCTATATATCAGGAGCCAATGAAGAAGTTTATTAAAAACATTGATACATAATCTATACCAAAACTTGTGATCATTGAATACTACTAGACGTAGTAGTATATTTTAGAGATAGTAAAATTACTATGGGATTATAAGTATGTATTTCTCACTAAATTATAAAAATTTAAGGGTGTAAAGCCTTCATTAGGGGAAATGCACATCGAGCTCAAGGACTGAGTAAGGCCCATTAAGGAGCACTTGTATAGACTAAACCTGAATATGAAGCTAAAATTCAAGATAGAGATCGATTAGATGTAAGAATTATAAATCATATATCTAGTTTATAAATTAGATTGGGTAAGTTTTATGGTGATACAACCTAAATAAATAGGATAAATTTGTATTTACATTAACTAGAGAGAAATGAATGATGCTTATATAAATGATATATTCACAATTCCATTTATAGATGAAGTCTTGGATTCAATTTTAGGACATGAAGTATACTCCTTCAATTATATCTTTGTTGACTATCATAAAATTCCTGTCACATTAGAGGATTAGACAAAGACCATTTTTGTGATAGAATGGGACTCTTTTGCATAATAAGGTGATTCCTTTTGGTCTAAAAAATAACCCTAATGTATTTTATCAAGAAATTTTCCTTTCCTTTAAAGATTTTATTGATGTGGGTTTTATGCACATCACAAACAATGGGTTTTCACCCTCTCGATTAGGATCGGTGGTTAATCACTCCAAGGCATGAGTTGTAGGAATGTAGTTTTAGATTATCAAGTGGTGGAATAACAAGATCTGACCTAAATCTCATTTAGGTAAATCACTCAAGTGATAAAACTAAAATCCAAGAACACATATTTACATTGATATTATATTAAAATAATAAGATCTCATAAAAAACTCAAAAAAGAGGGAATAGTAGGGCAAAAAAGAAGGCATGTGGACCAAAGAAGATGAAACCTTTCTAAGCCAACACTTAAACTAAAGGTTAGACAAGTAATCAGAAACCAATGTTTGTTACAATTTGATAAGAGCATTTAATAATCAAGTATAATTAGAAGTCCAATGGGAAAATAAATACAATAAACTTAATCATATATAATCAAATATTTTCATGTTTGTAAGATTGAATTTACACATATACAAGGGGGGATTATGATTAATACACATAAGGCATTCATATTAGCAATAGCAAAATGTGAATAACTATATTTAAAATACAACTCATGCACAACTAAAAGACTAAGATACCATAATGATAGAACTTCTTACACAATCCACATGTTTGGAGAAGAATCAAGATTTGCACATCAAGAATAATTTTAAAACTTTCCTTAGGACTTCCTATTAATCTAAATCGCCAAAATTATCCTTCCTTTGGGATCAAAAGGATACAAATATATTACATCTTCAGAAAATTCTAAATTAACTTAGAATGGGAGTGCCTTATCACTCAAGAAAATTCTAAATTTATTACATCTCCATAAATAGCATTGTGTGCCAATCATCATGCAAAACATGCATGTACAATGGTGTTTCCCCAAAATAGAATTATTCAACCAAAATATAATATATATTCCAAATAAATTAAGAACTAATAGTTCCAACTTAGTTGAATCGTGAAAATCAATACATATTTAAGGGGATGTTGATGTGGTACCACTGGAAGAAGAATTGATGTGGTACCACTAGAAGAAGAAAGTGATGGGGAAATGATTGTAGAAACTGAAGTAGATGTAACTATTATTGAAACTTGAGTCATGGATATAACAAGGATTATCACTACAGATATGCCATAAGTTGTTATCGATGTAGACGTAGCAGTGAGTATTGAAAGTGGTACATATGTTAGACTTTAGAATTGAATTTATTAATTCACCGATTCATAAAAATTGATGGATTTTGATCCATTCATTTTCTATTATTTCATTTGAATTTCATAACGTCAATTTTCCATAGATTTTATTGCCATGTGGCTTATTTTACCTACTCCTAGGTGCTTAGTTAGCATAATGTGATAGATGTCTCTTTTCAATGTTTTTGGGCTTGGAATTTGTGTCCTTTTATATACTTATGTGGATGAGGGACATGTATCTAAGTATCACTACTCCATTCATATCTATTCTATGGCTTGATGTACTTCATTCTTTTGGCTATGGTTTAATGGTATGATGACATGTGGATAGCTCTTGCTACTTCACTTGCCTGAGATAATTAATAAAAATAATTTTTTTGACATCACCTCTAAGTTAGAGGGATGATGATGCATGGATTTCTCTCGATAATTCACTTACCTAGGATAATCTATATGAGGAACTCTATTAATGTCACTTCCAGGCTAGAAAGATGATGACACTAGATGGCTCTCACTACTTCACATACCTAAGATAATCTATATGAGTAACTCTGTTGATGTCACATCCAAATTAGTGAGATGATGGATCTTGATACTCCTCTTTCCTAGGATAGTATATATGAATAAATATACCGATGTCACCTCTGGGTGAGCAGGATGATGATACGTGGATGGCTCTTATTGTTCCACTTGCTTGTTATAATTCATATGAAGAACTCTCTTGATGTCACCTCTAGGTTAGCAAGATGATGACACAAGGAAGGTTATGGGATCCACTTACCTAAGATAATCCATATAAATAACTTTGATAACTTCACCTTTAAATGAGTGGGATGATGATGCATGGATGATTTTGGGATTCATTTACTCAGGTGACTTATGTTCTTCACTTGGGCTCCAATTTAGTGAAATGATGTTATGTGTAAAAATCATATGAGTGTTAGGATATCTTAGGAAACACTTAAGCACATAATAACCTATTTAAAACATAGCATAGGCAAAGAAACAACTAAAATCATAACATGACAACCCATTTAGTCATTCAATCTCAATCAAACATGTACATATATACTGAGTTAAAGGAAAATCAAAGGTGAAAATTGAATGAATAATATGGATTATGTATAGTGGTCAAGTTTTTGGGGCTCAAAACATTGATACCATTAGACTATAGGACCTCGAGACCATTAGAATTTGTTTAATCCTTATGGAGTTTGAGGTTAACTAAATTACATTGTGTAGCATGTTTTCAGTGCTTAAAGACTTTGATCACTTAGAATTTTATTTAAATCTGAAAGGCTCTATGTAATGTAAGTATGTTATTTATTGAACTATCATAGTTCAGGGACATTGAGGACTTAGAAACTTTTACGAAGGTAGAAGGCTCTGGGTAATGTATAAATGCCCCTATCCTAATCTTAGATGAATAAAGGTAGGTCCCAACTATGAATGGTTAACAAGTCATTGCCAATAGTCTTGTGGACATATAAAAAAACATAGGAACACTAGAATGAGAGATAATAGTTCTATTAGTTCAAACAAATCATGAAAATAATGGAAACCCAAGGTTTAAAATGAATATGAATAATTGTTTAATCTTTGAATTTCATAATTCAAGATTTTTTAATTTTAGACTTCAAATTTAACCTTAAACTTATGTAAATTAAGAGTGGTATCATAAATGTTTAAGACTATGAGGATCCTAAACAAGGATATCCAAGAAATAGTGGGTTCCCATTTAAATTCAAAAAAAAATGTGGTGTGTATGTGTTGATGCCTAAATATGTATCATAGGTGCCCTAAGTGTCCAAGAACACTTTTAATTTTATAAATTATAAGAATTCAGTGCATGAGTTTCAATTTTCCATAATCTTATTAGCTGTTAATGAAATAGAGGCAAAGCAAGTGGACTATTTCACAATATTTATAATGTTTTGTGGTTTGGAGCCACCTTGTCCAAATAGTTTATCTATACAAAATATGAAGTATGCTATGCTAATAATGGTGGATCATGATCAAGAACTAATCTAAGATGGATATTTATAATGAAAATTAAGCTAGAGTGACCTGATTAAAATAGAAGCAAAAGGAAGGGTAGGATAGAAATAAATGTTGTTGATCTTCATTCCAAACATCATGACAAAGATTAGATTTCATCTAGACATACATTTAACCAATATGTGGCATGAAGTATCATAGACTAAAATCCTATCACACATCAGCCATACTTCTAATGAAGATGGAAACAATGCAAATAAGAACTAGGTTCACTTTAAATATTTTACCCCTGCAAGCAAACATCATTAGAAAATGAAATGAACCTAAGAAATTTTAGTCATCCTAGAATTGACATAAGTTAACAACTTTGTCATTAAAGGTGCACACCAAGAATTCATAATAACCATTCATATCTAGTGATAAAAATAAGAAAATGAGAGAGACGCCATGATAGCAAACACAGAGACAAATATTAGACAATCTTTGTAGAGTTTCTTGCTTGTATAGTTTGCTTCAAGTTTATAAAGTAATATTGGCTATAATAACTCCCCCCACTCTTCCTTTTTATAATTTATAATACTCTTTTTATAAGATACAAGGAAGCATGTCAGTTAGTCCTAACCAATTAAAAATGTACAAGTATAGGGATAGCTATCCTTTCCACAAATGTTCTAGAAATACACTAGACTTTTCCATTGGATTGATCTGTAGGCAGTGTGTTTTAAAAATAGCACATACCTTTACAAATAAAATATTCCACTTTCAAAATGGACAATATTTAAATATATAAAGAATATTCCTATGTCTCTTAATCTTTGGGACCCTTGTGCTACTGCAAGATCCTCATGGTTCTTTGATGTTCATGGTCTAGAGTAATCACCTTCTCTATATCCAAAGTCAAAATAGAATTTCATGTTCCCTCAAAAAACACTCCTTCAAGATATCATTGACATATTAGACTACTCACCTATGGACCCTGGATCAAATTACCTTTACATTACCAAGTCTGTAAGGTTTCCAATTTGGCCCATTGCACCCACATAGATCTAATGTGGCATCTCCATGGCATTTTGCTCATCCCTATACAAAATGGATCATTACCTTTGAAAAACTAGCTTTGATCTTGTACCGTTCGATCCGTTTTCACAAATCAACATGGTCCATATATCTTTAGACAATTTAGATCCAAGTAGTTATCTTAAAATTGACATTTTCATGCCCAGCATTCAATGTTCGCATGAACTTCTTTGACAGGTGCATGACCATAAATTTTAAGCTCATCTTTGGAACTCTTTGTTATATTAAATTTGATGTCTTCACAACCATCAATTGATGTTGGTGTGAAATTCATTGATAGGTGTACAACCATCAATTTTAAACACATTCATGTGGACATTTAATATATTAAATTTGACATCGATGTGACCATCATGTGACGTCCATGTGAATGTCATTGACGAGTGCATGACCATCAATTTCAAATAAGTTTTTGGGACTATTTACCAAGATCACCATTTATCATTTCTAGGTTCATCATGTTTCTTATGTGTGCCATGTGGTGACTGTTCAGTGTTTTTGTGTTTTTTTACTATGCTCCCACACATTATTTGATCTCTGTATTGGGCTCCCATGATGGTGACACTTGTCACCTCCATGAAGATCCATAAAACCTTTGACAATTCAATATGGCATGCATCATTTGATCAACTATACTAGGCTCATGCAGACCATAGATCTCAAGAACATGTTCAGGCTTTAATTCTTTGGTTAGGGTTTGACTATTCAATACTTATCACGCTCCATTGGATCCATCTTATATAAGTGAACGCGGATCATTGATCCTACAAATAAGAATGAAAGTTAAGCTCGAGAGAATATATAAAGGACTTAGGATAAAATATTTAAGATAAGCTCTAAACATATTAAAAGTGACCCCATGAATTAAAAAGGACCAAGGCATAGAGACTTTGGACCAAAGTTAGAAACCTAAAACAAAAAAACTCCATGAATAACAAATACATAGTGTAAAGTCTTAGCCTAAGGTTTTTATTCAAATTATTTTGGGATTCTTACGTCAAATAAAATGTCTAATGACAAAAGTCTGAAGGGTCATTTAAAAAAATCCAAAGGGTATATTCAAAATCTTGAAGCATCCTTTAGAAAATCTTGAAGGGTATGTCTCGAAGACAAAGTACGCTTAACAAAAATCCCAAAGGGTATGTCCAAAAGATAAAGGGCCATTTTGAAAAGGTCGAAAGGAAATTATGTAGGGCAAGTGTCCTTAACAAAACTTGTGAAAGGTAAGTTTCATAAAGCTTGAAGGGTCATTTTAAAGAAGTCGAAGGATCATTTTATAGAAGTTGAAGGACATTCTTTCAAGGAAATTGGCGAAGGGCACTCTTTCAGGGAAATTGTCCTAGAAAAAATGTTTGACACATTTCCATTGAAGACAAAATTTTATTAGACAAAATGTTCGAAGGGAAAATTCTTGCAGAATAAAAGTTTTGAAAGTCAATTCGAGAAAATTGAAGGGCAAAAAATGCAAAGTCTAAAATAATTTGTCAAACCAAAATGCCCAAAAGATAAGATAGGACTAATCTCTAGGATAGAAAAATTAAACTAAGTCCATAATCAATTAAAAAACTTCTCACGTGAAATTTAAATCAAAGCTCTCACCACTTTTAAAAGAAGCACTTAGACCAACTTTAGACCAAGGCATCAACAATTTGACTTGATTTCTAAAAGACCAAAGGCTAGTAAAGAATCAAGTTAACATTACAATCATGAAACCCAATCATCATTCATTCTAAGTAGACCTCATTGGACTTGTAGATGGAAAACATGGAGATTCAAAGTTAGCAAAGCTTAGATAAGGTCAAACTAGAATTATGCAAAAATATGCTAACCATACCAGATGTGGATGATCATCAAATACAAATAATGTGCAAAACATGCTAGATACACTCTAATCAAGTGAATTTTAAATTTTAAGGTACAAATTTATGCATTTGGAATAAGAGTCCCCATTTTCAGAAATGGGGGTGTGTTTATCTCAATAAATGGTGACTTTTAGGGGAAACATAGCAATATGTTAGAATTTAGATATTATGGTGTAGACTAATAATTAAGCTACTTATTCCATTTGATCAGGAACCATTATTAAGATCACTTCATTATTAAAATAAATATTTCATATGCAAAATTAGGATGAAACATCAAAACTTAGTCATGTTGTTTGTGTGCTTTGATTTCATTCACTATTTACCATGGGATTTAGCAAACAGCTTCCAGATTTCATGCTTTTAATCATTGACATTGACTTATAGCATGTTTGGATATCCATTAATAACCAAACTTTAGCTCAAGGAAGGATTGGGCATTGATCTGCTACCAGCCAAGCATCCATAGCTCTAATAGATTTGCCTTTGGCTCCACTCAAAGCCTTACTCCACTGCTAGCCCAACATCCATAGCCCTAGAGGAGATTACCAAAATCACCTCTACTTAGAAAGATCTTTCAATTTTTCATTAAGGATCTTATTTTTGAATTTTTTTTAAAGTCATTTTGACTTTCTAGCAGAGGTTAAGAACTAGGTTAACCAGGTTTATGGATTTGGTTAAGTATTTGATTTTCAAACAATCATCCTTGGCTATAAACTTATCTTAGGGAATTAATGTTTTTAAGTGCAAGCATGATTATGTCATAATAGGTTAAGCTTTCATCTTAAATGTGAAATTATTCTTAAAACCAAGCTTAGATTAGAACAAGGTTTAAAATCTTAAGGAACAATTAACTTATCCATCAATCTTTGCTAGCTTCTCTAAACTACAATATCAAGCTCATATTTCAACAATCCATGATCAACCAATGTTGAGAAGTTATACCTCCATTTTTTAACCATGAAGCTCTTGAGTAGTTAGATGAAACTCAAGTTGAGGGTTGTCTAAAATGACTTATTTATAAGCAAGGAATAAAGCACAAAAGGTAAATAAATATATACATACATTATTTGCAAACAAGGGACAAGAAGGAAAGAAAAAGGAAAAAAACTAATCTAAAGGCTTACACTAACTCCATAAAGAGCCTACCTCCAAGATCAAATGGAAAATTATTTAACCTACTATGAAACCTTGAAGCATGATTGCTTTCACTAAGTGGCCTCTTCTTTTGTATAGTAGTACTTGTATGCTTGTGTCTTCTAGGTGATGTAGCTTGGCCTCCTATAAGCATTCTCAGATGTATAGATCAAAGGTATGAATCTAAGACCCAATCATCTTCTTCCTAAATCCTTCTATCTTGTATTAGGAGTGTTAATTATCCTTTATTCATAGATATATAGTGACTTATATCATCTTCATTCAATGATGGCAACTCAACTAACATTCTTGTCCTAATGTCTTCATTAAATTCAACTTAAGGTGGGGATAAGCTACCAATATTTATGCCAAAACTTTCCAAGTCATCTTGAAAGGCTACTTCATCCTGATCAATAAAAATAGCATGAAATTTATCTATAACCTTACCATTTGAATCAAATTGATTACATACTTCCACCCTTTTGAAGGTGTCATATGAAAATTTATGATCTATTTCACTTGTTTCATCCTCATCTTCCATGTAGAATGGCATCTTAGCTACCCAATTGAGTCCTAACTCATCTTGATTTGGGGTCTCTAGAATGGTATTGTTGTCTTGAAATATCTCAATTTATTTCAAGAAATCCTAGTATAAATTTTTTTGCTAGTCTTCTTCTTCAGGGTCAAACTCTATTTTAGCAATGACCTCATACAAATTGCCTTCATAGCTATCTTTTAAAGAAAAGTCAGCTTGTATCTAGTCTTGTTCATGGGGTTGCTCATCTTGAACGTCTATTTCATCTTCTATATCATATTATAGTTCACTTTATTATTCAAATTTAAAATCAAAAGCCTGCATGAAGGATTTAGAATTTCATACAAAGCCAAATATCCATGTAATAAAGTTTTGATTAAGCATAGGTTCATATGTATCCCTTTCACTCTGACATACTTCTAAGACGTCATAATGATTAGTTAGACCTATATCATAAAGATTCATTTCATGTATGTCCTTAGATGACTTATTATTGATGTTATCATGAAACCTATTTAACCTTTGAGAAGCATAGTCTCTGTCAGAGCTTTCCCCAAAATTGCCCACTTGATTTTGCAACTGAAGAAAAATAGTGCTCAACTTTTGAACCATCTTAAGTATGGCTTCATCCTCATTTTTTTGTGATTCTAAGTTATGAACTTGATTTTCATTACTATTGGGCACCAAATCTCTTTTTCTTTGTGGATGAAATCCATTTGTATCATTGGTGAAGAACCCCAAATTTGGCCAGGATAGGCATGGCTTAAGGGCAATTGGTTCAATGCTAGTGTTTGATTTAAGGCAAACACACTCTAATTGGCATTATGAATGACATTTAGTGATGGTAAAATGAGGTTGACATTTGGGATATCATATGCAATTTGACCTTGAGGCTGCATTTGATCACTAATTATTACAACTTCAACATAAGCCAACGTTAAGGTGTTTATGAATCCAACAGACCTTTTAAGAAATACAAAAGTCATGAGATCCAAAACATCCTTGTAAATATATAAGGATAAAGCCTCTTTAAATTTATAAGGTTCTATAATTATACTAAACATACTCTATAACCTAGCATTAAAGGCTCTAATGGGCTCATTTGAGTCTCTTCTGACAGTGGTGAATTATTGAGATAAAATGCATGGACTAATGATTTTACCAAATTGATCAATAAAGAATTATTAAAAATAATCCTAGTTAGCTATGTAATCCTCTTAAAGGTTAAGGAAGTATTCATATGTAGCATCTTTTAAAGTAAATGAGAATAATCTACATACTACGTCTTCATTAATAACATTTAAGAGTCTTAAAACATCTTTGAAAGATCTAACATGTTTTTCAGTGGTGATAATGCCATTAGGATTGAAAGAAGGTAAATACCTTTCAAGGTTTCTTGGTAAGTTGTGTACCTGACCATGCACATTGATAAAAGATCCACCTAACCATTCCATACTTTGATGAAGATCTTACTTTTGATTGTTATAACTCCAAATCTTATTTGAAATATGATGTGTAAGCCTCATCTTTACAAATAATGATGATCAAACTCACACATTAAGCAAATTTTACACAAATATGTATAAAAAATAGCAAGAGACATTGATATTTAACTAAATTAGCTCAAAGATATGTCCAAATATGCTAGTATGAATGATATTTACATGTTTAGGCTCAAATGAACTCAAATTTGTAAAGAATAAATCAATCTTTGAATAAAAACACTATTATTAACCTCAAATGCCTTTGATTTAAGCTATCTTTACCATAAATACTCATGGATCTTTAAATAATATCAATCTTTATCTAAAAGAAGCACATATATTGGTCTAAAACCATAAAGATGAATGATCTTTGCATAAATATGCTAAAAGAAACATAAATATGCAAATATTATACTAATATTTGATCAAAATACACCAAAATTAGTAAAGACTCTACAAATTCACAAGGATATAACTAAGGCCCTCCTTCTAGCACCATCGAAGCTCCTCCTGTTGACACCTAAATATGTATCATAGGTGCTCTGAGTGTCCAAGAACACTTCTCATTTTAGAATTCTAAGAATTTAGTGCATGAGTTGTAAGTTGAGATAATCCTTTTTTCTATTGATGAAATACTAGAAAAGCAAGTGGACTATTTCACAATATTTATAATGTTTGGTGGTTGGGATCCACTTTGGCCAAATAAATTATCTATGAAAAATATGAAGTATGTTATGCTAACAATGGTGAATCATGATCAATAACTAATCTAAGATGGATATTTATAATGAAAATTAAGCTAGAGTGATCTGATTAAAAAAGAAGCAAAAGAAAGGGTAGGGTAGAAAGAAATGTTGTTGATCTTCATTCTAAACATCATGACAAAGTTTAGATTTCATATAGACATGAACTTAACCAATATGTGGCATGAAGTAGCATAGGCTCAAATCCTATCACACATCAGCCAAGATTTTAAGGAAGATGGAAATAATGCAAATAAGAACCAGGTTCACTTTAAAGATTTTACCCATACAAGCAAATAGAATTAACCCAAATGCAAGAAAAGTAAAGAAAATGAAATGACCTATGAACTTTCAGTCAACCTAACATTGGCACAAGTTAAAAATTATAAAATTAAAGGTGCATGCCAAGAATTCATAAGAACCATTCAAATATGGTAATAAGAATAAACAAATGAGAGAGAAGCCATGATAGCAAACACACAGATAAATACTAGACAATATTTGCTGAATTCTTTACTTGTATTATTTGCTCCAAGTTTACAAAGTAATTTTAGCTCTAAGAACTCCCCCCTTTTTAAAATTGACAATACTCCTTTTATAAGATGCAAGGAAGCATTTCTGTCAATCCTAACCAATTAAAAAAGTATAGTTGTAAGGACAGTTGTCATTTCCACAAAAAATTTAGAAATACACTAAACTTTCCCAATGGACTAATCTATAAGCAGTGTGTTTTACAAACAACACGTGCCTTTGCAAACAAAATATTTCACTTTTAAAATGGACAATATTTAACTATAAGAAGAATATTCCTATGTCTCTTAATCTTTGGGACCCTTTTGCTACTACAAGATCCTCACGGTTCTTTGAAGTTCTTGGTCTTGAGTAATCCCCTTCTTTCTATCTGAGGTCAAAATAGAATTCCATGTTCCCTCAGGAAACACTCCTCTAAAATATCGTGGCATATTAGACTACTCATCAGTGGGTCCTAGATCAAATTATCTTTGCATTATTAGGTTTGTAAGATTTCCAATTTGGCCCATTATACCCATGCATCTCTGATGTGACATCTCCATGGCATCTTTGTGGCATTTTTCTCATCCCTGTATAAAAAGGACGGTTTCCTTTGAAAAACCAACTTTGATCTCACACCATTTGATTTGTTTGCATGAATCAATGTAGTTCATCATTCTTCAAACAATTTGGATCCAAACAATTATCTTAAAATTAACATTTGCATGTCCATCATTCAACATCCATGTGAATGTCTTTAATGAGTGTGTGACCATCAATTTTAAGCTCATCTTTGGAACTCTCTACTATCTTAAATTTTATTTCCATGTAACCATCAATTAGTATCTACATGAACCTCATTGATGGGTACACAACTATCAATTTTAAACATATCCACAAGGCTCTTTGATATATTAAATTTGATATCCAATTGACTATCATTTAATGTCTACATGAAAGTCATTGACATGCACTCTATCATCAATTTTAAACAAGTTTTTAGGATTATTTTCCAAACTTGCCGCTTATCATTTTTAGGTTCATCATGTTTCCTGTGTGTGCTAAATGGTGACTATTCAGTGCTTCTATGTTCTTTGTACTAGGATTTTGTGCATCATTCAATCTCTATACTAGGCTCCCATGATGGTGACACTTGTCAGCCCTATGGATCTCCATAAAACATTTAACTAAGTAATGTTGTACGCATCATTTGATCAACTATACCAAGCTCACACAGACCATAGATCTCAAGAACATGCTCGAGCTTTAACTCTTTGGTCAGGGTTTGAATTTTCAATGCTTGTCACACTCCATTAAATCCATCTCATACGAGCAAACACAGATCGTTGATCCTAAAAAAAGAATGAAAGTTAAGCTCTAGAGCATATATAAAGGACTTAGGATAAAAGATTTAATCTAAGCTCTAAACATATTAAAGGGGACCCTGTGAATTAAAAGGGACCAAGGTATAAAGACTTTAGACTAAGGTTAGAAACCTAAAATAAAAGGACCCTGATAATAACAAAGACATAGTGTAAAGTCTTAGCCTAAGATTTTTATTTGAATTATTTTAGGCTTTTTACATTGGATAGAATGTCCGATGACAAAAGTCTAAAGGATCATTTTAAAAAATTTGAAGGGTATGTTCAAAAGCTTGAAGGGTCCTTTAAAAAATCCTGAAGGGTATGTCTAGAAGATAAAGTACCCTTAACAAAAATCCCAAAGTGTATGTCTGGATGACAAAGGGCCATTTCGAAACGGTTGAAAGACAATTTTGTAGGGCAAGGGTCCTTGATAAAACTTTCAAAGGGTAAGTTGCACAAACCCTGAAGGGTCATTTCAAAGAAGCTAAAGGATCATTTCAGAGAATTCAAAGGGCATTTTTTTAGGGTAATTAGTGAAGGGCACTCTTTTATGGAAATTATCCTAGATAAAAAGCTGACACATTTCCCTCGAAGACCAAATTTTGTCAGATAAAAATTCTAAAGGGAAAATTCTTGTGGAACAAAAGTTTTGAAGGTCAATTCAAAAAAGATGAAGGGAAAAAACACAAAGTATGAAAGAATTTTGTCAAACCAAAATACCCAAAAGATAAGAAAGGACTAAGATCTACGATAAACAAATTAAACTAAGTCCATAATCAATTAAAAATGTTCTCATATGAAATTTAAATCAAATCTCTGCCACTTTTAGAAGAAGCACTTAGACCAACTTTAGACTAAGGCATTAATAATTTGACTTGATTTCTAAAAGACAAAGGCTAGTAAAGAATCAAGTTAACATTAAAATCATGAAACCTAAACATAGTTCATTCCAAGTAGACCTCATTAGACCTACAGTTAGAAAACACAGAGATCCAAAGTTAGCAAGGATTAGACAAGGTTAAACAAGAATTATGTACAAATATGCTGACCATACCAAATTTGAATGATCTTGAAATATGAATAATGTGCAAAACATGCTAGTGACACCATGATCAAGTGAATTTTCAATTTTAAGGTACAAATTTGCACATTTGACACAGGGGTCCCCATTTTCAAAAATGGGGGTATGATGATTTCAATAGTGTGTTAGGGCACAATAAATAGCAAATCAGTGGAGAAAATACTCCTAAGTATTTGAGAACCTAAAATTTTAGAAATACACCATAACCAAACTTTAGTTCTATCAAGAAAAGAATAAGCAAACTAGACCCTAAAAAAGACTCATACTTCTTCATACAACATATTAACCCTTTACATTCCTTGGATTTGAGTGTGTGTTTTTTTGTGAAATTAATTTCCCTTGGTTATGAGATTTTTATCAAAGACCTAAATAAACACTATAGGTTTCATTTTGACCTCAACTTTTGTAACCAAATAGTATGGGAAGCTTAGGAATTACTCTAATATTAGCCAGGCATCCATAGTCCTAACAGAGATACCTCTTATTCTAATATAAGAATTGCTCTATTGTCATTATAGACATCCATAACCCTAATAGAGATTACTTGAATCACCCATCTTCTATCAGTTTGTATGATGATTTATTTTATAAAACACATGTAGAAGAAAGGTTAGTAATCACCATTGGTTGGGTGTATGTATAAGAAAACTTATTGTATTCAATATGTCCCTATCAGTCTGTATCCATTTCTATGTTTATTATCTCACATCCAAGTTTTAACATGTAATAGTGTAGTTAATCATTGTAAAGGAAAGTCTTTTTAAAATTTGCATGACTATATCAGAGTAAATCTTAGAGTTCTAGTAAATTCATTCAGTCTAAGCAGAATCTAATTTAGTCATAACACATACCTCAATCCTAGAAGCTCAAATGTTGTTAGAATAAATCCTTGTGAAAAATAATTTTCCATCTTTATAAATCATCCTCTTATTTTTGGTAAGTAATTTGTAACTTCAACCTAGGACATCAGTTGGTATGTTATACAATTTTAGAAAACTAATTTAGAAAGCACAACAACTAATATATCCAAAGAAAATCTAGAAATAAGGAAAAAAAATATAAGAAAATAGGAAAGACTGATATAGAAAGTAGGAAATCTACTTGAACTCTAAAAAAATAATTCCAAATAAAGTTTAGAGGGCGGGTTTGAAAACATTGCATAGAATGACTCCCACTCTTTGGTAGAAGTATGCTTCTTCCAGTTAAAGTCCTCAAACATGTCATAACATTTTTATATTCCTTAAAAAAAAAAAATTAGTTTATTTCTCTTAAACCCAAAACAATTTGCATGCATGTGTTCATCATAATCATCTTTCTTAATCCCAAAATTAAAATAAACATTGGTATATGAAAGATTTACCTCAAATTCTTTCCAAACATAAATAATGGATTCATTTTACTAAGGTTTGGTGAATATGATTTTTAGAGAAAGAGATTCAATAAATACCAATTATTTTAAATTTAAATCATCTAATAAACAAACATCTTCTTTAACTTCTTATTGCATGTGTTGATTATGCCCTTATATATTTATAATATCTTTATATTCATCATCATCTAAAATGTCTTCTTTAATTTTGTCATGATTTATAAAATTAGAAGCTTCATTATCAACTTGCTCATGATGAAAGGCTTATGTGGTAACAATGATAGGATCCTAAACTTTTTGATTATTCAGTTCAGTACCTTGAAAAGAGCATAGATCATCCATTTGACCTCTATTCATACATGATAAATGATTATCCACATGAATATCTTTTGTACAAGTGAAAACCAAAGTATTTTTTATAGACATTCTTAAAAAAGTGGAGGTTAATGGATTCAAAGTATGAAAATACATATCTAAAACCATTACTTCATAAGGTCTATGACTGATTGGTATTTTTTTATAATCCTT
Organism: Torreya grandis; assembly: GCA_037957365.1. NCBI lineage: Eukaryota > Viridiplantae > Streptophyta > Pinopsida > Cupressales > Taxaceae > Torreya > Torreya grandis. The sequence goes on from JARHVA010003997.1 coordinate 919,269, forward strand.
TTAAAATTTGAAATTAAAATCCCTAATTATCTCATGAGGTTTTATTGTGATCATAATATATTCTTTTGGCAAAACATGAGCATTAATCATTTGACCAAATTGAAGCAAAAATTGATCTTCAAAACTCTTCCAATTAGTGATAAAATTATGTTTCAAGCCTAAAAACCAATCATAAGCTTATTCTTATAAATTAAAATGAAATAATCTACAAGCTACATCTTAAAATTTCATATTCAAAATATTCATAGTATATTTGTAAGTAATAAGATGTTTTTCAGCATTTTTTTGCTATTGTTTTGAAAATTAGGAATAAAAACAAATGGATCTTCTGATAAATCATGGTGAAAACCTAGGATGTTTATGGATGATTCAACAAGATAATAGATATTTTTTATTTTCAAATTTTCTAAATTTTATGATTTTTTTGGATTTTTGGATTTTAATAAGCAACTGAAATAAAATGATGCATTAGATGAAAATTAATAAGAAGAGGCCATCCTTATATCACTAACTTTATCTTGATGCGAGTTTTATGCACACCATAGACAATGAATTTAATCCTCTCATTTTAGTATTGGTGGTTAATCACTCTAAGGCACAAATTGCAGGTATGTGGTTTTAGATTAACCAAGTGGTGGAATAGTAGCATTTGACTTACATCCCATCAAGGGAGATTCATTCAAGTGATCAAATTAACATCCTATACCACATATTTATCTATTTATTATATTAAAATAATAATCTATTATAAAAGTAAGCTCAAAAAAAAAGGGAATACAAGGGCAGAAAAGAAGGCATGTGGACCAAACAAGATGAAAACTTCTAAGTTAGCACTTGAACTAAAGGTTGGATAAATAATCAGAAACCAATATTTACTACAAGTTGATAAGAGCACATTAACAATCAATCATATTTATAAGTCCAAGGGAAAAATTAATATAGTCTTAAGCATATATAATCAAATGTTGTTATGTTTGGAAGATTATGTTTGCACATCTATAAGGGGGATTATGATTTATACTTAGAAGGCATTAAGATTATAAATAGCACAATGTGAATAGATGTATTGAAAAGAGAAATCATGTACAATTAAAATACTAAGATACCAGAATGACAAAACTTTTTACACAATCCATAGGTTTGGAGAAGAATCAATATTTGCACATCAAGAATAAATAAAGAACTTTTCTTAAATTTTCCTATTAATCTCAATAGCCAAAATTCTCCTCCCTTTGTGATCATGAGGATATAAATATATATAATCTTGGGATGGGGGAGCCTCATCTCTTAGGTAAAGTCTAAATTTACATCTCTATAAATAACATTGTGTGTTGCTCATCATGTGAAGCATGCATGTACAATGGTTTTTATCCAGAATAGAATTCTTAAACCAAAATACAATATATATATATATATATGCCAAATAAATTAAGAACTAATAATTCCAACTTAATTGAATCATGAAAATACATACATATTTAAAAGGATGTTGATGTGGCACCAATATAAGAATAAAAATATGGGGTAAAAATTATAGAAATCAAATTATATGAAATTATTTGTACAACTTGAATCATAGCTAGAACAAGCACTATCACTATAGATATGCCATAAATTGGTGTCAATGTAGTCGTAGTAGTGAGTATCAAAAGTGGCACATATGTTGGCTCTAAGAATTGAATATCTTAATTCACAAATTCATGTAAATCAATGGCTTTCTCTCCATTCCTTGTCTATTTTTTCATTTGAATTTCATAATGTTGATTTTCCACAGATTTTATTGTCATGTGGCTCCCAAGTGCTTAGTTAGCATAATGTGATAGATGTCTCTTTTATGTGCTTTTAGGCTTGGCATTTGTGTCTTTTGTATCTATTTATGTGGCTAAGGGATACGTGTATGAGTATATTTACTCCACTTGTAACTAATTTATGGCTCATTTTAATTCATTATTTTGGCCACAAGTTAGCGGGATGACTCTCACTAATCCATGTGCCTAGGATAATCTATATAAGGAATTTTATTGAAATCACCTATAGGTTAATGGGATGATGACACATAGATGGATCTCATTGATCTACTTACCTAAGATAATGTGTATGAATAAATCTTTTGATTTCACCTCTATGTTAATGGGATGATGACACGTGGATAACTCTCATTACTCTGCTTTCTTGATATAATTTGTTCGAGGAACTTTGTTGATGTCACCTCCAAATTAATAGGATGATGATACATGGATGGATATCTTTACTTTGATTTCTTGAGATAATATTTAAAAGTAACTCTATTGACATCACCTCCAAGTGAGTTGAATTTTAACACATGGATGGCTCTCATTTCTCTACTTACCTAGGATAATATATATGAGGAACTCTACTAACATCACCTCTAGGTTAGAAGCATGATGACACTTAGATGGTTATTAGATCTACTTAGATGGGATAATACATATAAGGAACTCTAATAACATCACCTCCAGTTGAGAGGGATGATGACACTAGATGGTTCTAGGATATGTTTGCTCAGGTGACTTATGTTCTTCACCTAAGCTCTAGGTTAGATAATTGTTTCCATGTGGTAAAATTATATGAACATCAAGGTATCTTAGGAAAACTTTAATCATGAAATAACCTATTCAAGACATAATATAGTCAAAGAACCAACTAAAAGCATAACATGTCAGTCTGTTTACTCATTCAATCACAAATCAAACATGTACATAAGTACTGAGTTAAAGGAAAATCAAAGGCAAAAAGTGGATCATATAAAATGTCTTTTATATAGCCATCAATTTTTTGTGGTTTGGAGCCTTAGGACCATTATATTTTGGGATCTCAAGACCATTAGACTTTGTTTAATCCTTTTCGGGTGTTGGGTTAACCAAATTTCATTGCATGGTGTGTTTTTAGATCTTAGAAACTTTGATCGCTTAGAATTTTCTTTAAAGTTGAAAGGATCTATGTAATGTAAGGATTCCATCTGTCGAGTTGTCACAGCTTGGGAACATTTAGGACTTATAAAATTTTGTGAAGGTTGAAGGCTCTACGTAACATAGTCATACCACCTATCTTGCTCTTAGATAAATAAAGGTAGGGCCGGACTACAAATGGTTGATAAGTCTTTTCCAATATTCATGTGGACAAATGAAAAACATAGTAACACTAGAACAAGAGATATTAGTTCTATTAGTTCAAATAAATCATGAACATTATGAAAACCTAAGGTTTAAAATGGATCAAATTAATTGTTCAAGCTTTGATTTTCATAATCCAAGATTTTATAAAATTTAGACATCAAAGACTACTTTAAACTTATGCAAATTAAGACCAATGTCATGAACTTATAAGGCTATGAGGACCTTGAATAAGGATATCTAAGAAATAGTGGGTCCCCTTTTGAATTCAAAAAAATGGGGTGTGTGTATTAGGGCACAATAGATTTTATTCATGATTTCTTGTAAGTATATCGAGATGATTGGGTTATATTTTATTTGTTCAAATATCATCTCTCAAAGCTGAAATTTATGTTGGAAAGGTATAGGGATATATAAATAACATTTAATTTGAATAAATGCTTATGTTTCATGCTTTTTGGAATCCTTATAGGACATGTTATATATAGCGATTAGATCCTCATAGATCAAGTAAATATCAAAATGATCATAGGATTGAAACCTCTTGCTAACTCTTTTGAAGTTTGATCATTCCAAGATCATACCAAGTATTATCACAATTTCATCCAAGGATATGCTTCCATCTTAGCACCTTTGGAGAAACTACTAGAAAATGACACAAAGTTTGAATGAACTTTTGAATGTCAGTTAGCTATCATTGATTTGAATTAGAGGTTAGTCATATCTCCAATCTTAGTATTCCATAATTGGAATAAGCATTCTCATATTCATGTGGATGAATTTAAAATATAAATGTGAGAAGTACTAACTCAAATAGGGTATGGAGGTCTTGATCACCCCATCCATTTATCAAGTCAGAAGATCTAGTCCATAGAAAATAATTATACCACCATGAAGCGATAAAAAACAATTATTGTGTTTGTACTCCAAAAATTTATACATTACCTATTGTTTATTCCCTTTGTGTTATTCACTAGTCACCAAGTATTATGATACTTAGTGAACAATCCAATGTTAGGAGGGTGAATATCCAAATGGTTGATGTTTTTCTAGGAATTTTAATTTAAAATCAATTTGAAACCAGGTAGAGAGAATGTGGGACCCAATCATCTAAGTCACATATAAAATGGTGAAGGGCTAGAGGATTTGTAATATGAGTCCCTAGATGCTCACTTATTTTGAGTAATTATGATTCTAAAAGATATGGAGGACATAAAATAAATTAGAGTAGGGTGTATTCCCTATGCATTATGTGGAAATAGTAACTAATTACATGAGATTTGCCTTTAAAAATTATAAATGGCTTATGTTTATGTGGTGGATTATACCCTCTAATGGGAGGCTCAGCTCTCTTCCTCCATGCGACATAATGGAGACACCCCTTTTGTTGTGGGTTATAAATGTGAGGGATAAATATATAGACTAGGGTATATCTCCCATTGATGCACCTTAAGGCCCTAGATTTCCTAATACTAACAATGGGGGGGATGAAAAGGGAGAGAAATACTAAAATCATAACCTAAACTAATGCGGTGATACACCAAAATGGTTGGTCTACTCAGCTTTGACATACACTTTACACCAAAGATAAGCAAGCATACACTTCATTCAAATGAGAACCTTTCCTACATCAGTTTTTCAATAGGGGATCCTATGGAGATATAGGGAGGAAGAACTACCAGAGGTGTTCTAAGACACACTATGGACAACCTATTCACATGTGCCTATACTCTAAGCTAGACACTTCTTGTTGACCTGCAAGAAAAGAACTCACAATACACTAGATATGTTGGCATAAACTTATGAAAGCATGAAAATGAAATGACTTAACATAAGATCAAACCATAGACATATGCAAATTTTCAAGCTCAAATGGAGGTAAAAATGCTTCTTTTGATTCAAGGTAAATTCCTTCAGGGCTTCACCATACAATGCTGAGAGATATTTTTTCAAATGAGAAGTTACAAATATATATAGAACTTGGAAATAGATAGCTGACAAATCAAGGGATGGAAACCCATGCTGAGTTATACACTTTTGCAGAGACCACAAGCCCATGTTGTTATTGTATTATTCCAATTATGTATGGGAGAGCCATATTGTAGATGTCCAAGTCATTGCCCTTGCTATCCTGGGCCTGCAAAAGCATGGGATACTCCTAGAAACTAACAAATCCATCCCTAACTTATGTTGACTAGACCATGTTCTCTTTAATGTTAGGTGCAACTAGTTGTGCATTAATGGTGAAGCATGAAAACATGGGTTGTTCTCCTCTATATTTCAAAAACCAATTCTTTTATTGGTTTTTGGTAGAGACTATTTCACCTAAGTGTATTTACTCTTCTTATTGACAACACCTGTGTCACTTGCCTTGGTCTGGTTCATCTTTGGGTCTGTGCTTTGACTTTTCACACTACTTGGAATGTTTTGAGCTTTTACTTTATTATGTTGCATGGCCACATTCTGAGTTACCCACCTTGTTTTCTTTTACTTTGTTATTTCCCTTTACCTTGGCTTTTTTCCTTTTGTCTTTAACCATTCGGGATCTCAGGGCTTTAGGCTTTTGGTAATGTCAAATTTCTTCAGATAAAATTTCCAAAGGAATTCCTTCAGACATTTTGTCTGAATAAATTCTCTTTTGGGCTTGCCTTTTCACCTTTCTTTTGGCAGGCCTTTATGCTGCACTTTCCTTTAGACAAAATATTTGAAGGAATTATTTCCTTTGATTACATCTTTTCCTGAAGGGCATGTGCCCTTCAAGCCTTTTATCTTCATCCTCTCTTTCTTAAAGTGCCCTCTTCAAAGGCTTCTCCCATCCAAAATCACCCTCTACAAGGGTAGGTGCCCTTCAAAAACTCTAAAAATGACCCTTCGAAAAGTGAAAAGAGTCTTCTTTCTTGAACAAGTGCCCTCCATAAAGACATTACCCTTCAGAATTTCTTTGACCATCAAATTTCTTCAAACAAAATGTCTGAAGGAATTCCTTCGTACATTTTATCTGAAGGAATTTGACATTGGCTTTCCTTCTTCAGTTTTCCTTCAGACAAAATGTCCAAAGGAAAAATCCTTCCACTTGTCACTTTTACCGAAGGGCAAGTTCTCTTTAGGCTTCTTGTCTTTACCCCTTTGCTTCAACTGACTACCCTCTACAAGGGCATTTTGAGCCAAAATTACCCTTCAAAACTTTTGTATTAGTCCTCACATTGATGAAAATCCCTCTGCAAGGTCCATTTTGCCTTCAAGCATACCTTTTAGAAGTTTTTTAAAGGTCTGTTTCATCTTTGAAGTGCCTCTCGCAAGGGCACATACCCTTCAGATAAATTACAAATGACCCTACAAAATGCCTAGGTTCCCTCCATAGAAAAACACTTTCCTTAAGAAGTGTCTAAGACCAATTCAGGGCCTTCCAAAGGACGTACTCAAAAAGCTTTGAATTAAAGACATCTCAAAAATTGATTGCTTATTCCTTACCCTTTTGGGTTTGTGAATGACTCCAACTCATGAAAGATCATAAGTCAAGTAATCCCACAAACCTGAATTGAACAGTTTTGACCTTATCGGGTTTTTGAACTATGTTTACTCATGAAATTTGGCAAGTAAAGTACTTTGCAAAACCTGAATTACACTGGAGCTAGCCATAGACCCTTTCAAGTTTGTCAATTACTCCTACTTATTACTTTTAAAGCTTACAAGTAATGTTTTTTTGAGAACCTGATTTGCTCTGTTAGTGCTGGAAAAGACCAATGCTTGATGAGACAACACCTGCATCCACACAAAAGCAACTATTTCATTGATTTTTAAAGGGTTAAGACCTGGTTTTAGGGTAAAAAGTCATGAATAACAAGGTTTCAAGGGAAAAAAGAGGGGGGTGCCTATTTTGGCATGCAGGATTCACAAAATAGTCAACAACTTCCTTTACAATTTGGGTAAATATGATGTCTTACGATGGGTAAATCTAGATCACAAAAGACCTTAGCTCTTACAATAAGTACACCAAGGATTCATGGGAGGACATTTCACAAGAGAATCTATTACAATAAAAATATTGTAAAGCTGTCTATGGTGGCCTAATTTTTTTTCAATATGCACACAGGATCAAAAAACACTATAATGTTTATCAAATGGAAGGGAGACCAAATCAGCAAGATAAAATGCCTTTAAATCCAATAATAGCTATGTAACATTTTGAACAGTCATAAATTAACTTTGTAGGGCTCATTAATCCTCCTTTGAAGTGTAATATGCCAAATATATAATTATTACAATTGATTATTTTACAAAATGGGGAGAAGTTGTTGTGACACCAAGTTTCAGTGCGAGAGATGCAACTAAGTTTTTATATGAAAATATCATAACAAGGTTTGGGTGTCAATTGAAACTAATCAATGATATAAGAACACACTTTTTGAACAATAACATAAAAACCTTGACATAAGATTTTATGATATCACACCACAAAATTACAACTTATCAACCACAAGTGAACAAATAGTCAAAGGCATCAAATAAGGTCCTAAAAAAAATGCTCATAAATATATGTAATGTTTAGAGGTATTATTAGTAAGAACACATACCTTTGATCCTCTGGGCTTACAGAACTAATTACAAGTGTGTGATGAGACACACACCATTTTAATTGGTCTACGACATAGAAACAATAATGCTTATATTATATATAGTTCCAACCATGCAATTTGTACTAATAACATGGCTAGGAGATCAGGAGATGCTTTGGTAATGACTAATTGATATCACTAAAATGGAATAAATAGTATAAAATGAAAATTTAACATAGGAAGTTAATAAACAAAGTTAGAAAGTGTGGCATGATCATAATCTATGATCTAAGGAGTTTCAACCAGACAAAAAAATTATATTATAGTAGATTCAAAATACACCTAGGGAAACTACACATTCAATGGACAGGTCCATACATTATTCATGAAATGACACATCAAGGCACTATAATAATTATAAACCTTCAAGGATCCATTCTATCATGGTAGGTAAATAGTTGTAGGCTTAAGTCATACCACCAATGATCTCTAAATAAAGAATGCAATAAAATAGAGACTAATGAGTAGCACAATGTAGTTTATGATTTTTATTTTCTTAACATTTTATTATGCTTTACAGGGTGTAAAAATATTTGTACATAGTGTGATCTATATATCATAGAAATCTAGATCATGTACCATAATTATGTCTCAAAATAAGAAACGGAAATCTATCATAAGAAAATAAATAGTTTAGATGGTTGTTCAAAATAATAAGTCAAGGGATGAGATGGTGAAAAAAAATTAGAGTTGACCAATATATAAAATATAACTACTAAGGTATTTAATGATGAAGCACATCGAATATTGTATCATTTCTAACATAGATATATTTTCTCAGATGATGTTAGTGCATAATAAAATAAACTTTCATAAGAATGAAAAATTGGCTTGCCATATCATTGAATGTTTTTAATATAAACATCAAACATATGTGCTAAAAAGGCAAAGGTCACACCAAAGTGATCATCAAAATTTAAAACAAGAGTATAACATCAAAAAAAGTAGATCAACAAATTAATACATATGTCAAGGAAGATTTGAGGCATGAATTTCTATAAATGGTAGGGTATATAAGACAAACACACTTATAATTTAGAGTGAACAACAATCATCTCAAGATCTAGCTTTATCCTTCTATTTGAGCAAATATTTTAAACACTCATGCAATGATGCGGAGAGAAATGGAAATTCATCAAATTCTTGTGTTGATGTCTAAATTTCATAAATAAGATATGGGTATTGTCTTTGCTCTTAGTCAAGTTATATGTCATGACCCAAATTTGTTTAATCTTATAGACTTATCAAACACTAAGTGGTTCCCACAACCACAAGTAGTTGATTCACTATTGGAAATGCTTGCACCACCAGATTGATTATGATGATATGATGTAAAGAAAATAGTAAAATTACCCATATTTGGCCAACATGGTGAAGTGATTATGACCCTCAGGAGTTGATATAATTGATTGATTAATCTCTCCAAATAAGTCACCATCTGCATAAGCAACAACATAATGGTGTAGGTCACTACATTGCCTACAAGAGGGAATTCATTGGCACCATATAAAACAAAGAGCCCCCAATTCATCCTAACATTAAGATAACTTGTGAATGCATAATAAGAGGAATCCTAATTGACTAGATAGTGGATGCACCCATTTGTTTTTTTTACTACATGCATTATGAATTGATATTGGTAGACTACCAAGGGTGCATAGTAAGCCACCAAAGTCATTGATATTACACACTAGATGATAATACTTGGTGAAGACTTCAATTGGATAGATTTTATTGCCATAAAGCTTGTCATGAACATCAAAAATTTAATTTTAGGCATAACTCAATATTTTTAATACCAAAATTTGGTAATACTCTTATATTTTACATAATGGCAATCATCAAAGGGCCAAATGGCACCAAACTTTAGCTATTATCTAGTGAATGCCTTCACCAATATTGTATGGTCATGGGATAGACAACACTATGCACATGTGGGAATATTCAACCAATGGTGGATATAAATTCAAGGACAAATTGCCTCACACCCTTATGAGCTTGTGATTTTCTAAAATATCTTGGACCAATCACCACAATAACAAAAAGTCATAATGGGATCCAAATCTGCATTCATGAATTGGACAAACTACTAGTCATGCCTATCTCATTCTTCATCAACATAAATGATGAAAGGTAGAGGTAAAAGAGTATAAATACTTGGTTACAAGGTTAGTATAGCCACTACAATCCATGCCTTTAGGAGTATAGCAGGCACTACAACCAACACAAATGGAAGTGAAAAATCACATACAACCTCAAGAGAGTGTGCATATGTATCAAGATCAACAAACATAACCATCCACCTCATCTTCCTAAGTAATCATATAAAAATACAAATCCCTAATCCCTAGGCATTCATTGCCTATAAAAAGAAGTTAAAGCATGGATGTTGATAATTGCAATAAAGTATGACTTAGAAATATTTGGAGTCACACCAGAGGAAGTATACAAGTTTCTAATAGAAAATATCAAAAATGATATTTATGATAAGGAGGAAAAATAATTCTATTTTTGAAAGTGTTTCACACTTTCCAAGTGAAATACCAAGTCCTTGTTATTTTTTTGGTGCAGATTCCCCCACCTCCACTATCTATCATTATAGATACATTTGTCTAGAAGGAAGAAACTAAGAGAAGGATAGAATCCATTTTTTATACATAAGCATTAGGTTCTGCTCCATTTATATAGGTCCTAGACACACAAGATCAAGATATGACAATAAATTTTCCTTGATAATGAGTTGTGTGAGAAATAACCTTGGAAGAAGTTGACTTACAACAACATATTCCCTTGAGGTTGTTGACTGCATACCTCATACATAGGGTGTAACCAAGTATTATCTAGCAAACATAAAATTAATGGAAACATCTATGATAATATATGGACCTAAGGAAGAATTTTAGGAGGACGTTAAAGAATAAGAAGAAAAAAGTAAAATAAATCATTGCTTAGACCTGAGTAGTAAAGAGGCAAAATAAAATTTTGTTCCTACATGCTACTTATTTAAAATAATTTATGTGCAAGAACTAGGTGATCATATATTTATCTCCCTCCCCACCACTTTCACCCCCATTATCTCCATATTCCCTAACATCACCACAGGTACCCTAAACTATTGAGACTTTAGAAATAGGTGGGCAACAACAATAAGCTATGTTGGATTAGCCTCCAGCACAAGAACACTAGGATTATTCTAAGCCACAATATGAGACAAAATAAAATTAAAAACATGAGAATATTAATTCCAAATATAAATAATACAATGCCAAGGCTTAAATAGACACCACCTAGGCTAAAAAAGACAAGGCCAAGGAAGAACATCCCAAAAAGGAAAAGGAGGAGTAACAAAATAGCTGACAATATGAACATGAGATGCACAAAAATAAAGTTGAGGCTAATGCAATATCCAAGGAATATAAATGAAATAAGAGATAATAAATACACAAGTAGGAAAATATATAATATAAAACTAGCCAAGATCAGGTAGCCAAAGATGTAATAGAAAAAAGCTACCAAGGAACATACAAATAAAGCTACAAAAGATTAAGAAGAGAAAGTTGTGAAGGAATAAGTGAAATAAGAATATAATTATAAGGAATAAGAACAAGCAAAATTTTAAGTAGCTTCAGGCTCAGAGAAAATAATTCAAATAAATAGATTCAATAAAGGGCATGAATATTGAATTTCAACCACAACCTTCAAGTAAATTTTTAGGATCAAGATCAGTGCATGGAGGAGTCCAAGAAGAGGCATCATATGATAAAGTTGCAATTAATAGTCATTAGATGTTGGGAGTACAAGAATCACTACTAAAACTAACAACATTCACCCTCCTTATAGTAAAAATCAAGCATCAAGTTAGCCTATCACTAATTGTTATGACACATCTAACCTTATAAACATCAAACCAATAGGTTACCTTAAATGCTACGTATTTGACATTCATCAAGTAGTTAAAGGATTTGATACTTATAAGGCGTTCATTTCATTGAAAACATCTAAGATGAAGCATCATAACACTTAACTATGAGAGGAGAACAATGAGTTGCATGAAATACTGGCCAAAGCACACAACTTGATTAATGGCACATGCCCAACATTGATCTTGTAGGTTTTTGGTGATTAATTAATGTCTAAATAGAAAAAATTAATGTCATTACTCACTCAAATTACATAGGATTGGGTTGTATCACAAAATTTATAACAAATTTGAGCTCAAGGTCAATAATTATGAGTTGAAACTAAAGTTAACTTCAAGCTGCGCAAATAATATGAATAAGTTGTTGACATTTGTATACACCACAAAATTCAGATTTCTCACAAGATGTTGGATTAGAATAATCACCTCCATGACACCTAGAAGGAAATAACTCCAAACCTCTCTAAAACCAATAACTCCAAATCAATCATGGAGAGTCAAATGACCACACTGACTACCATGGATAGTACATTTAAGGAATCAAGATAATTTTATGGAAAGGATGCACACTTTGGAGTTAGATATTATATGCAACACATTCATATGAGTGAAAACATAGATGTATGGGTAAATATGGATCTAATAACATATTATATTTAACATAAGATAGATCAACACAAACTAATTATCATATATGTTGATGAAGAAGACATCTAAATGATCATGCAAAGTCAAGCTTCCTTGCACACATTGTTTAGCTTGGTATGTGATGTCTTGTTAGATTAGTGATAGTTCAAACATTATTCATCAAATCTAAAAAATTTAGTCCAAGTGATCATCGATCAACCTTAGTTCATTCCACTTTATCAACTGATACAAGTCTTACAATATATAAAATAAGTCAAAAATCATAGCAAGCTCCTCTGTCACAATCACCTCCAATAATAAGTTCAACATCATCATCTTTCTCAGCAATGGCTTCAATCACTTTGTATTCATCTCATGTTGATCTATATTTGGCTTCATAATCCATGATTCCACCATCGTATTAAGCCACTGTAAAGATAATTTTTTTCTTTTTTCAAGATAGTTGAGTTTGGTTAGGCAAGAAGCTTTGTGAGTGAGGCTATGAAGGTTAAAACCCCATAAATTTTGGCCTCATACTTACACCAATATATTAAAACCCTATAAAGGGTGGTAGATTGGTATGATGTTTAGTTAAAAATCTAAAAGAGGGGCTAAGGAATGTGCAAGATGTGAAAACTAGTAAACAACACTTTGAACATTAATCAAGAGCATTGATTCTTGACAAGACAACTATTTGAGTCTAGGAAAGTGTTGGTAGTAAAATATGAAATACAAAATTACAATACTATTGTATAAGTGACATGTGTGTAATATAATTTATTTTTTATGAAATACATGTTTTATTTTGAATTCAAAATTTTGTTGAAGATGAAAATCATCCTTATTTTAGAAGTGAAAGGACATGAAGGTGAAGCGATAGAGCTTCCTGACAGTTCTATAAATACTTTGTATTGTAAAGGAAAATGGGGATCTATTTTTAAAAATGATACTACTATATTTATCATGGTTACCTTGAGAATTTTCTATGTTAATTTTACTTTATGTGCATCAATTTTTATTTAATTATTTATTTCCTTTTCAGTGCAAATCTATGTATTTTATTTTTTAAATATGTTTGAATGGATTTTTAAAAATGTTTTCAAGATGAATGAATATTAATTATGAATGAGTTCATAAGATAAGACCATAAAATCTGAGACATATAACTTCCTACATTCATAACCTGTCTAATAAACATAGATTATAAAAAATAGCATATTTTGATGGGTGATTCCAAGAACCTCTACTAGTAGTGAGGTTAATGATCCTCATACAAATATTCCACCTAGTATCACACCACATTCAATTGATACCACTACTCCCAATTCTTCTACAATTCTTCCTAAAAATCCAAAGAACAATGTGGCTCCAAAAAATCATATATTCATTATCTTGTTCATGAACATACTAATGTTAATACTAATGGTAACCTACATCTAGTGGTTCATTTACGGAATCATCAGTACAACAACAACTCAATGACATGAAGATTCAAATTACATAGTTATTTCAAACATCTAGCAAACCTAGCCATGATATTTCATATTTGAACATATTACACAGCCCATTAGCTAAATAAGTGATTGTCTATCCCTTGGCTCCATTATTTCATATACCCAAGTTTAAAACATTTAATGGAAATGACAATCCATCTCAACACATAAAATCATTCTTTTCATCTTGTCTTGGCTATCAACCAAGATGAAATACTCATGAAAAAATGCTTCATATAATCCTTATAAGGTATGCTTTATATTAGTTATATTATTTTCTTAAAGGATCTATGCATATATTTCATGATCTACTTGACCACTTGTTAGTGAATTTTTTGGTAGACATTAACAAAAAGGTCACTTTTTAACAAATTTCTCAAACCAGACAAGAACATAATGAACTCATTATAGACTAGTGTTTAAGTTTAAAACCATACTTCCTGATAGTGAGCTTCAAAGCATATTCTCAAATAGTTTACTCAATCCTTTAAGATACATGGTTATTTAACGAATATGATTAATTTTATGACCATTGTCATGCCTTATGTAATATCAAGATTAATTTTATATATGCTAATATATTAAAGTATAAAACAATTAACTCAACATCCACTGCTCCCAAATATCAAGGAAAATAAAAATGCAAACCTAAGACTAATGATGCACCTAAATTTCAAACTAATAATGAGATCAATATTATTAACGTGGATTCATAAACACAACATAGGATTACATTTATGGTTCTTAAGTAAAGAAGAGAATTTACATCATTACCAAATCTACCTCATCAGGTATTAAAGAGGTTATTTAACTATAGTGCCATCTATTTTCTTAAACAAATTCAATGAGATAAAACTCAACCATTACCTAAAGTCTATAATCCCAATTTATTTTATGATTATCATTGTGATTTAATACATGCAACCAATAAATGTTTCAAATTGCATCATAAAATCCAAGACCTAAATGATAGTAATACCATTGTGATAGATGATCATAAATAAAATTTTAATAAATTAGTAACAAAACCCAATCAATGTTTGTAAACATTTAACAACCCATTGCAAAACAATGTGCATGTGGCAACATCATATATCACTCAACCATGCAACTTAAGAATGATATTGATAAAATCATTGGCATGGTGTCAAGATATAAAATAAAATATCCTCTTACTATGTTATATGACCAAAAATTACTTAGTGACAATTCAAAAAATGGTCCAATATACATACATTATTTTTTTAACCACAATTATTCTACCACATGTAGCATTGTGATCAATAATGGTTTAAGTGACAACCTTGTTTCAATGTCATTCCTATCTATTCAGGATATACTCATAGAAACTTGTGTGGTGTAACCACAACATTGAATAGTTATGATAGACATGAACATACACCCTTAGGTGTTATTACACTCCCACCCATAGCTAGACCTAGGACATGCCTATTTTTGATCCATGTTATACTCAATTCAAGATCATATAATATATTTATTTGACACCCTTAGCTTATTCAAATGAAATAATTATTATTGATAATGTAAAATTGTGTCAAATTTGTGCATAATGGTAAAGTCTACACTATTTGTGTCTCACATTATTAGACTTATTCATTGACCACCTAGTGCACCTTGAAAGGTAAAAATCATCTACCTTAATATGGTCCCCACTTCTCCTACATCATCAAAATCATCATATGTACCTACTATATTTAATCTTGGGACTTTGCATCTATTGTGTGATTTTATTAAGCTCCAATTACTATAGTTGCACCTCTAAGACATTTAAACATTGCCATCTATGTCCTAAGGCTGATTTGAAACCTATACCAATCATTATATCATGATCTATTATATAAAAATATTTAACAACTTTTGCATTAATTATACATATATTATTAATATAAATGATGACAAATATCACACATCTTGAGATCATTTTCTTGATACATCAAGTGATTCATCTAAATCTTATAGTTAAAATCCTAGTATTATATACGAGAATATTTGGTATCCTTTCTAACCCACATCTTGGGCCTCATCAAAATATCTTTGTTGTACAATAATATTATACATAACATCCTTCTTCTATGTGTTATGCCTTACATATGGATTTTGTATACATAAAATATTTTTTAACTTTATCAATTATTGATTCATTCTCTCTTGCAGGAACCCATTGATTCTCAGTCTCTTTGACTGCACACATTAAAGGGTGCACTGGGAAAGGGGTGGGTAGGCCACTGGTTCTTCTCAATATTTTTTTTCCTTATACCACCACTTAAAACCAACACAAACCTAACCTATATGTTTCCCTAAGATTTGAAACCTCCTTTACACGCTCCTCCAAACAATTCATCGACTCAAATAGCCCTTACCTAAGCTAGAACCTCTTTTTGTCAACATCCAAACATAGTTGAATGGGTTGACTTTATTCTATGAAATGAGCACATTATAATACTAGGCTAGCCCAATCAACTTATTTCAAGACCTAAGTGCTTTATTTATTAATAACTAGGTTAACTAGGCTAATTATGTCATATAAAACTTTAGAAGGGTTTGGGATTAGATCCGACTATACATACACATTCTTTGCACCATTTTCATTAGATAGAGATAGAGATAAGCATTCATTTTTGTTTCTTTATAATTAAATTTTAAAATCAAATTCCAACCATTCCATGCATTAGTAGTGCACATCTACCTAAATTTGTTAACATAAATCTAGATTTATAGATTACTCTTGTTGATTCCAATGATGATGAACCAAATGATTTAAAAAACACTTGTAACATCACTAAGTTACCTCCCTACATTTCAGAATGGATTCTTCATTCTTTATTTCCATGTGATCGTATCATCCTTCTAGTTGATGAGATCAATGAAATTCTCCCTCCATGTAATGCACATAAAGTTTATTACACAGAAGATGACTTCACATGTAATGAGTATGGAGTGGAAAGATTATTTCAATATCTTGTAGTAATGTCACTATTATGGACTCAATTTTCACCCTTGCAGAAGGTTCTTCAGGCTCTCTCTAATTGAGCTATACAATGGGAATAACCCCAAGCTGTGGGTCACCTATGTTGGGGTTGAACCTCTGTAGAAGGTGGAATTCCTCTTGATGCTCACTTAAACTAATGTTAGACTAATGTTTCATGTGGAAAAGGTTAGAAATAGAATAAAGGATCT
Organism: Torreya grandis; assembly: GCA_037957365.1. Lineage (NCBI taxonomy): Eukaryota > Viridiplantae > Streptophyta > Pinopsida > Cupressales > Taxaceae > Torreya > Torreya grandis. The sequence continues at coordinate 936,256 of JARHVA010003997.1, forward strand.
TAATAAGGATAAAAAGGTGATTCACCAAAGTTAAATGGACACTCATATAAGCTTGAACACACACTGGATCAGCATAAAACAAATATAGATCACATAACCTCACAATCTCACTAGTTTCATAAATATTTCATATAAGAGGTTCTAAATAGAATACTAATCTAGACCTGCAAACTAGCTTAAAGACACCTTCAAAGAGGTAAGAAGAAAGATAGTAAACTAAGAAGAATCTCCTTCACAAATTCACCATACACAAGCATACAAAGCATTGATTAAAGACAAGAGATAGGCAAAAAGTTTATCCTATTACTTCAAAAGGTAGTTCTTACAATATTTTGATAGGGTTTAACCTTATCAAATGAGCACTTTTGCAAGAGTATCGATGAATATCCTTGTCCCAGAAAGAAATTATAAACTATAAGAACTAAGAACCCCCTCAATGGGAATGAGACCAAGATATATAGGATAAGAGAGGGGGAGATAAAGGTTTTGAGAGCATACCATCATAAAAATAACACACTATCTTGGGTCATTAATTGAACATAAGCTGCCACATTTTGCTCCTTAGCCAATGAAAGCCATGCCACCCTTTTTAACAAATTAGGACATTGCAAATGGCTTATTGAGGGAGAAAGTCCCAAAATTATCTAAAGATGCATTGAATTCCCCTATCTATAGTTCCCAACACTAGACCTTTTCTTTGATCCTTCATGCCATCTCTTACTTGAGATAAAACTTCATGCTCATGGATCTAACAGAAACATGGCTTTGTGATTTTTAGGCCGTTTCTTTTTGATACTATGTCCATACTAAAAGATGAGGACCCTTTTCATTAAACACATCCCTAATTTATCTTTATGTTTGGATCATAGGTCCATATATAGGTGGAAAACCAATCTAAGGTTATTAGTTTTCCTATAGTTTCCGTATCAATATGGACCCATAAACTATATATAACTTTTCTATATTATAATAGGTCTAAATAGACCCATCCTATCTCTACAAGGATCAAGAGTTCATTGTATATGCAGGTCCTCCTTTGAGAATGGTGAACATAGTCATAGAACAAACCTTTCATGACAAAAAATGTTGAACCAGAGGTCCACACTAAGCTCTAATGGTGACCCTTTATATCCTTTTTTCTTGACTACATCACTATGTCCCTTTCATGGCATTCAAACAAGATCTCATGGTGGCAAATACCCTTTAAAAATCTTTCCCTAACTTGACCTTGGTCCTATATTTGACTCCTAGGAAGTCCCCTTAATTTGATTGGTCATTGAAACCTGACTCAACTTGTTTATATATTAACATTTGCTCATGTTATCTAATCAAGATGTATGAGCTAACACAAACCCTTGGATCCATCTTTGACCTATAAACTTTATCCAAACTTATGCCAAGTGTCAAATGTGTATTTATTCTTAAGATCCACTATCATTTTTTTAGCTTCACATGCTTACACCATGTTTTAAACTCTTGAGCCTTCTGACTAGATGACTCCTCACGTACTGTTGGATCAGGATGTATGATACAACACAAACCATTAGATTTATTGGGATCCATTATTTAAAATCTAATGGATAGTTCATGAAATTATATTTAATATCATTTATCCTATCAAATGATGTTTACATGACCATCATTGACAATCATGTGACCATCAAATTTAAGCTAAAAAGGATCTATTTTGATCTATCTAAAAATTAATGTCTATGTGAATGTCAAATACATTAATGAGCCCATCAAATGATGTGTACGTGCAAGTCAATTTTAAGATCCAATGGTTTTTTTCAATTTACATGGTCATTTTGTTAGGCCCAAATTTGATTTTAACGTGAACGTTTCAATCTGCAAGTCTAACTTTAGAATCTTATAACTTGAGCTTGAAAGCTCACACAGGCATGAAAATTTTAGGGCATGATCCTAGCATGAAGATCTGTAATTATGATTGATCTACTAGATTGTATGGCTTCCTAAGAAAACATATTAAAATCACAAGTTGTCTAGTCCATATGCTCCTACATGATGTCTTAGTGACAGTCTAGTTCATTTGGTTAAGTATGGGAAACTTAGAGAAATTTGATTAAGGAGGTAACTTTGAATATGCATAACTTCCACCATGCTTCAATGGATGATCTAAAACTTAGCACGTATGTTTTTGGCACTAATGTGAACAAACCCATATGACCAATTCTCCCTAACTTATCCATACATGGCAATTATGATGTCACCAAAGTGCCTACTTAGAATTTCTACCACTAGACCCAAAATGTCTAGATGAACATAATGAAGAACCAGATGAATGTTAAGCACTTCCATACTCATCCCAAAAAATCTTAAAATCCCATAGGGTCTCTACAACACTTTAGACCTATCCTTTATAAATTATAAAATTACACTTTAAGTGGACTCAAAGTGTTTCAAAAGATTTTTTGGTAAAATGAGATCCTTGAACCACTCATTCCATCTAGAATTTTTGTTCATCTGCTCATCCATTAGAAACCTAGTCCATCTGGGCATAATCTTGGTATGTGGGCCAAAATTAGCCAATGTTTTTGGTGATTCATAGGTAGGCATGCTTGTTATGCTTTGAAAACACATACCATTTGCCTTGTCTAATCCATTGGGCATGGAGTCATTAGCCTCTGCAACTGAGCTAAGCCTCTCTAGAAGCAACAAGGACCAAAAGAAACAAAACAAAACAAAATTATTAAAGCACTTTGGAAAAGGAAACAATAGAACAGAAAAGAAATGTGCACAAAGCACTTAGAGGAAAGCATAAAAACTACTCTAATATGTACAATTTATTATAATAGATGCAATGCTTATTAAATAATAGGTATTTTCTAACTGGTAAAGCTAAAAATAATTATGTTCCTTGCATTCATGGATCAAATAAAGACCACTCCACAAGTTGTCAAACTTGGTATGGTTGCCTGGTTTGGCCTTATTTGAGTCATATTTAAGTATTAGGTCCCCTTCCTTGAAGCTCCTTGATATATCTCTTTTGTCAAAGGTTGTTTTGACCTAATATTGATGTGATTTGAGTGTTTTCATAGCAAGGTTCCTATTTTCTTCTAGCTCTATGAGTTCTATCATCCCACATTCATGGGCTCATCCATTAATTCAAGTTGATGGGCTAATTCTAGTGTAGGTAGCTCAAGACAGATAGGTAATTTGGCTTCCCTTCCATACTTAAGAACATATGGATGATTTCCAATGGAAATTTTAACATTCACCCTATCACCCACAAGGTTGTCCTTAACTTGGTGTGTCATGTCCTCTGATTCTCTTCCATGGTCCTCTTGACTTTCCTTAGCAAATTCTTATTTATGGATTCTGCGAGTCCATTTCCTTAAGGATAATAGTTGGAAGAGGTGTTGAGGTAGATACCCAGTTTGATAGTCCACTCACTTATATTTATAGCAAGTAATGTTAATCCATTATCATAAATTATGGTTGCTAGGACACCAAACTTGGTTACAAGGTTGTCATAGAAATCTAAGAATGCATCTTCACTAGCCTCTTTCAAAGCAATAGCTTCCACCCACTTGGTAAAATAATTAGTTGTAGTGACCACCCATTTATGCCCTACACTTTATGGTGGATTTATCATCCCTATGAAGTCTAACTCTCATTATATGAAGGGTTGCTCCACCTGAATAGGATTGCATTGAAGGGCTGCAAGTTTTACTTTCCTACAAAGAGGGCACACTTCTAGAATTTTCTAATCCATGCATGAGCATCCTTAAAAATATTGGGCCAATAATAACCAGCCCCAATTACCTTTATTACAATGGTTATAGATGTAAAAAAACTCTTGTAGGCCCATCATGGAACTGCTCTAAGAGTTTGGTCACCTAGTCATCATCTATGCATCTAAGGAGTACCCCATTGAGGTCCTTTATAAAAATAACACCATCAACTAATGCATAAGGTATATATTGAAGCCTGAAATACCTTCATTTGGATTTTTCCAAACCTTGGGGGCATTTTCTTGTTGTCAAGAAGTGAGCCATATCTTGAATCCAACTCTCTTGAAGCAAAGGTGCACCTACCTGTGAGTTTTCTTAGATTACCAAAATAGCTTCCTTGTCTTCTTGGAGGTCATTTACTATTTGGTCATACAATATCTTACCCCTAACTAGCTTATTGACCTTGATATCTACATCATATTCTATGACCCTTGTGATCCATCATGCTCTCTTCTCATTCAAATCCTTGTTAAGGAGAAAGTCCCTAACTCTAGGATGAGACACCATAAGATGGATCCTATTGTTGGAGATTATGGGCCTAAAATTCTTGAGACTCCTCAAGGTATCAAGAACCTATTTTTTAATAAAGGTGTACCTTAATTCTTATCCTTCTAGGCCTTGACTAAAAAAGGCAATTGGTTTCTCTATTCCTTCATGATTCTTTGGCATTAATATAGCTGATATGTTTTCAACATTAGCAAAGGTGTACAAGATGAATTTTTTGGAGAAGTCAAGATTCAAGAGTGAGGGTGCTTAGGCAATAGAATGCTTGATGGCTTCAAAATCTACCTTGCCTTTATTTTATCAAGCAAACACTTGGCTCTTCTTTAGCATGGTGGTGATAGGCTTGACCAAGTTTGTAAAACTAGGTATGAGCCTTCTCACAAAGCTGATCTCCCCAAGAAATATCTGGATCCCATTCTTGTGATTTAAAAAATATAAGGCTAAGATATCACTTAATATAATAGGTTTAATGGATAATCCCTCTTTTGAAATAATATGACCTAGAAGTTTACCTTCATGCAAAGAGAACACACATTTTTTTGGATTTAAAGAGATCTCATACTCTTTACATCTCTAGTATATCAGCCTCAGATGGCCCATGTGCTCATTATCATCCTTGGAGAATATTGTGATGTCATCCAAGATGATTAGCACCATTTGATTTAACATCCCTTGGAAGGCCATGTCTATTGTTCTTTAGAAGGTTTCCCTAGCATTGGACAATCCAAAAGGCATCTTATAATAGTAAAGTGTGCCCCACTTGGTGGTGAAGGTAGTCTTGTACTGGTCCTCTTCTCTCACTAGCACTTGGTTATAACCTAAATATCCATCTAAGAGAGAGAAGTGTTATGAACTAGCAACTACTTGAAGTAGTTTCTCCATGGATTGTAGAGGGTAATGATCCTTAAAATAGGCCCTATTAAGATCCCTAAAGTCCACACATAGTTTGATCTCCCCACTCTTTTTTCTGATAGGTACTAGATTAGCTACCCATGATGAGTACTTGATTGGGAAGATGATCTTAGATTCAATATGCTTAGTCAATTCCTTTCTCATGAGGTCTTCAATCTTGGGGTTTATGTGCCTCTACTTCTGCATGATAGGCTTAGCATTAGACTTTAGCTCTATAATATGGTGGGTTAATTTAGGATCAAATCCCCTTAGTTCACTATATTACCAAGCAAAGATTTCTATATATTCCTTATAAAGCTCTATGAAATCATGCCTTTTAGCTTTACTGCTTACCTTCCCAAGATTGAGGATCTTGTCTTCGAAGATAAGAACTCTCTCATAGTTCTTTTAATTAGTTGACAGTGTTGCTTTATCCATCCTCATGTAGTCCCCTCCATGAAAGATAACTTCTAGGGTGACTAACCCTTTAAGAAGCTTATTGGACCTTAATTGAACAATCTGCTACTCATATTGATGCTACAATTTCTCTTGGTTGAGGGAGGAGAAATATTCTTCTTGTTGCAAGAATCATACAATCTATTTGTCATTTTCAAAGACCTACCAATGAGCTTCATTATCTGGCACTAATGGTCATATTACCACTTTGACATGTGGTTTTACCTTGGTCCTTTTTAATTCATTAGAGATGTCAAAATGATCCCACACAATTGCTAATATGTCAACATGTTGATTTTGACCCCTTGAGACTGATTGAATGTTAAAAGCCTCAAATTCCTCAATTAGGTCCCACACTCTATGTTTGTAAGACTTCATTAAGGGGTTCTTAGTGGTATTCTAGCCTTTAACTTGGTGTACAACCAATTCACTATCCCCATAGACTTAAAACTACTTGATCCTTCTCTTATTATCCCATTGAAGTCCATGGATGAGACCCTCATATTCTATTACATTATAGGAGCAGCTAAATTTGAACTTATATGAAGAGAAGTACTTATCAATTGAAGGGGATATTAGCATAACACTTACACCCACCCCATGTTTTCTCCTTGAACCATCAAAGAATAAATTCCATATACCACTAGGATATTTTTGAGGCCTCATGAGGGATGGCATGGGCTAGCTTTCTTCATGAAAATAGTAGACACCCAAGTCCCTTTCTTCAACACCTTTTAATGGGTCCACTAACTAGTTGTCATCCCATAGATAATCCAAGAACATGTCTAGTACCTCTTATAGATGAGTGTTTAGCTCCCACCCTATTGAAAACTCATCCTCATTAATGATGTTATAATTGATGTTGACATTATCTAGTCCATGGGGTTCTGTGTGGAATTGTTAAATGGGCTCAACTTTAATTGACACTTTTTCCCCATATCTTGTCCTGAATGCCATGTAAGACCATTTTACTACAATATACCCCTATATTTGTTATGAACTCTCTGGATAATCAGAGTGCAAAATAGGGGACACATCCAAGACCAATACATCTTGAGCCCTAAGACACTTGGACAAGCATGCAAGGTCATATTGAGGTCCTTGATTATGCCAGATGGCTTGAGAGAAGAACCATTAGGTTGTAGTACTCCTTTAGACTGGGGCTCATATTTTAGACCAAGTTGATCAGCTATGGACTTTGGCATTACCAAGGTACTAACCCCATTGTCCACCAAGAAATTATGCATTAGAGAGTTTCCAATGAACACTAAGATATAGAAAGGAGGAGGCTTGACCACCTTACTTGATTATCCTTCACTAGACCCTTTGGCTGCATTGGTGAGAACTTCAGTCACCTTGCTTGGTGGCTTATCTACAACTGTTGTAACATTAATCTTGGATAAACCCTCCTAAAGAATGTCTATTTGACTAGGCATAAAGAGCATATCCACGTGGGCACACTCACATTATATTTCTTCATTTGTTCAATAATGTTGATGGGTGAACCACCAACCTTTGCTTGTGCTTTGGGATCTACCACTTTTATTTTTTAAGCTTATGAGCCTTAGGGCACCAAGACATTTCCCTTATTCTAACCCATTAAGATTATTGTAACCTTTGGAGTGGTATTAGGTTCATTTGGCTTTGTTAGTGAAGGTGTAATGGTAGGAATCTCTTTAACTACTTCCTAGCTACCATACATGTTCCTTCTTTTAAATCTTGTATTTGTAGCCACTGAAATGTAGGCTTGACTAGAACTAGCCTCTTGGTTGAATGCGTAACACTCTTCTTGTTCATAGTTCATCATTTTAGCATCTAACTAGCTTGGTCCATGATTAGACCCTTGACCTTATGGAGGCTCCTTTGGCTTGGTCATCATAGGTACCTCTATATTTTGGGCCATGAGATCTTGGTTGTATCCAAAATTAGCAACCTACTATCATTAATCATTGAAGGCTTGGTTAAGGTCAATATTTGGGACAATATGTTGACCAAAGGACTAATTTTAAGACATGGTACCCTATGCTTCTTAAGCCACATTATTTTCAACTGTGACTAAGGAGTTGGAAGTATTAGCAACATTAGTATTATAGTTATTATACCTATTTTAGCCATGATTCCCTTGTCTTTGGTTTTGTATTTGACCCTAGCTTTGGTAGTTCCCCTTATATGGTGGCCTAATTTATTTAAAGGCTTGCTTTTTAAGTTGATATGAACTTTGATAAGGCCTATTGAAATCCTATTGCCTTTTGACATTTACTAGCTCATTCACTAAGAACTAAAACATGCTTTTAAGCTCTTGAAAGTTCTTTTGCTCTAGTGAATCACTAGATCCACTAGTGGAAGCTTTCTCTTGTTTTGGTGTAGGGATTGCATCAATTATTGGTGTAAGAGGAATAACATCTAATGGAGGGATAATAATAGGAGGTGGTCTAGTTTTAGGAAATGAAAGCATTAGTGGTCTGGATGTAAGTTTGTCATCTTGAACTAGATAATTTTCTACTTTGATGGCCACCTCATATGCATCTAGAAGTATATTTCCTCTCATAGATTGGATCATCATTGCTATGTCACTATTTAAAGCCATTAAATAATATAGGAAGGCAAAGTTATGGGTTGGTCTAATTGAGATTGGGATTCTATCCCAAGTTTTTTGAAACCTTGCATTGTAGTCTTGCATGACTTCATGAGGAACTCTCCAAATGGTAGTTAGTTTCTCTGCAAGTGACAAATGGTCACTTTTATCCTCAAATATTTTACACAAGGCTTCTCATAATTGGTCTCATGTCTGAATGGAATTAGTAGCAAGGAATCTATACAAATATACGGCATTTCCTTTAAAATAAATAGCTAATAACCTAATAGCTATATTTTCCTCCATGACATTATGGATATTGCAAAAATTGGTTATGTTTATGAGGTGATCAATAGGTGTTATAGCTTGGTCACCAGCATAATAAGGAACACTAGTAAGAGATACAATTGGGATAAGATCATATTGGACAAAGTTTAGAGGCCTTTGGCCATTAAAAGATATAAAATATCTAAGGGATGCCATGGCTATACAAGGGGGTAATAAATGTCTTCTTGCAGGGTTAGGACTTGAAAATGAGCTAGGAGTAAAAGATCCCTGATATGGATGTTTATTGGTAGACCTTAATATTTTTATTAATTTTAAAGGTAGTTCAATAAATTCAAAGGGAATACCTCTTAAATTTGACCTTGTTGTCACCTTTGGCATGAGATGAAGCTATTGTTATCCACCAGAGTGTTGAGTCTTCCTTTAGGAGTCACCATATGTTGTTGTTTAGGAGCTTAACTACTACAAATTTGATCAAACCAACATCAAATTTGATCAATATTTCTTTTGGAGTGTGATCCGGACAATAATTCAGATGACAATTCGGGTGATGGGTCCACCCCATTTGATGGCGGAACTTCTGGGAGCCATAACTTTTGCACCGTAGCTCCAATTGACTCACCATTTGAACCGTTGGAAAGATAATAATGAGGGGAACGTCATGAGATGGCATTGAGCTCTACTCAATGAAGTGTTACCCCCTAAAACCCAATGGAAGTGTCCCAAATTTCAATTTTAGTAGTCCAGTCTAAAAATAGTAAGTTTCTAAAAATAGTAATTCCTTGAATTCTGTATTGTTGTAAATCGTGGAAGTCGAACCAATTCATCTCCCTCGAGATTGGTGACCTTCCACATCCTCCCCACACCTTCAAAACATGTATAAATGAAGATGTAACCCGAAATGGAAATCAGACATCTCTTCTCAGAGATAAGCATATGTTTGGGTCTGCAATTTTGATAAATAAAACATCTCTTTTTAGAGATAGCATTATTTAAATTGTGTTTTTCTTATTTTATGAATTATCTTTCAACCAAAGCTTTTGAGTTTTGGATTTGAGTGAGTCCCACTAGGCATGCCATAAACTATTATGGGCTCAATTTTCACCTTGGGAGAGGTTTCTTTAGGCTCTCTCTAATTGAGATATATAATGGGAATAACCCCAGGCAATGGGTCACCTATGTTGGGGTTGAACCTCTGAAGAAGGCTAGCTTCCTCTTGATGCTCACCTAAACTAATGCTATACTAATGCTTCACAGGGAAAAGGGTTGGAAAGAGAATAAATAATCCTAAGAAGGATAAAAGAGTGATGTAACAAAGTTAAATGGACACTCATATAAGCTTGAACACACACTGGATCAACATAGAACAAATATAGCTCACACAACCTCACAATCTCACTAGTTTCATAAATATTTCATAGAAGAGGTTCAACACCTTCAAAAAGGTAAGAAGGACAGTAAATTAAGAAGAATATCCTTCAAAAATTCACCATACACAAGCATACTAATCACTAATTAAAGACAAGACATAGGCAAAAAGTTGATCCTATTACTTCAAAAGGCAATTCTTATAATATTTTGATAGGGTATAACCTTACTATCAAACGAGCACTTTTGCAAGAGTCTCGATGAATATTTTTATCCCAGAAAGAAATGATAAATTCTAATAACTAAGAAACCCCTCAATGGGAATGAGACTAGGATATATAAGATAAGAGAGGGGGGAGAGAAAGGATGTGAGAGCAAGCCATCAGAAAAAGAACACACTATCTTGGCCATTAATGGAACCTGAGCTACCACCTTTTACTCCTTAGCCAATGAAATCCTTGCCACACTTTTTAACAAATTAAGACATTTCCCATGGCTTATTGAGGGAGAAAGTCCCCAAATGATCTGAGAATGCATTGAATGCCCCTAGCTACAATTCCCAACACTAGACCTTTTCTTCAATCCTTCATGCCATCTCTTACTTGAAGATAAAACTTCATGCTCATGGATTTGACAGAAACATGGCTTTGTTCTTTTTAGGTAGCTATTTTTCAAGACTATGTCCATATTGAAATATGAGGACCCTTTGTATTAATCACATCCCTACTTTATATTCATGTTTGGATCATAGGTTCATCTATAAGTGGAAAATCAATCTAAGGTTATTGATTTCCCTATAGTTTCCATATCAATATGGACCCATAAACTATATAGTAATTTTTTGTATTATAATAGGTCTAAATAGACCCACCCTATCTCTACATGATTCAAGAGTTCATTGTATACACATGTCCTCCTTTGAGAATGGCAAACACAGCCATAGAATGAACCCTGCATGACACAAAAAATGTTAAACTAGAGGTCCACACTAAGCTCCAATGATGGCCCTTTATATCCTTTATTCCTAACTACATCCCTATGTCCCTTTCATGGCATTCAAATGAGCTTTAATGGTGGAAAATTCAATTCAAAAAGCTTGCCCCAACTTGACCTTCGTCCTGTATTTGACTCCCAGGAAGTCCCCTTAATTTGATTGGTTATTGATACCTAATATAGCTCATTGACATATTGACCTTTGCTTACATCATCCAATCAAGATGCATGAGCTAATATGAACCCTTAGATCCATCTTTGACCTATAAACTTCATAATTACATCAACTATCAAATGTGCATTGATTATCAAGATCCACTATCAGTTTGATAGCCTCACATGCTTATTTCATGTGTCAAACTCTTGATCCCTCTGACTATTTAACTCCTCACACACCATTGCATCAAGATGTATGATGTAACATGGATTGTTAGATTGATTAGGACCCACTATTTTAAATCCAATGGCTAGATTATGAGTTTATATTTGATGTCCTCACTCCTATCAAATGATGTTTTTGTGACTGTCATTGACATTCATGTGACCATCAAATTTAAGTTGAAAAGGATCTATTTTTTTCTATCTAAAACTTGACATCTGTGTGACTATCAAATACGTTCGCAAGCCCATTGAATGATGGGCACATGGATGTCAATGTTAAGCTCTAGTGGTCTTTTTCAATTTAAATTATCATTTATTAGGGCTCAAATTTTACATTATCATAAATTTTTCACTCTAAAAGTCTATCTTTAGAAGCTTATAACTCGCGCCACAAATCTCATGTGGGCATGAAAATTTTAGGGCATGATCCTAACATGAAGATCTATAATTATGGTTTATCTACTGGATCATGGGGATTTCAAAGCAAAGATATTAAAATCACAAGTTGGTTGGTCCATCTGCTCCTGTGTGATGTGTTGGCAATGGTCTAGTTCATTTGGCTAAGTATGGGAAACTTAGTAAAATCTGACTAAGGAGCCAACTTTGAACATGCATAACTTATACCTCACTTTGGTGGATGATATGAAACTTAGCACATATGTTCTTAGGACTAATTTTAACAAACCCATATGACCAACTCTTCATATCTCATCCACACAAAGCAATTATGATGTTAGTAAAGTGCCTACTCAGAATTTCTACCACTATACCCAAAATGTCTAGATAAACACAATGAAGAACCAAATGAATGTTAAGCACTTCCATACTCATCCCAATCACTCTTAACATCCCATATGGGTTTCTAAACACTTTAGAACTATCCTTTAAAAATTATAAAATTACACTTTAAGTGGACTTAAAGTGTTTCAAAATCTTTGTTGGTAAAATGAGATCCTTAAACCACTCATTCCATACAAAAAATTATATTCATTTGCTCATCCATTAGCAACCTGGTCCATCTGGGCATAAGCTTGGTATGTGGGCCAAAATTGGCCAACACTCACCCCAAAATATTATTTATTTATGTGCTTCCACTTCTAATTATACCTTAGGGATAAATGTATTCATTATTTCACACACCTATGATGACAATTACATCATGGCTCAAGCTCAATCATGAAACTTGAACGTGCATTCTATATGTGTTGTAATTTGACAAGTATGGTACCTCCTTACATGTGCATAAGCATATTTGAAAACAAGTGGTAAATAGTAACCTACCCATAGAATTTGGTGAGTTGTATAATTGCCTAAACCATGACCATTTTATATTTTTCATGAAAATGTTTAAGCACTTCAACTGATTCAACTCTATTCAGACAACTTAGGTAAATACCCTCATGATTATTTCTATACAATATCCTTGATTTTACCATGAAATTGTTTCTTTTTAATCATAATATTCTTTTTTTAGTGGATTTTAAGTGATTGGGATAGTTTTTATTCAATAAGTAGTATATTATATCTTGATACCACTCATCCTCTGTGATGGAATTAACTTTGTATTATTGGCATACAATCTAAGAGTTAACTTTATCCATCATCTTACTTAGTCCTTAACCTCTTAATATCTTCATTGGTATAATTTATAAATAAAATTCTTCTGAAAGAGTCATCCACTTACCTCTACATTCACCTATCTCATTAAACATCAACATCATATTTACAATAGGATCGGGTACAATAGCAAACACTTAGTTTCATAGAATATAATGTCTAAACTTTTTCACTAATTTAATTAAATAAAAATATTGTTTATCCATAGTAAAATACCTAATTTATACATTTCTAAGTGGAAAACTCATGAAGGACACTAGTTTCTCATGTCTAGCTTCTTTTCATTGAGTTAGAATGTCAACACTTGAATGTTCTGAGGCAAAAGAATAAATATAGAAAGGCTACTTATAATCTAGACTGATTAACAATAGGTTACTTACAATATATTTCTCTATTTTAGATAATGTAGCTTGTGCTTCACTTATCCATTTAATCTTTGCATCTTTCTTCAACATGTTATTCAATGGTCTAATTATCTCAACAAAACTTGAAATAAACTTACATATAAAATTGATCTTACCAAAGAATGACTTCAACTCCTTTTTACTACCAGGTAAAGGAATTTTGAAAATCATTTCTACCTGATCTAGATCTATGGTTATGCCTCTTTCAAAAATCACATGGCCCAACATCTTGCCTTCAGTCACCCCATTCTTTGGGTTTAATGGCATACCATGCTCTCTACACCTTTGTAAAACCATACTCAAATCTTTCACATGATCACTTTAGTTTTTAGAAAATATGATTAAATAATCCATATAAATGATTATACACTTACCAATCAGGTCTTTCAATGCAATGTCCATAACACATTGAAATGTAACACTAGCATTGATAAGACCATAGGGCATTCTCTTATATGCAAATGTTCCCCATTTTATGGTGAACATTTTTTTATTCTATCCTTATAATTCACTAAAACTTTATTATAACTAGAATATCCATTTGAAAAGGATGTCGCTTGTGAACCATTCACTATTTGTAACACCTCATCCAAAGATGGAAATGGGTAGTTCTCTTTCTCTGAAGATCTATTCAAATTCCTAAAATCTGCACATAAATTTATCTCTCCACTCTTCTTCTGAATGGGAACAAGGTTCACCACACACATAGAATGCCTAATACAAAAAATAATTTTGGTTGATAATAATTTATATATTTCCTTAAAGATCAAAGGTTGTAATAAAGGATTCATAGGCCTCTGTCTTTGATGGAAGGGTTTAACTCTATAATTGAGATGAATGGTATGAGTGAGAATTGAAGTATCAAATATCTTCAAGTCTTTGTAACTCCAAGCTATCACATCTTTGTAGTCTTTTGATGTTTGATAAAGTTCATGTTTCTCTATTTCAGTATAAGTTGTGCCTAAGAGTAGTTTATTTGAATCATCTACATTCCCAATATTACATGGCTCATGGATCATACATTTGGAAGGGGTTGCCTTCTCTTTTTCATGTTGATAATCCATATCAAACAATCTTTCCAAAGATACCGTATCTTTTGGGATGTTATTTGTTTTCAAGTTCAAAATGCCTTCTTTATCATGCTCAAATTCATCTCTATTAGCTTCATCTGTGATCTAAGATTTAAACACACCTACACTTGTGATGAATTCAATGATATGTTGATCATAATTGAACACTTGAAAAAATTAGATATTATCTGGGATAGAAGGAACAAAAATTACCTATAATAAAAACCTCTTCAAGTGATAATTAGCAATTGGCTATAAAGTACCGTCAGCTATTACCAAAGCATCTTTTGTGTGATTTTTCTTACAAGGTATTGTTTGTATATTGAAGGCATCAAAACATTTTATTAATTTCCAAATTTTGTTATGGTACCTAGACAAGCATTTTTCATCACATGCACAAAGGATTCTAACTTGATTAACCACAAGCTCTGAACCACCCAACACCTTTAAGTATTTGACTTTATTTTTAAGAGAAAACTGAAGTCCATGAATCAATGCCTCATACTCAACTACATTATTTGTATAAGCAAAATATAATCTGAATGCAGCCAAGTAAGCCTTCCCTATTAGATTTATGAGATTGATTCTAGCACTACAAACTTTTTTGGAGTTAGAACCATCAAATTTTAAGGTCCATTACTAACTATCCTTTGATTGCTATTATTTTTAAGGTATGAATATTACAACAATGTTAATTTTAGTCTTTCTACTCTTGTCATCACATTAATAGATACATCATTATTCATTTGATAATGCCCTCATTATTTTTTATATGAAAGTTAAGTGTCATTAAATTTATTCAATGACATATTTCCAGCCTTAATCATTATAGTCTCTTTATCTTTACTTCAATTATCTTGCTTTAAACTATCCACTATCTCTGTTTCTACAGTCTTTAGTGTTGGGAAGTATGATAGACTATAGTACTTTTCCTAAGGCTCAAAATTATTCAAATTTTTGGATGCAAGGACAAAAATAGGTGATATTACTACCTTAGATGCATAGAATTAGTCCTATTCTTCAAGTTTTACCAACTCCTCCATCTTATGTGCTAGTTGACTACTTGGAACTTATAATTTTTCTTAAATGACTAGAATGTTAAATTTTAGATTTTTAATAATTGACTCATTATAAAAAACCATTTTATCATTAGTTTTAGTTTCACTAATATCCTCTTTTGTCCTCTCTTTCTAAACTAATGAAATAATACCAATAAACAATACTTATTCAACATTGTTTGTAACAATATAAAAGCTTAGATCAATTTTTCCATACAAAATCACATTATCCTTATTATATTCAATGATTAAATACTTCATTTTTGGTTCCCTCTCAATATTGATATGATTTGGTATACCACACTATGGGAGCCATATATTAGAAAAATCATTTGACTGTATATATCCATTCAATGTTCTAGACCAATCTCTACTCAAGAGCATACCATATGCATCAAGAATATCAACTACTTGGATATCAATGAATTGTTTTACCCTTGGATCTAAAGCTAATTTCATATAAATATGGTTCAACTCACCAACAACTCTAACTTTTGATTTGTCCAATTGTACCACCTTCATATTTGACTTGGCAGGAGTCAATCCTAGTTTTTGACAAACTAAAAATGGCATGACATTTCCTAAGGTGTCTAAATCCACCAAATAGTTATGTAAGTTTTTGCCCAAGATATGAACTATAAGAATAAAATGAGTTTCATTTTTTTATTTTTAAACAAAAACATGTGCATCTGCCACTTTTTTAGTTTATTTCCCTTTTGAAGGTGATAAAACCTTTAACAATATTTTTTTTATTAGACATTTGTAACAACTCAAACATAGATATGTTAGATTTTATTTTATTTAAGTCATATACAATGTTATATCCAAATTTTTCAAATGACTTATCAACTTGTAAGGGAATAGAGGTGTTCTTAGGTTGATTAGATGTTGTAGGTCCTTTAGGTAGAAATGGATTGTTACTTGAATATTCATCAGTGGAACCTGGTTATTGTTTGAAGGATTAGAAGTTGTTGAATGTGTTTGTAATTTAATCCTTAACATGTAATTTTTTCCTCTTTAAAACTACATAAAATCTTGAACTTCATCTAATTTATCTTCTGGTTCATTATCACTCTCACTAGTAAATTCATAAGTATCTAAAACCAATGTTGTACTTAGATTTATCCCAATTTGATTTTGCTCACTTTCATTTGTAGGAACTATTTCTATATTTTTCATTTCTTGTTGTAACATTCTTGACACTAACATAAAATTAGCACAATCAATTTTTTCATGATCTATTAGATTGTGTAATCTACACCAACTAGGTAAATCTAGGTCAGCCAAATTTACCAAACTTCCAGCATTGTTATTGGTATGATTTATCTTATCAAGAGGAATAGGTACACCTCCATTATTAGGATTGGTATTCCATTAGTAATTATTTATTTTAAAATTGAAATTTTTATTTTGAAGATGATTATTAGTAATTTTATTCTAAGGTACTTGTCTTCTCAAGTCAATTATATCATTGGTCAATCTCCTAACTAATTATTTCAAGTTTCCTAGCTCAGGATTCACATCAATATTCTAATTATTACTTGTAACATTTATCTTATTTAAATTGACTACATAGACTTCATTGTTAAAAAATGTAGGTACATGAGGTCTTACTTGATTTTAAATTATAGGTAAAAGTTGTTGGTTACCTATTTGTGGAAACATCTGGTTTGTGAGAGAAAATTAATTTCTAGGCATTTGATTTGAAAGAGATGGATTTTAAACTATGTTCTAGTTTGAGTATATATCTCCTAGAATATAATTCATCATTGGTGTATTATTCATAGGTTTTTTATTAATCATGGGAACTTAGTTGTATGCTCTAGGTTATCCTAAAGATGGTAATGGACCAGCACCATATCCTTGTGACATCATTTGTTTCTCAATGTTGATGGATTTATTATAGGTTAAATACAAGGATGCAATCATATTACTGGAGTTTTCAAAAACATAGATGTCATTGGGTCTAAGGCTCTCAAGTAAGTTTTAACATCAACCACTTCTATTAGGGTATAAAGATCTTTAACTTTTTATACAGATTATGAAAATAGGTATTAAATATACTCATTAGTTCTTGTGGTTCTTTATGAGAAGCAACAAGGTGATGATATAATATTATAGGATTAATATTTACTCTAAAGTGATTGATAAACATAGTTACTAAGTCATTTCAAGATCTGATGGATCCATCTGGCAAGCTAAGATACCAACCATAGGCTACCTCATCTAAGGAATAAGGAAATAGGTGGAAACCCACATCCTCATGTTTAACTTGGTTTCTTATGATCACATATTTGAAAGCTTGAATGTGTTATTCAATAGTCTAAAGCCCATTTTACACATATTTTGAACCAAACTTTTTAGAATTCTTTGGTAAATCATGGACAACCCCTAGAATATTTATATGGTAGTTACCTCCACCAATCCAAGTAACAACCATTGGTGGGTTTAGATTAATATTAAAGGTAACTATATTTTTTGAAGAACTATTGGTTGATTGAGTATGTCTAGTCTTGGATTCCCTTTGTCAGATCTGGTTTTTCTATGCTTAGTGAGATATAACCATTCAAAGTCACCCTTAATAGACTTTGACCTTGTGATAATATTTATATTTTCTATTTTTAAAACTTAGAGTGTCTTAGTGTGAAACATTTCCTCAATACTAAAACTAAATCCTTGATTTCAAATAATAAATAGTCATAAATCTTTTAAAATAATTCTAGATCAGGTCTTCTTTCTAGCACCAATTTATTGATCAGTCATTTGAAACACCAAATTAGGTAGGGTGTAAATCCACCCAACCTCTCTTAAAAGGAGATGGAATCTCTCCAAGGTCAATTATTTCCAAGTCTTGGCTTGCAGGGTAACTCAGTTGTTGATGTGAAACTATTCTATTTCAAAGGCATGCTTGGAATATATTCAAATAAATGATAGTTAATGTTGGTTTTATGGATCTATTACCTATAAAATTAATAAAAATGTATTTTTCAAGGAAATATATATGATTGAATAATTTTTTATTTCATACAAGGGATTAAACAATGCATTAATCAACAATAAAAAGAGTTTGTAATCAAGATATACATGTAGACATAAATTACAACTTAAAGATATATTCTATCCACTCTAATGGATTTATAAAAAAGAGTAAAAATGGGGAAAAGAGAAAGATGTAAGCTTGTTTTATATCTAAAATAATTATAATTCATTTTATTTAGATGAACTTCATGGAACCAATCTACTGTATGGTTAGTATGTACACAGCCATGAACAAAGATGATGTAAGAGTCTAAGATATTTAACTATGAAGAAATATGGACAAAATCACCATATACATATGCATATAATGAAAAAAAAATCTTCAAAACCTTTAATTGATATATATTTGCTTGAAAAAAAACATTTAGATCCACCAAAAATTAGGGGAATTACAAGAAATGTTTCACAATAGCATTGATCATAAGAAAAACTAATTATGAAAAACAAGAAATTACATAAAATAAGTGTCTAGTCATTTACTCTATCTTCTAACTCTTAATAAACTAGCCCTTTCTAAGTCCTATGGCTATATTTATGTAGATTTTCAATCCAACATCACCCACCCATCAGGTGGTTACAAATATTAAATGATAGGCACCAACAAGGGCCCAAATTCAATGTGAAACTACATGTCTAAGGCAATACATGCCAAAATTATTAATGATAGGCTCGCTTTAAATTCAAATGGTAGATAATTTTTGGGAATAACAAAATATTCTAAATGTCCATGCTCAGCACAAGAGCCCATTCCTCCATGTCAAATTTTTTCATGCTCTATCTTTTTTTCATACTCCCAATGCCTAAGTCATAACTCCTTAAAATGTTAGTGCCAAATTATGCCTTTAATAATGCACTTATCTTAGCTAAATACTATGAAAATATTAAATAAAAACATGTTAATTTCCTATTAAATGTGAAAGACATCAAAAAAATATAAACACATAGTATTTAAAATAAATAGACTCATGTGATTTAAATGTTAACAAGTTTTTCATCTTGCATTTTCATAATTTTAAAATAACATCATTACAAATATGGAGAATTTATATTTCCAACACAAAAAATGGCATTGAAACCAGAGCTAAAGATCAAAATATATAGCTTATAAACTAACAAGTAGTTGTGTGTAGCCATAATAGCACCTTCAAAATCCAATAAAAGAGAAAATCATAAGAGAAAACATAATCAATACCCATCTTATCTTATATTTCTATAAATATATTGAAAATATGTTCAAAAAAGTATTTTAAATTTTTAAAATGATCAAATTAAACATTTTTCACTACCTTTTTTAATTTTTTGGTTGAAATTTGGCTAAGTGTCAAATCTTCCTAAAAATATCACTTCGCACCTTTTAAACGTTTCATTGGTAAAAATGATAACTTGGAAACTAAATGAATTACATTCTTATGTTATCAAGATACTATCATACAAATTTTTAATCAATTTTTAACTCATTTGATAGTGTAACCAAAAGTTTTAAAAGTGTGCATTAGCTATATTTTGAAATCGGAAACACAAGAAATAACCAAGTAAAAATCAACGTAGAAACCTATTATTAATGTTATGCATTTCACACATGGGATGGAATAACCTACAAGTTTATTTACTAATACAATATTTCCACATTTTTATATCTTATTTCAGTTTTATAATATGATTGGATCTCATTTACTAGTGCAAAATTGGATTTCAATAGTGTATAGTAGCTAGATTTAGTCACTAGGAAGATAGAAAATTATGCACTAGTCAATTTTCATAGGTGTGCATTATTCAATTTAGGAACTATTTCTCATTAATTCCTTCACTATTTTATTCTTATTACATTTTTTTACTATCATGAAAAAAATCATAATAAATGGATGTATTTTGACATTGCAAAGTTAGGTTTGAAACATGCATACTAGGTAGGTTTAATCACTTGAAGAGACACAAAAAACTAAGCACTTGTTGGTTTCCATGGCTACACAATTTCTACTTGTAGAATGAATTTTTTGTAATTTTTTTCATAATGTCACTATTCTCACATTTATCTACCATTTTTTAAAATTTAATGTGAAATGGATAATATTTGGTCATGAGAAATGGGACTTAAAGAGTGTGAAGTAGACAGATTTGAAGACGGGGAAGGCACACAAAATGGCTAAGTAAAAATCAAATGAAAACCCTATTTTGAAGGCTATGAATTTGGTACTTAGGAAAGATTTTTCCTATTATTTTCTTCACATTCTCACTTTCCACACATTTTTATATATCCATTAAAATTTTCAAAAACATTGTATGCAATTTACTATTATGAAAATAAGATTGAAGAGCATGCAATAGGTTGCTTTAAAAACTTGGAAGATAGAAAAATGACTAGTAAAAATCAGCTTAAAACCTAGTTTTGATGGTTGTGCAATTTATACTTAGAAAAGGTATTTTGGTGACTTTTTTTCACATTTTCCCTCTCCCCAAATTTTTATATCTCCCTACAAAGTTTTATAAAAATTGGATCCAATTTAGTACTATGAAAATAGTTTATAATAGTGTGCAGTAGGCAGATTTGACAAATCGAAATACAGTAAATTGACCAAGTAAAAAATAACTTAAATACCAATTTTTAATGTGGCACATTTGGTATGTAGAGAATGAATTTTTAAAAAAAATTAATTTATAATTATTCCCATATTATAATACCAACCGAAAAAAAATTATGTGAAATAGACATGATTTGGCCAAGTGAAATGCCTTCCAAAAAGTGACTTCTTGTAATTTTTGAAAACTAGAAAGACACAAAAATCAACACAGAAGACTATTTTGATGGCTATGCATTTGACACATGGAAAACTAATTTAACATGATTTTATTCACATTTTAACTCTTTCCACATTTGGATACCATCATACAAAAAATTTGTACAATTGGACTTCATTTAAAGGTGCAAAAATATGTTTGAAAAGTGCATAGTGATAACAAATGGAAGTTGGTTGTGCATGTAAAAAACTTAAAAAACTATATCCAAAGGTAGATATAGGTTTCAAAAATTAAAAAAAATAAGGTTCCATGACTTCATAGATGAAATTAGGGCATTTTTTTCAAGCAATAATAGTACATAACATCATCACTTACCTAGATGTAAAACCTATTAGACAAAAACAACAAAAATTTCCACCTTATGTCACAAAGAAATTATCAAACTTTTGGATGTCAAATTTATCAAACATGTTGACTATTCTAAATGGATATCAAACATTGTTCCCATTTGTAAAAAGTCACCATGGTCATTTGTATATGCATTGATTTCTGTAATCTTAACTTTGTGTGTGCAAAAGATAACTTTATATTACCTTCAATAGATGTTATAGTAGATTCCACTGCTAGATATGAAATGTTGTCACTTATGGATGATTTTTCAAGATATAATCAAATTCACTTAGCTCCTAAAGACTAACACAAAACAACATTTACTATGAAATGGGGCACCTATTTTTACATCAAATCACTCTTTGGTCTTAAAAATGTCAAAGCCACCTATCAACATGCAATGACCCACATTTTTTATGATCTTATACAAAAGATAGTGGAAACCTATGTCAACAAACTCATTTTCAAATCTAAAATTTTACATTACACCTCACTAATCTAACTATCATTTTTGATCGACTAATCAAATACAAAGTTAGACTTAACCCATATAAATGTGTATTTGGAGTTTCATCTGGTAAAATTTTAGGGTTCTTAGTCTCTCTTTGAGGCATTGATGTCAATCCAGCCAAAATAAACACTATCTTCAACATGCCTATTCCTCTCTCTATTCCTAACATACGTACTTACCTTGGAAAACTTATGTCAATTTGATGGTTCATCCCAAAAATGGCTTATCGTATCTACTCTACCAATTCCCTTCTCAAAGAAGGTAATGCTTTACAATAGATATATTCATGCCAAAAATATTTTGATGATATGAAATAATCTTTGCTCCATCCTCCCACTCTTTGACCAACTTCAAACAACCCTCCCTTAATCTTATATACCTCCTCTACCCCCATATCATTTTGGGAAATGTTTTCCCAACAAGATGATATTAGAGAGAATACATTATTGATTACTTTAATCAAGGCCTCATTGACTATGAAAAAATTATACCAAAGTAAAACATGATTGCCTTGCTATCTATTTCATAGCTAAAAATATGCATCATTACATACTTTATCAAACCACTTATGTCATTATCCACTTAGCCATTTCTTCTCCAAAGCATTCATACCTAAAGATAGAATTGGCAAATAGATGGTCCTCTTGACGGAATTTTACCTTGGAATTTTCACACAAAAATATGTCAAAGGGCAAGTCATCACCAACCAACTTGTGATGGCACCTTTACCAATTACAAATCACCTTCAAGATAATCTCCCTAATGATAACATTATTTATATCAAAATCCTTAACTAGGTTATCTCTCTTAAGGATTATTTCCATAATTTCACTTCTGATTTAGAGGCAAATAATCAAGAAGATACCAATATCATTCCTGATACTACTAAATCCAAATTAGTTATCAAATAACTCCATGAAGTTGCAATTGATTTACATGAAGACACCTATACCATCCACTTTGATAGTGCCAAATGCCTCCAAGGAGCTAGATAAGGATGTATTCTAATTAACACACATGGTAAGATCATCCCTTTGGCATTTATATTAAATTTTTATGTCACTAATAACATAGTCGAATATGAAGCCCTAATCGTAGGCATGAAATCAATACTCAACTTAGATATCCCATATCTACATGCTTTGGGTGACTCAACTTATTTTTTTCTAGGTTAATGGTGATTATCAATGTAAAATTGAAAATCTAATCGTATACTATCAAATGGATACCATACTCACCAAATAATTTGCTTCTTTTACCATTAAGACAATTCTAAGAGATCAAAATTTTATAGTTGATTCTCTTACTTCCTCATCATCTTTATTCCATCCTCATCAAGTACTTAATGATTCTTGACTTCTTATCTAAATAATAAAATCACATTCTTCTATCCAACCAAATAATTCACTCATCTATCACATTGAGGTTGCCACTATTTGACAAAGCCCTTGGTATAAAAACATAATCTAATTCCTTAAACATCAAACCTACCCTCCATACATATATTTTTGTGAAAAGACTAGAATATGTAAACAAGCCTTCAAGTATGTCTTTTAATATAACACCTGTTACTACTATAATGTAGAAGGTACCCTGATTCATTGTGTGATGCAAGAAGATTTTTCTACTCTCCTTGAAAAAACACATGGGGGTATTTATGGTGGTCACTGTAATAGACATGCTATAGCATGAAAATGCTTATGTATGGGTTACTTTTGGCCTATTTTAGAAAAAGACAATATTAATTTTTCTAAAAAGTGTAATCCTTGTCAACTCCATGATGATCTAATCCACTCACCATCAGTTGAGCTTCAAAAAGTGGAGTCTCCTTGGCCATTTCTATGTGGGGATTAGATTTCATTGATAAATTACCTCGATCATAAAATGGTCATGTTTTTATCATTACTACTACTTAATATTTTACCAAATGGGTAGAAACCATGCCTCTTTTCAATGTCATTGGAACGAACATTTTTAAATTTATCCTTAACTAAATTATTTATTGCTTTGGAGTTCCCCATACTCTCACCTTTGATAATGGCATAAATTTAAAAAATAAGGACATGAAATAGTTATGTGTTAAATTTAAAATTTCCCTTAAATTTTATACACCTTACCATCCATAATGTGATGTCCAAGTAGAAGTCACTAGTAAAATTCAAAACAAAATCTTATAAAAGACCATTCAAGAAACTCGCACTGATTGGCACCTTCATTTATACCTTGCACTTTGGGCCTATTATACAAGTATATGTACTACCACTGGGGAAACACCGTTCTCACTAGTATATAGTTTTGAATCAATCTTACCATTAGAATTCAAACTCTCATCTTTATGTATATCTCTTCATGGTATCATTCTTGATGAAGAATTATGTAAAACTCATTTTCATGCCTTAAAATTTCTTGATGAACAATGTTTAGCCACCTTGCTACATAACCGTCAATACAAGGCTCACATTATCAAACAACTTAATAAAAAAGGTCAAAGTTTGCACATTTAATGTTGGTTATCTTGTCCTCAAATTAGATTACACCCATAATAAATAAATAAAATATGCCCAAAAAAGGTGGGGCCCTTAGTAAAATACATTTTTGGTCCTGGTACTTATCGTCTACAAACTAATAAAGTCCATGTTAGAGTTGGTTCTCATGTTTTCTAGATTCTATAGATATTTTTTAGTCTCTTTTCTAGTTTTTCTTTTTGTGGATTTATCCCACATTGGTTAGTTTGACTTACTTCTTGTTTGTCCTTGCCTATATATGCAAGGGTTCTCCTTTATAAAATATAGAAGTTATTTTATAGATATTATATGATATTACCTTTGTCTTTGTATATAATCTTTGCATCTCTTAAAATTATTCTTCTGATGTTTTTATTGTTAATGCTTTAGATTTTAGGCTTGGAATGATCTTGTTGACATTCCTTTCATGGTATCAGAGCTAGAGATGTTGCAGTTATCCATTTGTGAGTTTGATGCTACAAGGGTTTGTCCATTTATCAAAATTTATTTTTGATAGAGTGGAGGTAAATTTTATGGATCTTAGTTATATGTATTTTTATTCATTTATCAGGCCATGTAGAACCTAGGCTTTACCATAGGTACTTATTTTGCTAGACCCATGTTTAAGTTTGTTTTGGAAGCTTTTTAGGCAATTTGTGCATGTTTTTTTATGATTTTAGGCCACACATACATCAAAATCCAAATCTAAAAGCATAGGATCATATCACTCTGAGTTTTATGACCTATGGAATTTTTTATAAGCTCCATATATCAAGTTGTACATTTATTCTACCCAAAAACTTGCTTGTTGATTTGTTGTTCAATACCTACCACCAGTTCGGTTTTCTCTCACCATAGACGATACAGATATAATTTTTTAAAATTGAAACTTATTTTGGTTATATAAAAGTCCCATATTTCCTACCATATATTTTATAATCATTTTAGAGTAGGTCATACATCTCTTTTGGTAACTTGAATATTATTGTAGCAATTTATCTTCATCATCTAGATAGCTAGATAGTTTTCTTCTTGTTTAAAGCATACGATCTAAAATTTAAGATCTGATTCTTGGAAAGGATAGTATTTTAGATCTAATTTCTGACTATAATAGGTAGGACCCATGTGCATTAGTTCATACCATATTTTCAGATGTCACAACAAGACCCATTCAATTAATTTTTCTAGATCTTGAAAGAATCTTTTTGAAGCTGGCTTTCACACATTTTGTATAACCATTGCTTGGTTTTTTATAAATAAATTGTTGTAAATAATTTTATTGAAGATTTTTTATAGATTAATGAAGTTACAAATCATTTTTTGGTCCTTAGTGCATTTAATTTTTTGCAATTTTTACTTATTTGACCCATTTAATGATAGAAAATTTGTAAAGACTATAACTTTTAAACTGTGCTTCGAAACCAAGTACTATTTTTTTCAAAAGTGTATGTTTTTTTATTCTCAATATATTTAGGTCATTTTATTTTAAAATTAACTCAATTATAAATTTCCAAATTTGGGGATCCTTATACTTTTTTGGGGGTATTCATTAATTTCATTAGGAGACATTAAATTATCTGGAGGGGATTTGTCTTTTCGAGAGGGTTCTTATTCTTAACTTTCTCGCTATTTTTTAGGTAAAAAATGGATTCTTTCTTATTTGATCCCCTAAACACCTCCAAATAAATTATTTTAAAGATCAAAATGAATATTCACTTACATTTGAAAGACATGTGGATAATGGTGCATGGAAACATTCTGCACTTTACAGATGAGGAAGATCTTGCCTAGATTGCATCCATGCAAGATAAGGCTCTTTGTTTAATTCACCTCCATGTTTTAGATAGTTTTTAGTGTTATGTATCTAAGGAAGCTTTGGATGCTATTATATCCTTATTTGAGAAGGATACTGAGTCTTCTAGGTCCTTTTCACCTTTTTTTACTCCACCTCCTTCTGTTCCACTTCCTCTCCTCCTATTAGTGAGGATTTATCTTTTGATGATGTCACTAATGTTGTTCAAGATTTGAGTCTTGATAGTGAAAAGGGTGAGGCACTATTGGCCCTTTCTTCTTCTCCTCCTAATGAGGATTCACTATTTACTAGTGATATGAATTGAGATTCCTATTCATTTTATGAGGACATACATCTTGATGGTGATTCAGATGAGGCATTCTTACCTCTTACACCTTTTATTAGTCATTCTTTAGTTGTTATTGAGGACTTGTATTTTGATAATGGTTTATTTGAGGCACCTATTACTCCTCACATAGTTTATACTTTTATTCATTTCATTGATCGAGAGGACATGATTCTTGAGGATGTGGCACCTTCACCATCACTTTTATAGATCATGGATGAGACACCATCATGAATTCCTAAGTATGACTTTTATTATGCAATATTTGGTGTTCTTTCATCGCCTACTCCTATTATTTGTGAGGATATATGTTTAGATGGTGATTTTTATGAGGAACCTATTATTGTTGCACAATCTATTTTTGAGCTTATTATTGCTCATACTACTAAATTTTCTTCTTATCCCACTTTTTATCACCTATTTACGTGCTTTGTTCCTTTGAGAAACATAATCTTATATTTGGATCTTGAATATTTGACTCTATGGGCTCCACTCATGGAGGTCTTGGCATACTTTTATAGGGTATTGTATTTCCTATTGGCATTGATATTTCTATAGGTGATGTGTCTTTGGAACATATTTTTCATATAAAAAGGAGGAAGGTAAATTAATTTTAAGAACATTTTATTTTTGGGACTATCTCACCACCTCTATAGATGGTTGATGCAGGAGCATCTAGTAAGCAAAGCACTATTTACACTTGTTGAAGTGATATGTACTAGTTATGAGTCATATATGAAGTATTTTGGGATGTGTGTTTTATGGACCTTATACATTCCATTTTTTCCTTTAGATTCATTTTTAGTTATTAAGAGTAAGATTTATAGGTTTTTGGAGTTTTCCCTTTAAAAGTGACAATTTGAAAATTCAAATCTAGAACTAAGCCTAGAGAACCCATAATCATGGTAAGAAGTGGTTAAGTGAGAGAATATTGGTTTAAGGGTCCAAAAATTCATGTAAAAAGTTTTTGGAGAACATAATGTGGTGAAGTCTTTAAAGTGATGAAAATCAAGAGTTATGTTAAAAAGTGTAATTACCTCTCACACATTGAGTTGTCATGAAGAGAGTTTTTGTTTTGTAACAACCATAAGCAACTTTTAAGTTGGTTGAGAAATAAATTTGTACTTGAGTGGTATAATGTGAGATATAGAGAGAGAGAGAGAGAGGAGATAGCTCCAAAGAGGAGGAAAAACTAGAGAAAGGAAGAGTGTACAAACTCCTCAAGAAAGTTGACAAGTCATTGAATGGAATGCAAATGTAACAAATGTTGATTCAAATGAATAAAGAAAAGTCTTTTGTTGTGTTATTTCTACATTAAAAGTTATATTGATTATATTAGTTCATATTTTATTTCATAAAGGCCCTTGAGGCCATGATCTTGTTAATGTTTGTGTGAGGTAGCAGGTTGAGTATTGGACTGTAGATTACAATCATTAAAGGAAAGTATGTAATGTAGTTGATGAATCTTGTGAATGAAAAAAATCCCATGGTATATTTTATTTGAATTTTATAAATCATATATACCCCATATTGATTGTATATGGTGTTCAATAATGAAAGGAATTAAAATAATGTTGAACTCTGTCTCAAACTCTGCATATGCTTGTGACAATCAAAAAAGAAAGTGTGTCTTGATATTTTCTTGAAATATCTATATCAAAAGATAATTTTTTTACTTGGAAAGTTTTTTATTAAATAGTAACATTTATGTAATTATAGTTCATATGGTTTGAATACAAGTCAGAGGATAAAACTCTAATGCACAGTCCATGTGTGACAAAAAATCATGTGTACATAGTGTCAACCTCTATTTGTTAAGTCAATAGGCAATGGAGAATGTATGTATTAAGAGGGTTAGTGATTTTTTAATTTATTAGAGTCATTTTAAGGTATTTTATTTAATGTATGTATGATTTTAGTTATATAATGCTCAGTCAATCTGAAGATTAAATCCTGTTTACTCAAAGTCCCCTGTTTTGCACAGTTAGTTGCCAAAAGGGAAGTGTATATGCTCAAGAAAGTGAATGGGCATTGTGTTAGTGAATTTTTAATATAAATTAAGGTTTAAATACCTTAATAAAATACCTTTTGAGGTTTATAATGTATTTTTAGGCAAATAGACCATTAATGCCTTACACAATCATTTAAAAGGACATAGTTTTTTGAGTTTTCATTTATTATAATCATAACCAAATTGTCTAAGAAACATAATCTATTTAGAGAGTTGTAAAATTAATATAATAACCTTATGAAATTTTTATATTGATTTGAAACATCATAAAACCAAAAATATGGCTTTTAGACCCTTCTCAGCCTCTATAGTCAAGGGGCCAAGGTTTGGAAAGTAAAAACCCCATAACTTGAATTATAACCATGTAAAATTCTCAAAACTTTGAAATAATTTGTATTTTGGTATGATGAAAATGAATAAAGTGGTTTTAGTTTGGTACTATACCATATGAAATAGTTTTGAGGTATGAGCAAGTGTTGTAAGGCTAGAAAGGCCTAATTAGGAAGGTGTTAACAAAGGAAAGGTTGTCTAGACAAAGAGATAAGGGATGAAACTTTATGGAGACATATAAATAGATAGAGGGTCCATTAATATGGGATTATATCTTCACTTTAGTTGGTAGAGTGTTCAAACAAAGAGAAATTATTTTAAAAAAAGGCTATTAGGAGTTAGGGTCACTAATGAACTTGAGGAGTGTCAATGCATGAAGGATAGTTAATTAGAGCTTTAGTGGGGTTAATCCAAGTTTCATATGGTCATGAAATATAATCCATGATAACATATTTATTCCATTATACCAATTTTAAGACTTGGTATTTTATGCCTTGAGTGGTGACTATTGAGCAAGCAAAGTGAGTGAAGATGAAATAGTGAATAGAATGAATGAGTGGATGAGAATTATGAGGTTTGTAAAAGGTATAATGACACTAGTGAATGATTTAAAAGTTTATATTTTAATAATAACATGAAGATAATGCTACCAAACCTAGTGAGCAATTGAAGGACTATTGGTATAGCTTGAAGCTTTAGAACATAGCAAAGCATTTAAATGAGATCAAATCAAGGTTAGATCCAGAGATTGATGAATTTCAAGGATTTTTCCATGTACCTCTACATAATTTTGGTATCAGATCAAGGTAAGCTCTTGGTTTTATTTTGTATTGAGTTATAAAAGACTATTGATTTGAGATAGATAAAGCATGTTATGATGATTGCATGAGATGGTATTACAGGGAATTGTGGGAAAAATAAGGTGTTACAAGGATGGCCTATTGAGGTCAGTATAAATTAATAGAATATTGATGAATATTAATAAATAGAGTAAATAAATCCCTAAAGTCCATTGAGAAGGACTTGAATCTAATCAAGAGAGGACTAGAGAAGGTAGAGTGAAGAGAGCATTAAAGCTCAAGAGAGAGTAAGAAGGGAAAAACTCCAAGAGATATTCAAGGGAAATAATATCAATCTTAGATAAAGGAATAGATAAATAAAAAATATCCAAGAGAGATATAAGAGGCAAGTAGGTAGTTTGCTAGTGATTAGTCTAAATAAGACCTAGAAAGTGAAGAGAAAGGGAGAAGATGGATGTAGAAGAGGAAGTAAAAGAGATGATAAGAGAGTTGGGGCAAAATTTATAGAAGATAGAGATCATGATAAAGTTCATGAAAGGTCAAGGAAGCCAATGGCTTAGCTATAGTGTGAGAAAGAGGGTGAAGTGGCCATTAGAGCTAATTATGAGAGAGAAAAGGCACAAGATGAGTATCTTGAAGGAAGAGAAGAACAAGGAGGGTACAACCCATATAGGAAAGAGAGATGAAGAGTTGACAAGAGAGAAACAAGATAAATAAGTTGATAAAACAATTTTCATTAAGGAAAACAAGGAGAGAGAAGTGCCAAGAGGAAGACTTGAGTGTGAAGACAAGAAGAAGAGGAGAATATCTATGCAAGAGACATTCATGGAGACTATGTGGTCTCTTATTTTATGTTCTAATGTTTATTTCAAGTGTGTGCATGTAGGTATGAATAAAATTTTGATGAAGGCCAATCATAAGGCCTTAAATCTTGTGAATTATGGGCCTAGTACATCACCCATCAATAAGAAATAAGAAGATAAGGAAATAAAACCAATTCTAGAAGTCAAGATGATGAATAATAAAGACACTCAACATGTTAAATATGAGGTGGAAGAGGAATTTCATGATGATTTGACAAGAATTGTAGCTTAAGTAAGATATATATCTAACCATGAAGATATGAAGGAAAACTATGAAGATGCGAAAGAGAAAATCAGCTTGTAGTGGTCCTATATGGAGAAGAATAAGGTACATCCCTCAAAGAGAGTATAAGAGCATGGTTATGTTTGGCCTAAGTGGCTCAAGGCAATAGGTGTTGAAAAGGAAAAGGTAAACATCAAGCAATAGCTTATGAAAGTCAAGGATTCAATTGAAATATAAGAATAAACATGGAGGCAAAGAGAAAAGGGCAAATTGCATCAAGATGACATTACAAATCATCAAAACAAGAAGCATAAAGAAGCTAAGGTAGGAAGAAAAATTAAATACAAGAGAGTACAAGGCAAAAAATTGGTTGAGAAGAATATCAAATGGGTGCACAAATATAGTCTTGAAGGTACACTCCATGAAAGCATGAAGATAGAAGAAACTAACAAACTCAAGAAGCAAGAAGACATGGTGCAAGCAAACAAAGCCAAAGAGATTATATTGTAACTAAGAGAGAAATATGATAAGTGTGAAGAGGTTAAGTGCTCTATAGATTTGATTACTAATGTCATTTTTTATAATTTATGTGAAGATGATTCAAATAGTGAAGATATTGTGTATATAGAAACCATAGCATTGATGGACAGGTTGGTGGAAAATAAAGAGGAAGATGAAACACCTCACAGAGTGCTTAAAAAAATTGATATGCAAAAAAATAAGATTGATTTGACTCTCATTAATGGGGGAGTCCAAGGACAAGTCAAGGATCAAGATACCCAAGAATATAAAGAAAAATATGATCCAAAATTTGATGAAGATTATGGAGAGATAGATATTATCATATTAAAGAAGGAATTGGAGATGCTAGAAGAGATTTTCAATCCATCAAAAGGGTTGAAAGCAGGTGAAGTACAGCAAAAGAATCTCAAGGATGAGCTAAAAGAAGAAATAGGTATGGAGCAGCATAGGGAAGCACAATAAGTTATTCAAGGAAATCCATAAATAAGCAAACTATATAGCAAGCAGTCGAAGCATGAGCAAGTCAACAAGGTAATATATTCATTTGGTGAAGTTATTGCTGACCAAATTTGACTTTTAGGTCAAATTAGGGCGCCCCTAGTAAAAAAATTGATTTTTAGGCCTATAAGTAGGTATAATTTATTGTCATGAGGTGACTTATAGGTCAATTGATGTCAATAAATGTTGTATTAGCTTTGGTCAATTAGTTTTTAGGTCCATTTATCATTTTGGGTCATTTTAAGGGTCAAAAATAGTGCATTTAATGCTTTATACAGGTTTCTTAGAAATTTTGAAAGTGTAAAAACATGATTTCATGTCCCATGTGTCCTTATAAGTCTTAGTAAATTGACATAACTAAAAATATTATAGGTTGTTCAGAGAAAAGTCAGTTTTCCTAAATAAATGGAAGCAAATGGCACTTGTACAGCCTCCTTGGGAAGTGTGACATTTGGGAAATATGTAAATATGTATCTTCAGCTTCCCCACATTCATATTCACTCTTGAATTTATTTGGAGGAGCCACTTTTGGCCCAAAACTATTGTACTACATTTTTACCCTTCTTGACAGATTAAAGTGACACTCAGGGTTTTTCTTGGTATGAATAACATAGGTAGTTTCAAGTAAAATTATTTTTATATGTCAGTATAAACTTATATACCTTCATTTAAATATAATAATTTTGATGAGTGGTGGTATGTTCTTTATTAACCATCCATTTGAAGTGGACTATGCAAATCTGCTTGCTCACCCTTCAAGTTTTGGTCTTGTTTGAGAGATTTTAGCCAACTCACTTGCTGAGATTTCTTCTAAAGCATGTTTAATTCCTTCCCCAATTTTTACCACACTGTTGGTCCCCAAAAGTGTCACTCATTTTTGGGACAATAAATGAACTATTTTGGCCCTACAAGACCCAAAATTGTCTCTTCCCTTTTCAAATTTTGTTTTGAGCTTTCAAATTCCTCATTTTCCAAGCTCTTTCAGTAAAGGGACTAGTTGGTTCAACATATTCAATGGCTTCTTCAGGTGAGTTCAATCAAAAGGAATAAGTTTCTAGCACTTGGGCACTTTTGGGACTGGTTCAATGCTTTGGTTCAACTGAAAAGGGGTTCATTGGCAAACTTCTAAGCAAGGATTGAACCATTGAAGCAATGAACCATTGAACCTTGAACCACATTGGTTCAATGGTTCAATGGGTTCAAGGTTCAACATCATTGACAGGCTTCAAAGAGTCAAGCACTTTGTAAAGGTTTAATGGGTTTAACAGGTTCAAAGGTTCAATGCAGTTAGTTCAAAGCTGTCAGTTCAATGTGGTTAATTTAAAAGCTTGGTTCAAGCAGTCAATTGAATAAGTTGAGGAAAATATTGAACCTTTAAACTATTGAACCAAAATTGGTTTAATCAGTCAGTTCAAATGACAGGTTCAAAGGAGTGCCCTAAAGTTAAAGAGATAAGTGTCCTTGTAGAGGGCAGTGGGCAAAAGTGACTAAGGCAAGAAAAGCCCGAAGCAAAAGCCCAAAAAAACCATTCTTAAGCTTCTCTTAGAGTTCCATGGAAGGTGACAATTGGCAACTGTGGAAGATTTCTATATATTTTTATAATAGTAGTAAAACATGCCACGTGTCCCTTGCAAAGCTCAATGGAAGCCAACAAGTGTCAATGTCTACAGTTTCTTCTTTCTGCTTCTTATTTTCATAAAGACTATGGTGGGCCCCAGGTAAGCCATAGAAATAAGTGGAATGCACCACATATCATCATCTAAGAGAATCTGAGTGAGTCCCTTTGATCTCTATAGTGTTTCTCAAAATCAGTGGAAGCTGTCATGTGTCCCTTGTTTAAGCTGCAGTGGAAGCCACCACATGTCATCTTCCATAGGAAACTAATATGAGTCCTGAGTGTTTTCGAAGGTAACCGAAGCATGGTGGAAGCTACCAAATTTCAACATCCAGATGAATCTAACTCAACAAAAGCCACCATGTGTCACCTTCTACAAGACCCTCAAAAATTACTTCCAAAGCTTTTGAAAGTAGTGGATGCTCCCATGTGTCTTTGCCTATTTCACAGCAAAATGTGCCACATGTCAAAGACGCAGAGTGAAGGGAATAAAGAAACATAGCCTGTCGAAGGAACTAGAACCCGAAGGTCACCTGAACCATGGAAGCAGTGAAACAGTGACGGCCTCAGAGATGTCAATTTTAAAGATGATGGAATATCTGTTGAAGTTTGAATAGAGCAGGAAACTTAAAGGAAGAACCAAGTGACTAGTTGAAAAGAGAGCCCAAAGACACAAATTGTATTAAAAAGGGGGAGAGGCTGAAATAGCTATGCAAGAGTTAATTCTAGTAGGTAGACAGTCTGCAAGGTAGGTTTCTTGAGCCCTTAAACATTGAGGTAGGTTTCTCGAGCCTTTAAACATTGAAGACACATAGCATGTTTGTCTCCTTTGTAGTGAAGGCAAAATGAACAACTACACAGTCATCAAAGGGAACTATTAAGATGATCCAGACCCAAAAGAAGGCAGTTGAGATGAATCAACATGCCACAGTTAAGGTGGCTGCCTATATTCTATCATGCCCCCTGACAGAGCCAAAAATGCATTCAAGACATTAAATGCACAGCATGAGCCATTCTATGGGACAAAGTGCCAAGCCTCTCTTGACCCCTATATATTTTAATCTCTTTGATTGTTTTACAGAGACCTTTTTGATTATCAGAAGCAAAACTTTGCCCAAATTGAAAAGCATTTACTGATACTTTGAGCTCAAATTGTAATTTATATTATTTTATCTGAATGAGAAAGCAAGTGACCTTTCAGACTTTGTGCTGGAATAGCTTATGTTATTTAAGGAATTTTTCATATGTCTTGTTCCTAGAAGCATTCTTGTTTATTTAATTTAACAAGCAGAACTAGTGGAAGTAGTCAGGGAGGTGTCCTAAAGACTAACTGTGGAGAGACTTTATGCCCCCATAAGTACCTTCAGTGTGTTTGTATTTTCTATTCCTATGTAAAGGACCTTGGGATGACTTTGTGCCCCCATTGTTTTTCATATTTCACTCTCAAGCTATTGGTTACTCTACACCCCTATTACCAGTTACCTTTCACTACCTGAAAGATTCTTGTTGTTTGCTGAAGAACACTTCTAAAACAAGAGAAGTGCCTTCTATCATTGCACCAATATTTCTACTATCTAAGAAAGGATCTAGATCTTGGCTGAAAGTTACTTCTGAAAGAAGAGAAGTACCTTCCCCATCACCCAAGATTTATCCTCTATTTTTTAGCATCATCTCTGGAAAAAAAGAGATGGATGGTTTGTCTTACCCCTGTGTCTTACTTTTTGCTTATCTATATAATATATAGCCTCTATATATTTAATAAGGAACCTCCCCTTGATGAGAGGAGAGATTTGTCCCCTACTGATGTAGTAAACCTACACATCTAGCTAACTAATCTCCCTATGCTATGGTGATAGGAACTATTTTTCTCCCCAGTTAGTTGGCTGACAAAATATTCACCCAATAGTTTTTTCTGACTCTGCTAAGGAAAGAACGAGCAGTTCCAGTTCTTTCCCATTATTGTTTTTCCCCCCAGCTTCACACAATAGTTTTTGGAAACTCTACTGGGGACACAATATTTTTGTGTAATTTGGAGCCTCAAGCTTCAGATTGAAGCATCACCTATGTCTTACCCATTATCATTTAACCCTTATCCATTATAGAGTTTGGTGACTCTGTTCCATGTCTTACCCATTATCATTATAGCCTTACCATCTTCCATCTCCATCTCTGTTATGTTATCTGGTCTGCAAAACTAGAGCCACTGGGAAAGAATGCATAGTTTGAAGCCTCAAGCTTTAAGTTGAAGTAGGGCCAGTTCTTTTCCATTTTTGTCCTACAATTTGGCAACTCCACCCTAATTTGTTACCCCTATTTTCATAATCCAATCATGGTAGTTTGGGGCCCCTAGGGTAACTCATTTGGTCCACTGAACCTTACTCCACCTCTGCATGAACTTCCACGTAGCTCAAGAAATAACTTCCTCAAATTCTTTGGTGATAAGAGAGTTCATCCTGATGAACACATTACAGCCTTCAACATAGCCTATGGGGTGATAGGTGTGGAATATGAAGACATGGCAGTTAGGCTTTTCATAGAGACACTACAAGGTGCTACTACAGATTGGTTCTACCATCTTTAGGCTGGGTCAGTGACTGACTGAAACACTCTCATAGCCAAATTTGAAGCCATGTTTAAACTTGTAGAAGATGCACATGCCTTGCTGGCCCAACTCACACAGATGAAGAAAGAGCCTCATGAGCCTATGAGGGATTTCATAGCAAAGTTTGACAAGTTAAGGAATAGGATTCTCGTAATTTCTCAACTGACACCTGAAAACCTCAAATGCTTCTTCATCAACTCATAGCTACCTGAAGTGAGTTTTTTGTTGAGACGTGTTGGCCACATAGACCTTGAGGCTACTCAATATTTGGCTACTGAGGTAAAAGATGACCTTATCTTGGCAGAAAAGATAAGGAGAGACCCTAATAGAGGAAAATCTTCCTCATCTTTTGAGAATTCATCTACAGGCACCATAGATCAAATGGTGTAAAAGCTGGCAAATGAACTGCTAGCCTTGAAAAGACAAATGGCCCAAGGTACGTCTTCTACTCCTTCATACAGTGATGCACTAAGGAGGACATTCCCTAATCAGTCTTTCTAAGCCAATGCTACCAGAAACCAAGGGCAAGCAAATCATCTTCCTCCCCCTCAGAGGAACCTTGCCCTTGAAGCACCCCCAACCAACTCAGCAGTTGGATATCTGGAAATAGAACATGACTTCTCTTTCCAACCTAAGTTTGAGCAAGAAAATGATGTTGATCTCTTCATGAAGGAGCAAGAAGAATTAGCTGGTGACTCCATCATTAGTTTCTTAAATTATCAGGATGAACGCAGAAGTGAAGGTAATGCAACTAAGGGATCATATGATGTATTCACCTAGTCCAAGAATCAGTCAACCCAACAAGCTAATAAAAAGAAGACAGAGGAGAAACCTCAACCAGTAGTCTCAATTGCTAAGCAGGGAACCACTTTGCCATTCCAACCAAAGGACTCAGTGACTGTTAGAAAGGTATGTACCCCAAACATCTCTACACCTTCTACTTCAACTTTAAAAACTAGCCCTCCCCCTCCCAAAAACCAAAAGGATGAACTCCCATCCTCTGTACCTAGTCCAATTTAGACATTTGACATAATTGAGCATGTCAAAAAGACCAAAATTCAAATGTCTGAATTTGAATTTCTACAAGCCAATCTTGAGTAGTTAAATAGGTTGGTTGAATGTGTGAAGGGTACAACCATCCCTACAGGAAAAGAAATTTTGAGGGTAACTCATGATCCCCCAAGGTACACATCCACCTAGAATAACCTTGTCATTACTCCTCCTACTTCCCCTAGGAAAGTAGATCCCTTATATGTTTCCCTGTTGATAAACGGTCACAAGCTGAGCAACTGCATCATTTATTCCAGTGCATCTAATAATTTCATGCCTACTAAAGTGGTAGAATATCTTGGTCTCACATTGAATAAAACCTTTGGGAGATGCTTCTCCATGGAGAACAAAAAAGTGCCACTATTGGGTCAAATCAAAGATGCCCAATTTGCATTTGCAACATTCCCAGACAAGAGAATCAAGATGAAAATTTTGGTGGCTGACATCTAAGCCTCATGGCATTCTGCTCAGATAGAATTTTTGCAAGGACGTTGGAGGAGAATTGAGCATGGACTTGTCTCAAGCAAGAATCCCTATGAAAGGAGTAATGTAGAGGTTGCTTGGTCACCCAAACGTCAGCCCCTGCAGCTCAAATTCTATTTGAATCTTTAGGTAGGGGTAATTACTTCTTGACCACAAAGAGCATTCATGTTTTAGAAGAGGAAAGTCCTATAGGTGGTGATCCAAGAATTGGTTCAGACGGATCAACACCAAGTATGCTTAATAGTGCCAATCATTCGCAGGTGTTGAATGGGAATAATCCAATCAAGCACTAGACTGAACCAAAAGAGCAACCAATTATGGTAAATGACCATGCTATTGTGCATCAAGATCAAAAAAAGGAACTATTTGCCAAGAGAACAAAGATTCATGGTTTTTAGATCAAAAGACAAGTCTTGCTATGGGGCAAGAGGAAAAAACCAAAGGGAAGACACAGAAAATTGTTTTCCTGGTGGAGAGTTCCATTCACCCATCACCAATTCTGGGGACAAAATGGCTTCTTGCTGGTTTATCAAGATAGAAGGCCATTTTCACTACCTTTCAAGGAGAATCATCTGAATTACTTCAATTCTTGAAGTACCAGATAAGTTCCCCTGTACATATGTAGTTTTGTATAGTTTTTATTTCTTCTTTGTGTTGTTTGTTTTCATTTTTTTGGAGCCTTTCTTTTTGGGTAGCATGACTCCATAGCCTAATGGTACACTTCAAGGAACCAGAGATTCTAGATTCTACTCCCTTTGATTGTTCTCAACTAAAGGAAGTTCCCCAACTGGAGCCAGTTGTTGGTCCCCAAAAGTGTCACTCATTTTTGGAACAACAAATGAACTATTTTGGCCCTACAAGACCCAAAATTGTCTCTTCCCTTTTCAAATTTTGTTTTGATCTTTCAAATTCCTCATTTCCCAATCTCTTTAAGTAAAGGGACTAGTTGGTTTAATGGATTCAATGGCTTCTTCGAGCGAGTTCAATCAAAAGGAACAAGTTTCTAGCACTTGGGCACTTTCAAGACTGGTTTAACGCTTTGGTTCAATCGAAAAGGGGTTCATCGACAAACTTCTAAGCAAGGATTGAACCATTAAACCAATGAACCATTGAACCGTGAACCACTTTGGTTTAACGGTTCAATAGGTTCAAGGTTCAACATCATCAACAGGATTCAAAGAGTCAGGCACTTTGTAAAGGTTCAACGGGTTCAGCAAGTTCAAAGGTTCAATGTAGTTAGTTCAAAGCTATCGGTTCAACGTAGTTAATTTAAAAGCTTGGTTCAAGTGGTCAGTTGAATAAGTCGAGAAAAATATTGAACCTTTAAACTATTAAACTAAAATTGGTTCAATCAATCGGTTCAAATGGCAGGTTCAAAGGAGTGCCCCAAAGCTGAAGAGACAAGTGTCCTTACAGAGGGCAGTGGGCAAAAGTGACTAAGGCAAGAAAAGCTCAAAGTAAAAGCCTGGTAGAAACATTCTTAAGCTTCTCTCAGAGTTCTATAGAAGGTGATAAGTGGCAACTATGGAAGATTTCTATATATTTTTCTAAGAGCAGTGGAACATGCCACGTGTCCCCTGCAAAGCTCAGCGAAAGTCGACAAGTGTCAATGTCCACAATTTCTTCCTTCTACTTCTTGTTTTCATAAAGACTATGGTGGGCCTTGGGTAAGCCACAGAAACAAGAAAAATACACCACGTATCATCATCCAAGAGAATCTGAGTGGGTCCCTTTGATCTTTATAGTGTTTTTCAAAATCAGCAGAAGCCGCCACATGTCCCTTGTTTAAGCTGCAGTGGAAGCCACCACATGTCATCTTCCGTAGGAAACTAATATGAGTCCCGAGTGTTTTTGAAGGTAGACAAAGTGTGGTGAAAGTTTCAAAGTGTCAACATCTGGATGAATCCAACTCAATGGAAGATACCATGTGTCACCTTCTGTAATACCCTCAAAAAGTACTTCCAAAGCTTCTAAAAGTAGTAGATACTACCATGTGTCTTCACCTATTTCACAGCAGAATGTGCCACATGTCAAAGATGTGAGTGAAGGCAATAAAGAAACATATCCCACTAAAGGAATTAGAACCTGAAGGTCACTCAGACCATGGAAGCAATGAAATAGTAATGGCCCCAGAGACATTAATTTTAAAGATGATGGAATATCCGTTGAAGTTTCAATAGAGCATGAAACTTAAAGGAAGAACCAAGCGACTAGTTGAAAAGAGAGCCCGAAGACACAAATTATAGTAGAAAGGGGGAGAGGCTGAAATAGCTATGCAAGAGTTAATTCTGGTAGGTAGACAGTCTGCAAGGTAGGTTTCTTAAGCCCTTAAACATTGAGGTAGGTTTCTCAAGCCTTTAAACATTGAAGACACATAGCTTGTTTGTCTCCTTTGCAATGAAGGAAAAATGAACAACTGCATAGACATCAGATGGAACTAATAAGATGATCTAGACCTAGAAGAAGATAGTTGAGATGAATCAACATGCCATAGTTAAGGCAGCCACCTTTGTTCCATCATGCCCCCTGACAGAGCTGAAAATGCATTCAAGACATTGAATGTGCAGCATGAGCCATTTTATGGGACAAAGTGCCAAGCCTCTCTTGACTGCTATATATTGTAATCTCTTTGATTATTTTATAGAGACCTTTTTGATTATCAGAAGAAAAACTCTGCCCAAATTGAAAGGCATTTATTGAGACTTTGAGCTCAGATTGTAATTCAAATTATTTTATCTAAATGAGAAAGTAAGTGACCTTTCAGACTTTGTGCTAGAATAGCTTGTGTTATTTAGGGAATTGTTCATATGTCTTTTTCTTAGAATAAATCTTGTTTATTTAATTTAACAAGTAGAACTAGTGGAAGTAGTCAGGGAGGTGTTCTGAAGACTAACTGTGGAGAGACTTTGTGCCCCCATAAGTACCTTCAATGTGTTTGTATTTTCTATTCCTGTGTAAAGGACCCTGGGACAACTTTGTGCCCCCATTGTTCTTCATATTTCACTCTCAGGCTGTTGGTTACTCTGCACCCCTGTTACTGATTACCTTTCACTACCTGAAAGATTCTTGATGTTTGTTGAAGAACACTTTTGAAACAAGAGAAGTTCTTTCTATCATTGCACCAGGATTTCTACTATCCAAGAAGGGATCTGGGTCTTGGTTGAAAGTTACTTCTGAAAGAAGAGAAGTACCTTCCCCATCACCCAGGATTTCTCCTCTATTTGTTAGCATCATCTCTAAAAAAAGAGAGATGGATGGTTTGTCCTACCCTTATGTCTTACTTTATGCTTATCTATATAGTATATAGCCTCCGTATATTTAATAGGGAACCTCCCCTTGATGAGAGGAGAGATTTATCCCCTGTTGATGTAGTAAACCTGCACATCTGGCCAACTAATCTCCCTATGTTGTGGTGATAGGAACTATTTTGTTCCCCAGTTAGTTGGCCGATAAAATATTCACCCAACACACACTTGGATTCATGTTTCATTATGTTTTTATGTGCTAATAATCTCAATTTGTATGAAGATATATTTTTTGAAGTTATGGACAGTTTTTACCATTTTCAAGAGCTTTATGCTTTATCAATGGATTCATGGGGTTGTGATAGTTTATTTTTCATGTTTCCAATGTTATTTTCATCCCATGTTCCCTCAGTTTCATTATTAAAATTATGCCTCATGAGATGGCTTTCACAAGAATCATGTTGTTTGTCTAACCTATAACTATCGCATAGTCAGTCTTGGGAAATCATATGTTTGAAACCTTTATGCCATGGTCACAAGTGTATAATAAATAATTTTAGGTCTTGGTGTGTAATTTAATTTCATAGTGTGGTGAATTAAACCTTAAAATTTCTTGTAAAGAAGAGGGATTGAGCAGTCACATGAGACACCTTCTCATTCTCTGCCATGAAAATGCTCACCCATAGGTGTTTGAGAAGAAAAAACCATGTGAAAACTAGGAGCATGGTCTTGGGGATCCATTTAAAAGTTTTTAACATTCATTTGGAGACATTTTAATGGAATAATATTCAATTAATGGTGATAACATTGGATACTATTCATCATCCCATACCATTGCCTATATTTTGCAAGCAGTCACCTACATGTGGTTCTAACAGAGCCTAAGAATACCTTCTGAGGTGTTGAAACAAGTGATCAATTATTATTTGGGGACATAATATGTTAAAGTAATCATGGAAGATCTAGTTATAATTTTATTAGTGGAGGAAGATGCAAACCATGATCAAAAGGTAGATGACTATGTATTCAAGGCTTTGGTCCCTAAAAGAGTGAAACAAAGGCATAGGGTCTTTTGATGGAGTCATACAAAAAGGTTATAAGAGCTATTGAATCCTATCTGTATTTTGATTTTAAGTTCCCCATATAGGATAAATACCTTACCAATTTTTAGGGCATGGTGAGAAGTGGAAGAGGGTACTATTGAGACCTAAAAGTACCTCTAAAACCACTAAAACTAGGTAGTAGACCCTACAAAGTTTTGAATCACAAAATAGTTTTTTCCACCCTAAAAGAAAAATGGAACATGTATTCATGTTTTAAATGACCTAATAGATATATGGTGTATAAATTAATATGTAAACTAT
The DNA here is from genome assembly GCA_037957365.1 of Torreya grandis. Taxonomy (NCBI): domain Eukaryota; kingdom Viridiplantae; phylum Streptophyta; class Pinopsida; order Cupressales; family Taxaceae; genus Torreya; species Torreya grandis. The sequence continues at coordinate 978,537 of JARHVA010003997.1, forward strand.
TTTAATGATGAATAGATAGTGTTTCAAGTCCCAAGCACTAATAGGAGGCAATCCGTACATAGGCTAATATACACCTATTGTAGGCAGGCAAAGAGCTAGTAGATCAAATTTCCTGGAATGTGTATGGCATAAATAGTGAATTGAATCAAATTCTTGACTAAAAGTTCGTGATAATTTCAAAAAAATTTAAAACATCATAACAAGGCCTAGACAATCATAATGTACTCCTACAACAGGGTAATGGGCAAAGCACCTTGACTTGAGTAGTGATCAGAACTTGATGAAGGATCATGATTTTAGGGTTTTAAAGAAAGTAAATGGGTCAAAATAAAAGTACAACTTAAAATTTTATCCAAAATATATTTATACATCAGATCCAAACCTCTAGATAGGTGCTTTCTCACTTATAGTAGACCAAGTTGAGTGTTTCGGTTTAGTCAACAAAAACTCAACATTTTTGGGGTAAAATGTGCATTATCATGGTGAATGGGGACCCAAAATTTATTGGAAAGTGTATGACCACCTTAAGGTATTTTTTTGACTTAATGAGTTATAAACAAGAGAAAACCAACTCACTTAGACATCTAAAAAGCCCAGAGTATATCTACAGTCAATTGTGTTTGACTATCCAAGATAGTGAGCAGAATAGTGGTGTTTTAATGTGTGAATAGTCCAAAATTGAAAAATATAGATATATAAAATTTAATGTCACTATAATTTTATTATAATAGTATGGGAACATTTTTTTAAGTCCAATCATACACATACACCATACATGAATACTCCAAAAGGCAAAGGCAGTCAGAAATGACATTGTCTGACTAATTAGGGTCTTCAAAAGAGTCATATGGAGTTTTAAGTTATGTGAGGTAATAATTAATATTAATTTTATCCATAATAATCCAATTACACTCTCATAATTAATAAATAAATCACAAATAGGGTCTTTAACCATGCAAACATAGTCTACTTACAAGAATATTGCAAATAATCTACCTATGTAAAGTCTGTTTGAGAAATAAAGGAGGTTAAAAATATAGAACTTGGAACCAAGGGGTAAAAATTTTCAAAAATAATAATTTCCACTTGTATATCCCTCTTCAAGATAGTTTTGGTGAGAAAATAGGGGAAGTGCCCCCTATTTTCTCTCGAATAGGGAGCACTTTCCCTTTGCAAAAACCTGTAAATCTTGAGAGATGGATTGAAAATTAAAACCAAAAGATATTTGGAAATTTAAAGTGAGTTTTTAAAGTTTAATCACACCCCTAAAAACATGGTAAACCAAACAATAACATGTGAAACCAAACAGGGTACTCCATACTCTTAGGTTTGCAGTCAGACCTAATGAGCAAAATCAAGGCCTAGAGGCCAAATGGAGGGCAAATTTATTTTATAGTGTGGAATGAATATTATAATGAGTTGGAACATGTATATAATATGTTTTTATATATTTTTAATCTATAAAGAGGAAAGTAAAAGCATCATAGGCCATTTTGGGCTCTAAAGTACAGTGAAGCACATTGGGCAAGATTCATACTTAGGGTCAAATGATAAGTCATTTTCACTTCTAGCATAAGATGATCACCCCAACTAGATAGAACATGTTTTTAGGGTATCTAAAAATATTTTCAAGCTAATAAATGTAGAGGAAACCATCAATAAGATCACTTTTGGCTCAGGAATCAACTTAAGCATGCAAAATGGGTAGAACAAGCTTGAATAGGCACATTCAAATGCTCATATCTCCATTGAAGGCTTGAATGGTGTAAAAATAAGTTGAGGGTGGTTATCAAGTTCCCCTAAGAGTGATTTTGTGGAATTTTTTTCAATTTGGATGTGGAATTTTTATGAACAATCCTTAAGACCTAAAACTGCTCTGGAACCCTTGTAAAACCCTTGCCAAGACCATTTTGGGAAGATTGAGTTGGGAAGATAGTCTAGGGGAATATTTGTATCATGAAACATTTTGGACCTTGGAGAGGACTCACCTGGGATATTCCACACCCTTTTGATTATATGGACTTGTATGGATGGAGGCAAAAATAGGGTTTTTCTCACTATTTTATGTGTTGTGCAGGCTACAAGAAGAGCTAAGAGATGAAAAAAACTTGGGTGGAATATAGAGACTTGAGATAAATCCCCATATTAATTTCATACCTTAAAATAAATAATGCATTCCCCAAATAGGTGATTCAACTTAGCCAGTCAAATATGGCATATTGGATAAGCTAGTGGAGAAGATGAAAAACTTCAAGTGAGCTCATTTTAAGGTGTTCTTAATTATTATAATTCCATGGAGGGCATTGAAATTTTTCATACAGTCCCTCCCATGGATTTTCATGGATATTTGATGCTAATTTTGTGGCCAAGTGTTAAGGGTACATGGAAGGGCAATTTCTAGATAGTAGATGATGATAGCTCAATTTGGGATGACTCCAGAGAACTAGGCATGAAACCAATGCATGCAGAGGCATGTTTAAGATCTTACCCTTTAATTCTAATAATTATACCTGATCCTCATCAGTTTTGGGATGTTCAAATAGGCCCAATCATGAAGGCAATTTTTATGTGCAAAATGAGGAGTTTCTTACCACTGTTCTTCAAGTTTATGACTTGGATTGACACTTTTTAATCTTAAACTTACATGGTTAAATCCATATCCTCTTCCGATGCATGGATAATTGATATTATAAAATTGACAAGTGTCCTTGTGACCCTTATACTTTTCTCTTTCTCTTTGTCTCTCAAACTCTATAACAGTTAGCCATTTTGGCCATTGTATTCGATGTTCCACCTGAGTATGTCAAATACCTACTCATTTTTATACATTTTTATCAATGAAATGATTAAGTTTTACCTCTTAATGACTATTCATAATCATGTTCCACTTAAATGATGAATCTTGTTTAGTGAAGACTATGGATTCCTAGCATGTAGTCTTATTCTTCCACCTTGTTTGCAGTTGGAAAACTTTTCTTGTAGAGCATGTGAAGTGTTTTAGAATATGTCAAATGTTGAGTGAGTTATTATTTTCATTAGTTCCATTCAAGGCCTCTTGATTATTCCTCATAGATTTACACATTCATCCATGACCTGAGAATGTAACATTGATGTGAGAAGATGAAGATTGAAGGAGTGTGTGTTTTAGTTTATTTCTTGGTCTCAAGTGTAGAATGAAATTGGTTGGAAGTCATAAAATTTATTTTGTGTATCACCTCCTTAATTTATATTTTCTTTTATTTATTTCTCTCCCTTTTCACCCCCTAAAGTTAGTAGTAGTTTCAATCCAAAATGGTACCTCAAGGGAACTAGCGCTATCTAGAGACTTACCTCATTCCTTAGGCTACCCACAAGTCTAGAGGTGATTCCATTGTGCCACTTGGATGAGTAGAGCCTTTCATCTCCTCAAAGGGTGAAAATATAAGTGATAATAGTTATAACAAAGTTATTAGTTGATTTTCATGGTAATAACAAGTCAATAAGATGGAAGACCACTTTGTATTGTGTTGACGCAAGATGAGCAAGGTCATAGAAAAAAACATCAAAAGATAGTAAAGTGTAATGAAGAGGCAAAAAAATAAAGTCTATTTGAGTAAATAAGAAATATTGAAACGCCTATGAGTCTATTAGAAGAGGAAACCAATAGTGCCAAGAAGCCAAGACACCTAAAGAATCAAGCACCAAGTGAAATCAATAAAGAAGGCCATATAACAAGAGTAAGAAAGAAGATTAAGAATAATTTGTTTGTATTAGAGGATGATGAAGGAAAAATTGACTTAGAAAAGGTATAACATGCAAAAAACATAGAGTTACAATATTTAATACACCTCAAAGAGGTAGAGGATGCATTGATAAGGAAGATAGACAAAGAAAAGAAATATAAGTATAAGAATAAAATGAGGAGGAAGGAGTAAGAAAGGAGGATAAGTATTAAGTTGAGCATGAAATATCCTCAATTAATGAATTAGAAGGCAATAAATAATGTGGCACTCAATTTTATCCCTCCTAGGGAGTATGATGTAGGAGCATCTAGTAAACAAAGCACCAGTTGCACTTGTTGAAGTGATATGTATTGTTTAGGAGTCATAGATGAATTATTTTAGGATGTAAGTGTGTGTGAGGGACCTTCTAAGGTCCATTTGTGTCTTTAGAGTCATTTTGATAATATAGGAGTAAGATTTATAGGTGCTTGGATTTTTCCCTCCAAAATTGACAATTTGAAAATTTAAATTCTAGAACTAAGCCTAGAGAACCCATAATCATGGTAATAAGTGGTTAAGTGAGAGAATATTCATTTAAGGGTCCAAAAATTCATGTAAATAGTGTTTGGAGAACATAATGTGTCTAAGTCCTTAAAGTGATGAAAATCAAGAGTTATGTTAAAAAGTGTAATTACCTCTCACAAGTTGAGTTGTCATAAAGAGAGTTTTTTGTTTTGTAACTACCATAACCAACATTGAAATTGGTTGAGAAAGAAATTTGTACGTGAGTGGTATAACATGAGAGAGAGAGATATAGGAGAGATATCCAAGAAGGAGGAGGAAAAACCATAGAAAGTAAGAATGTACAAACTCCTCAAGAAAGTTGACAAGTCTTTGAATGGACAGCAAATGTAACAAATGTTGATTCAAATGAATAAATAAAAGTTTGTTGTTGTGTTATTTCTCCATGAAAAGGTATATTTATTTTATGAGTTCTTTTTTTTTTAGAAATGCCTTTGAGTCCATGATCTCGTTAATGCTTGTGTGAGGTGGCAGGTTGAGTATTGGATTGTAGATTACAGTCATGAAAGGAAAGTATGTAATGTAGTTGATGAATATTGTGAAGGAAATATTCCCATGGTACATTGTATTTGAATTTTTTGAATCCTATATACCCCATAGTGATTGGATATGGTGTTCAATGATGAAATTAATTCAATAAAGATTGAACTTTGTCTCAAACTTTGCATACGCATGTAATAGTCATACAAGAAGGTGTGTCTTGATGTTTTCTTGAAATATTTGTATCAAAAGATCATTTTTTTACTTAGAATGTTTTGTATTCAATATTAACCTTGATTCTATGATATTTCATATGGTTTTAATATGAGTCAGAGGATAACACTCCAATGCACAGTCCATGTGTGACAAATAATCCTGCATACATAGTGTCAACCTCTGTTTGTTCAGTCAATAGGCAATGTAAAATGTATGTCTTGAGATAATGAGTGATTTTTGAGTTATTGGATTCATGTTAGGGTATTTTATTGAATTCACATCTAATTTAAATTACATAATGCTTAGTCAATCTCAAGATTAAACCCTATTTGCTCAAAGTCCCTTGTTTTGCACAATTAGTTGCCAAAAGGGAAGTGTATATGCTGAAGAAAGTGAATGGGCATTATGTTAGTGAATTTTTAGAATTAATTAAGTTTAAAATACCTTTTGAGGTTTATAATGTATTTGAAGGCAAACAGACCATTAATGTCTTACACAGTCCTACACAGTGATTTAAAAGGACATAATTTTTTGAGTTTTCATTTTGACAAGGATAACCAAATTGTCTAAGAAACCTAAGCTATTTAGAGAGTTGTAAAATTCTTATACTGACACTATGAAAGTTTTATATTGGTTTGAAATGTCATAAACCAAAAATATGGCTTTTAGACCCTTCTTGCCTCTATAGTCAAGGGGCTAGGGTTTGGAAAGTAAAAACCCCATAAATTGGATTCTAACCATGTAAAAATATCAAAACTTTATAATAATTTTTATTTTATTATGATTAAAATTAATAAAGTAGTTTTATTTTGGTATTGTACCATGTGGTATAGTTTTGATGTCTAAGCAAGTGTTGTAGGGCTAGAAAAGCCTAATTGGGAAGGTGCTAAAAAAGGAAAGGTTGTCTAAAGAAAGAGATAAGGGATGAAAATTTGTGTACATGTAAATATATAGATGGTGCACTAATATGGGATTATATATCTAGGGAGGTTGGCAGAGTGATCAAACAAAGAGAAATTGTGAAAAAAAGGCTACTAGGAGTTAGGGTCATTAATGAACTTGAGGAGTGTCAATGCATGAAGGAGAGTTAATTATAGGTTTAGTGGGGTTAATCCAAGTTTAATATGGTCATGAGAGATCATCCATGATAACATATTGAGTCTATTAGACCAATATTAAGACTTGGTGTTTTATGCCTTGAGTGGTGACTAGTGAGTGAACAAAGTGAGTGAAGATGAAATAGTGAATGAAATGAATGAGTAGATGAGAATTGTGATGTTTGTACAAGGTATAATGACACTAATGAATGATTTAAAATTTTATATTTGAATAGGAACATGAATATAATGCTACCAAACCTAATGAGCAAATGAGGGACTATTAGTGTAGCTTGAAGCTTCAGAACATAGCAAAGCATTTGAATGAGATAAAGTCAAGGTCATAGCCAGAGATTGGTGTATTTTAAGGATTTTCCCTTGTGCCTCTAAATTATTTTGGTATTAGATAAAGGTAATTTCTTGGTTTGATTTTTTATTGGGTTATTAAAGACTATTGATTTAAGATAGATAAAGCATGTTATGAGGATTTCATGAGAGTACATTATAGGGTATTGTGGTAAAAATATGGTGTTACAAGGGTGGAATATTGATTTTAGTATAGAATAATATCATATTGGAGAATAGTGATAATGATATTAAATAAATCCCCAAAGTCCATTGAGAAGGACTTAAAGCTAGTCAAGAGAGAAGAGAGCATTGAAGCTCAAGAGAGGGTAAGAAGGGAAAGACTATAAGAGAGAGTCAAGGGAGATAATATCAGTCCTAGATAAAGGAAAATATAAATAAAAAATATCCAATAGATATCTAAGAGTAAATTAGGTAGCTTGCTAATGATTGGTCTAAATAAGGCCTACAAAGTGAAGAGAAGGTGAGAAGATGGGTGTAGAAGAGGAAGTAAAAGAGATGATAAGAGAGTTGGGGTAGAGTTTAGAGAAGATAGAGCTCATGGTGAATCTCATGAAAGTTCAAGGAATCCAATGGCTTTGGTTTAGTGTGATAAAGAGGGTGAAGTGTCCATTAGAGCTACTTATGAGAGAGAAAAGGCACAACAATGAGTGTCTTAAAGGAAGAGAAGAACAAGGAGGGTACAACCCATAAAGGCATGAGAGATGAAGAATTGACAAGAGATAAAAAAGATAAATAATTTAAGAAAAGATTTATCATTAATGAGAACAAGGAGAGAGAAGTTCCAAGAGGAGCACTTGAACATGAAGACAAGAAAAAGAGGAGAATATATATGCAAGAGACATTCATGGAGACTATGTGGTCTCTTGTTTTATATTATAATGTTGCTTTTAAGTGTGTGTATGTAGTTATTAAGAAAAAATTTATTAATTCCAATCATAAGGCCTTAAATATTGTGAAGGATGGGCCTAGTACATCACCCATCAAGAAGAAAAAAGAAGATAAGGAAATAAAACTAGTTCTAGAAGTCAAGATGATGAACAATGAAGACACTCATCATGCTAAATATGAGGTGGAAGAGGAATTTCATGATTATTTGACAAGAATTTTATCTTAATTAAGATAGATAGCTAACCATGAAGACATGAAGGAAAACTATGAATAAATGAGAGAGAAAATGAGCTTGCAACAGTACTATATGGAGAAGAATAAGGTACAACCCTCAAAGAGAGTAAAAGAGCATGGTTATGTTTGGCCTAAGTGGCTCAAGGCAATAGGTGTTGAGAAGGAAAAGGTAAACATCAAGAAATATGTTATTAAAGGTAAGTATTCAAGTTAAATATAAGAACAAACATGGAGGCAAAGATCAAAGGGCAGATTGCATCAACATGACATGACAAGTTGTCAAAATAAGAAACATTAAGAAGCAAACTTCAATCCAAGAGAGTACCAAGAAGAAAATTGGTTGAGAAAAATATGAAATGGTTACACAAAGATAGTCTTGAAGGTACACTTCATGAAATCATGAAGATAAGAGAAATGGACAAACTCAAGAAGCAAGAAGACATGCTAAAATAAAATAAAGCCAAAGACATGATGTTGCAGCTAAGAGAGCAAGATGACAAGTGTGAAGAGGTTAAGTTCTCTCAAGTTTTTATTCCTAATGTCATTTTTGATAATGTATGTGAATATGATTCAAATATTTAATATATTTTTTATATAGAAACCATAGCATTGATGGACAAGTTGGTATAAAATCAAGAAGAAGATGAAGCACCTCATAGAGTGTTTAACAAACATGATATGCAGCAAAAGAAGATTTATTTGACTCTAATAAATGAGGGAGTCCAAGGAAAAGTCAAGGATCAAGGTGCCCAAGAAGATGAATAAAAATATAGTCCAAAATTTTATGAGATTGTGGAGAGATAGATACTCTCATATTGAAGAAGGAATTGGACATGCTAGAAGATATTTTTAGTCTATTAAAATTGCTACAAGCAGGTGATTTATAGAAATAGAATCTCTAGATGAGCTCAAAGAAGAAATAGGTATGGAGTAGAATAGGGAAGCATAATAAGTTATGCAAGTAAATCCACAAGCAATCAAACTAGATAGCAAGTAGTTGAAGCATGAGCAAGTCAAAAAGGTAATCTATTCATTTGGTGAAGTTATAGTAGAGTTATTAGTTGATTTTTATGGTAATAGCAATTCAATAAGATGGCATATTGTATTGTGTTGAAGATGAATTGGACAAGAGGTTATTCTTGTAAGATGAGCAAGGTCATAGAAAGAGACATCAAGATTGTTAAAGTGTAATGAAGAGGCAGAAAAAGAGAGTCTATTTGAGAAAATAACAAAGATTGAGATGCCTATGAGGCCATTAGAAGAAGAAATTAGTAGTGCCAAGAAGCCAAGACACCTAAATAATTAAGAACCAAGTGAAATCAATAAATAAGGCCATAGAACAAGAGTAAGAAAGAAGAGTAATAACCATTTATTTGTATCATAGGATGATGAAGGATAAATTGACTTGGAAAAGGTAGAACATGCAGAAAACATAGAGTTACAATAGTTGGTACATCTTATAGAGGTAGAGGATGCATTGACAAGGAAGATAAACAAAGCAAAGAAATATAAGTACAAGAATTTAATGAGGAAGGATCAATAAAGGAGGAGTAGCATTAATTTGAGCATGAAATATCCTCAATGAATGACTTCGAAGGCAATAAAGAAGGTGGCACTCAATTTTATCCCTCCTGGGAAGTATGATGCATGAGCATCTAGTAAAAAAAGCACCATTTGCACTTGTTAAAGTGATATGTACTAGTTATGAGTCATAGATGAATTATTTTGGGATATAAGTGTGTGTGAGGGACCTTATAAGGTTCATTTGTGTCTTTAGAGTCATTTTGAGTCATTAGGAGTAAGATTTATAGGTGTTTGGATTTTTCCCTCCAAAAGTGATAATTTGAAAATTCAAATTCTAGAACTAAGCTTAGAGAACCCATAAGCATGGTAATAAGTGGTTAAGTGAGAGAATATTGGTTTAAGGGTAAAAAAATTCATGTAAAGAGTGTTTGGATAACATAATGTGTCTAGGTCCCTAAAGTGATTAAAATCAAGAGTTATGTTAAAAAGTGCAATTACCTCTCACAAGTTGAGTTGTCATGAAGAGAGTTTCTATTTTGTAACTACCATAACTAACGTTGAAATTGGTTGTGAAAGAAACTTTTACGTGAGCGGTAGAACATGAGAGATAGAGAGAGAGAAGAGAGAGATCCAAGAAGGAGGAGGAAAAATCAAAGAAAGGAAGAATGTACAAACTCCTTAAGAAAGTTGATAAGTCCTTAAATCAACTGCAAATGTAACAAATGTTTATTCAAATGAATAAAGAAAATTTTGTTGTGTTATTTCTCCATGAAAAGGTATATTTATTGTATTATTTCATGTTTTGTTCCAGAAAGGCACTTGAGGCCATGATCTTGTTAATGTTTGTTTGAGGTGGTAGGTTGAGTATTGGACTATAGATTATAGTCATGAAAGGAAAGTATGTAATGTAGTTGATGAATCTTGTGAAGGAAATAATTCCCATGGTACATTGTCTTCAGATTTTTTTAATCCTATAGACCCCATAGTGATTGGATATGGTGTTCAATAATGAAAAGAATTCAAGAAAGGTTGAACTCTGTCTCAAACTATGCATACGCTAGTGACAATCATACAAGAAGGTATGTCTTGATGTTTTATTGAAATATTTGTATCAAAAGATAATTGTTTTACTTGGAAGGTTTTGTATTAAATATTAACCTTGATGTTATGATAGTTCACATGGTTTTAATACAAGTCATAGGATAAAACTCCAATGCACAGTCCATGTGTAACAAAGAATCTTGAGTACATAATGTCAACCTCTATTTATTCAGTCAATAGGCAATGGATAATGTATGTATTGAGAGGGTGAGGTATTTTTTAATTTTTTAGAGTCATGTTATGGTATTTTATTTAATGCATGTATGATGGCAAGTATATAATGCTTAGGAAATTTGAATATTAAACCATGTTTGCTCAAAGTCCCCTGTTTTCCATAGTCAGGGTCTGAAAGGGAAGTGTATATGCTCAAGAAAGTGAATGAGAATTGTGTTTGTGAATTTTTAGTATGAATGAAGGTGGATATATTTTAATAAAATCCATTGTGAGGTTTAGAATGTATTTTAAGGTAAACAAACTGTTTATGTCTTACACAGTCCTACACAGTCATTTAAAAAGACACAGTTTTCTAAGTTTTCATTTATTAAAAGCATAACCAAATTATCTAAGAACCCTAAGTTGTTTAGAGAGTTGTAAAATGACTAGACAAACCTTATGAAAGTTTTATATTTATTTGAAACATCTTAAAACTAAAAATATGGCTTTTAGACCCTTCTCAACCTCTTTAGTCAAGGGGCTAGGGTTTGGAAAGTAAAAACCACATAACTTGAATTCTAACCATGTAAAAATATAAAAAAAATTGTAATAATTTTTATTTTGGTATGATTAAAATGAATAAATTTGTTTTATTTTTTTACTATATCATATAGTATGGTTTTGAGGTTTGAGCAAGTGTTGTAGGGCTAGAAAGGCCTAATTGAGAAGGTACTAACAAAGGAAAGGTTGTCTAAATAAAGAGCTAAGGGTTGAAAATTTATAGAGACATATAAATAGATATAGGGTGCCCTATTATGGGCTTATATATTTGTTTAAGTTAGTAGAGTGTTCAAACAAGGAGAAATTATGGGGAAAAAAGGCTATTAGGAGTTAGGCTCACTAGTGAACTTGAGGTGTGTCAATGCATGAAGGAGAGTTAATGAGAGGTTTAGTGGGGTTAATAAATGTGTAATATGGTCATGAGAGATCATACATGATAATATATTGAGTCTATGAGACTACTATTAAGACTTGGTGTTTTATGCCTTGAGTGGTGACTGATGAGTGAGCAAAGTGAGTGAATATGAAACAGTGAATGGAATGAATGAGTGGATGAGAATTGTGAGGTTTGTACAAGGTCTAATGACATTAGTGAATGATTTAAAAGGTTATATTTAAATATGAATATGAATAAAATGCTACCAAACCTAATGAGCAATTAAGGGACTATTAGTGTAGCTTGAAGCTTCAGAATATAGCAAAGCATTTGAAAGAGGTCAAGTCAAGGTCATAACCATATATTGATGTATTTTGAGGCTTTTCCCATGTACCTCTATGTCAATGGTTCTTTACATCCTTTCTATCCATGCAAGATATATAGTACTAATCTTCATGTGGGCTGAAGTAAGTTGTACTTAGGGGGGTTCCACATGAATTCCTTCCTTCCTTTCATTCTTTTCTCTCTTTTACATCATTTTCGAGGGGAGTTTTGTTGCTACATGTTTTTTTCCTTTATCCATTTCATGGATATATATTATACATAAGTACTTTATCAAACCTTGTTTTCAAGACTCATACTTTAGATATGCCACTTTTTTTGGATATTATTAGCCCCTATCTTCACTTGAGTTGGGGTGTTAGAGTTGGTTCTCATATTTCCTAGGTTCTATAGATAGTTTTTTGTCTTTTTCCTAGTTTTATTTTGTGGATTTATTCCACATTGGTTAGTTTGACTTTTTTTTGCCTTTACCTTTATATGCAAGGATTCTCCTTTGTAACATATAGAAGTTATTTTATGGATATTATATAATATTACCTTTGTCTTTGTATATCATCTTTACATCTCTTACAACTCTTCTTGTGATGTTTTTGTTGTTAATGCTTCATATCTTGGGCTTGGAATGATTTTGTTGACGTTCCTTTCAAGTCATGTTTTCAAACAACCCGCCAATGCATAATTTTTGAATAAATATTTTGATTAAATATCTCCCTTCTTTTCATAATTCTATATATTGTCATACTAACACTTTTTGCAGGACTTCTCAAATGATCTCACCCTTTGCAGAAATCTATCTTATACACAAACCTTAGCTCCCTTATTTGGTACTTTGGTTTCTATTTTTCATGAATTGGATTGTAATGTCATGGATAGGACTAAGTCTTCCTCATGAATACCTTTTTATTTCATATATCCATGTTTCATAATTTTTATCTTTGATCACAAGTTTGTTATTTTACAAATATTTTATGTTTTCTTCTTTCTTTTGTGAGTTATAGTGTAAGACCATGGAATAAGGACCAAGCATTCCTCATAAATACTATGTTTCAATTTTTGAACCGAATTAGGTTTATCTTTTATGAGTTAAAGTTTAATACCATGGATAGGACCAGGCTCTCTTCATAATATTATTTCAAATATTTTTAGAAAATTGAGTGTTATTTTTTGAATGTTCAGAAATGGTTACAAGTTTGTAATCCCATATTCTCATCCTCATTTTTTATTTATTTTGTAGACAAAACTTGCATAATAAACTATGTTAACATGATTTCCTACACTTACATACATTCTTATGATAATGAATATTTCTTACTTGTTAATGTATCCCTTTTCGTATTGTCACATTTTTTTATGATTTGAATTAATTCAAATCATTTCATGTTTTTCCCCCCTTAATTTCCCTTATTTTTATCCACTTTAGATAAAATAAGGTTGAATTCAAGAGAGAACTTTTATTACACATGAATAAACAAGACTCGTAGACACAATGCTCTCTAAGTTCTCTTTCTTAGTAACCAAGTCCAAAGTTTTCAAATGATAGTCATTTTTAACACCCATGTTTGGTCCTTTGAATCTGTATGGAGGACTCAAAAAATCCATCAAAAGTTAAAATACAAATAATTTAAAATAAAAGGTAATGATATAAATATAAAATTCAACATCACACCAAAATAAGTGATTTATATCACATCTCATATCTCCAATTGAAGCTCAGTCTCCATAGTTGGCCTCATAATAGAGCTGAGGTCCATTAGAGTGTGGTAGGCCAGTAGATTGGGATAGGAGAATTCAAAATAATATATAGTGTTACCTACTTTCTCACATAAGTACCCAATATTCATAGTATATTGATGGATCTATAAGGGGCCCTAAGGAAAGGGGAACACATTGTGGGAAGGTAGGTCCATTTTAATTTTCATGCATATAGCCGTCATGAGATGATATTCATACTTAATTTAATAACCCAATATTTGTGTGATTATGATAAGTTATTTAGATTTCTTAACATTGAAAGTCCTCTCATTTTGGAAAACTTAATTTTAGTGTCTTAACTTTGATAAAGAGTTACTCTACCTTGAATTGTCCTACATTTACCCCACCACCCATTTCATTTCCCCTTTAACAAACAATTTTGATTCTAAATTTATTTCCCCACTTCTATATTTCCTCTTCTTCACATATTAAAACATGTTAGCACTATGTTTTTTTGGTTTTATCTATCTTTAGAACAAAATAGTATGCTTGAGTGACTATAGATTATTTTCTTTACATCATTATTTTACATTTCTAGATTTGCCTTGGTTTCATTTGAAAAAAAATGTTATCATTCCTTTTTTTAGACAACTACATTTGTTTCTTTATTTTCATACTTTTCCATTGTTGAGTGAGTTTGGATTGTTACTCCTCACTCACCAATGTTGTTTTTACTTCATGTCCTTTTTTTTGATAATTGTGTATGTTTCTATTTTTTAGTACTTTTTCCATTGATGGTTGAGTAAGGATTGTTATTACTCCCTCATTAATGTCGTTTTACAATTTCTTTCCCATCTTTGTTTAAGTAAGTATTGTTATTGATCTTACATTGATGTTAGATTTTCATTTTTCATGTATCCTTAGTTTTATTTGGTTTTTTACCCTTCTTATTAAGGTACACTTGTTTGATTTTTTTAGTCATTTAGTAGCCTTAGTTTTTTAGTTATTGGTTTTACCCTAAATTTTGGCTTGGTAATTTGGTCTTAACTTAGCATTTATCACCCTAGCTTACCAAATATTAAGTACATCATGCCTACACATTTCAATTATCTTGACTTTCGTACGTTTGTTGGTTTTTGATCTTTAATTTTGTATCCTTAGGGTTTGTCTAAAGTAGTCTCTATGCCCTCCATGATCAAAACTACAAACACAGTAGACAACCATTCAGTGATAAAGGTAAGTCAAGGTATGCATCCATTATTTTCTTATTTCAATTATTTCCTTTTAGTCATTTAATTTTATTCCTTTTATGCTTTAAATGTTACAATCTACTTAGTTCAACATTGTGTGTTGCTATGTTCTTTTCCTAAAGCACCATCCCATGTTATAAATACATGACACATGATAAGCCTTGAGTGGGGCATATGTATACACATAATTTTTTTAAACTTTATCAATTACTAATGTTTTCTCTCTTGTAAGAACCCATCGAGTCTTAATATTTATGAGTGCACACCTTAAAGGTTTCACTAGGAAAGGGGAGGGAAAACCATTGGTGTTTCACAAGATTGTTGTTCCCTATACCACTACTTAAAACCAACACAAACCTCTCTTATATGTTTCCCTAAGCTTTGAAACCTCCCTTACATGTTCCTCTAAGAAATTCACTGCCTCAAATAGGCCCTACATAAGCTAAAACCTATTTTTTTCATCCTCTAAACATAGTCAAATGGGTCGATCCTATTTTGGGAAATGAGCATGTTATAGTACTAAGTCATCCCAACTGACTTAGTCCAAGACCTATCTACTTTATTTCCTAATAACTATGTTAAATGGGCTGACTATGTCAGAAAAAAATTTGTAAGGGTTTAGGGTTAGATTCAGCTATATATACACATTCTTCTCACCATTTTCATTAGAGAGAGATAGAGATAATCATTCATTTGTGCTTATTTACAATATGCTCTTCCACCATTCTACTTGAAGAGTCATTGATTAGGGTTTACATTTGGAGAGAAGAATACTTATAGAAATGTTTTGTATGTATAGGAAAAGTCTTATATCCCAAAGAATACCTATCATTATGATCTTTATGAACCACAAAAACCTCTTGCAAAGCACCATTATCCATGGGAGAGATTGAACCTCGATGAGTTTGTCTTCAAGGTAAGTATTCCTAACTCTTATTCCTCTATTTTGGTAGATAAAAGTAGCATAAGTAATGGATTTTAAATTTATTTCTCTCTCCATTTATTATTATTACCTCTATATTGACTTTATTAGAGTTCTTATTTGCATGTTTACATTTATTTTTATTATCCCGCATTTACGCCACAAGCTTTGGTGAGCACTAGAGTAGATTTACTTTACTTTATATTTACTTTGGTAGAAACCATAGGGCCTAGCTAGGGTTATTATGTGGTATTACTCAACTAGAGGATCTGGAACCCTCTCTAGTGATATTATGTGGTAAGAGGCCCCTTAGTTAGGTCTATCAGATCCATATTGTTCATGACCCTAATTTTCTAAATGTACCAACAAGCATAAGGGTTAGTTTCATTTATCTTCTTAAATCTAGGATTGATTTGTAGATTAGCTTCACTTTCCCTTCTATATAGCTTCCTCCTAGAGATTGGTTACATTCTTCTATCTTCCTCATTTGACACATTTCCACTTACCTTTTGTTTTCATTGGTATTATTCTAGCTAATTGTTTCATGTTGCTTGTTATATTTCACTAGTCTTGTCCATTTTATTATTGCTCATATTTTAAGTACTTGCATTGGCTTCCTAATGATAAAACACATTTATCAAGACCTTTCATCACAACATACATTGACATTTTTAGATAATATTTAGGTTTATTATAAATATCCTCATCTTATTCCTCTAGTTTATGAGCTTTTCCCTCGTGCCTTCTTATTTTATTTCTCTATATTCTTGTATACATGTTATTAAAAAATAAAATATGGATTTAAGCATGGTCATATCTATACACATATATTTTTATGGGGCCATTATACCCACACATGTTCCTTATTTATCATATATATAAACATATATACCTATGGGGTATCATAAACACACATGTTCTTTATTAACATA
This sequence comes from Torreya grandis, assembly GCA_037957365.1. NCBI lineage: Eukaryota > Viridiplantae > Streptophyta > Pinopsida > Cupressales > Taxaceae > Torreya > Torreya grandis. The sequence continues at coordinate 994,957 of JARHVA010003997.1, forward strand.
TCCTACATATGCAATCTATCACATCCATTATGAATCTACACTACTTATTTAGGATATATATCTCACGTACACCTTGACAAATGATAGATTATCACTCATGGTACATTCCTTGCTATATATTTTGACCATTGAGTATTCATACATTGGGGGGCTTGTTGTTTCCCCATGTGCATATTCATCCTCATTATAGGAAGTATTCACTTATGGTCCTTGCCATGTAATCATATATATCATATGATCATGACATATTGATATTATCTTGTAATTTGGAATTACACTACATATGTGCCTTGCATTATTACATTTATGGGTCATGATGCCCAACAAAACTTTTACCCCTTGTCACATTATGTTCATCATACTTGATATATGTGTGACTTATACAATCATTCATCAAGGATAAAAATATTATTAAATCATCAAAAATAGTATAAAATACACACAAAAAATTCAAAAACATTGTTCTATGCATGATTACTTATTCACATATGCTATAGATTTTCATTTTCATTATCTACACACATGTTTCCCATTGTATCTATTGGGTGGGTGTTATGAATATTTATAGGTTACGAGATACTAAATACACACTATTTGCCCACATATTGAGGGGACAATTTCATATATATCATGTCCTATCTTAAAGGCATTTCCATCTAGTGGATTTTTTATGGTGATATATTTCATTTCTTGTCCTTTATCTTATTTAGCTAGATTATATTAGTTACCACATATTCTAATAGTACATAAATACTATATAGCACATGGATATCTTTATTATGATTTTTTAATGTTTACATTAACTAGTGTGTTTGAGTGTTTTATTATGTGTGCATGTATTTATTTGATTGTGTGTCCTTGTTCATAGAGGATTATCTTATCATAATGATTTGTGAGTCATGTCTTGTGTGTTGTCTTACTAGATTGTTTAGTCACTAACTTGGGTATGGTCTCTAACATGTCTGGTCTTAATGTGGTTATGATTCATTACTTCTTACTATGATTGTAGCTATGGTGTTTATCATACATATTAGTATACTCTATTGATGTTTGAAATTCCATGATTTGTACCATGTATCTATGGGGGTGGGATATTTGTCTGTGTTTTCATTTTTATATCTAGCCTAAATAGAGCCATATAATATTAAATTTATGGCATATTAGGTATTCCCATCTTGCTTTTACTTAGTTTGCACCATAAATTTTTACATTATGATTGATATGATATTATCTTTCCTACTCTATGTGACATTTTTACATGATACAATGAGATATGATTAGATGCAAATTCGTTAATTCTAACCACGTATTTTTTCAAATGACTCAATGGTATTAGCTATTCTAAAATTTTATTACATATGTTTTAGGATATTGAAACTTTAGATATATTATTTTCCTAATATATGATACACTTAACTTTATATTTTAAGATGATTGATTTTAGCACATGCCTTCATCTCTCACCTCAAAATGGGGGCATATATCAAGGCATTTTTATAAAAAAATTGAAACTGAGAAAACTAGATTTAAATTGATTTTTTTATCTACTTATTTGATTAAAATGTGGATTGGGCCATGGTGACTCCTAGATAAGTGTTGGCTATGTTTTAGCATCTATTAAAAGTTTACTACTAGAAGTAATTATTGTGACATTTGGGACAAATAACTACCAAGTGTATTTATTCCTATGCTCTCTTTTCAAATTAAAATTTTAAAAATTCAAAATTCAAATATGTATCATGAACATTGACTACCTGTAACAATTGGAAATTATTTCAGGTAAATCGAAGAGTTTTTATGAATGGAATCTTAGCTTGAGTATGCATTAAACCCTTCAATCTTCCCTATGTAGATGAAGGTACATGTTTCATATTTATAATTTTATGCACGCATGAATTCACTCATACTCACATACCCACATCAAAGTGTGGGAATTATGTATACACCTAAAAAATTTACAAGACTCTTTTCCATAATGTTTAATCCCCAATTTATCATATTCAACCTATTTGTGTATATCTATGTATTTCTAAGAATTATCCAGCCCCACATTGGTCTCCATTTATTATTTGAGGATTAAAATCACAAATAACACTTATCAAAATATATTTTTTATCATCCTTAAACTATTTTTATTCTATTAGTATGTTCCTCATCATGATTTGAGCATATACTCATTCTAGGTAGTCCACCATAGGTAGATATGTGCCCTACACGAGTCTTCCTCATTTTATTTTATGGGTCATTTTGCTCTTTTTCATTGATCATGTTCCTTTAATTTGGATATTTTTGATTTATAAAGCCATCCTATGTACATTAGATTTTAATCTCTGTTTGAAACAAAATGATGAGTGTTATGTGTAGGGTTTCTGGCTTGCATGTTGATCAAGTGGTGACGGTTGTATTGGATGAATAACTAAGCCATATAAAGGGGATAAATAAACTAAATGGTTCTACTAAATGAAAAAAAAGAGTGTGTATGGTTAGTGGTTGATAAGGGAAAATTTATTTAGGGTAGAGGTTGATTTAAAGAGGTCTACGCTTTTGCCAAACTATGGTCATTATAACAAGATATGGGTTTACAGGTATGGGAAGGAGTATGGAGGTAAAAGGATATAAATCCTTTATTGAGGTATAAAACATGTTGGAGAGGGTAGAGAAGCAGATAGTGAAGCCCCTATGTGTATCAAAGACCCATATTTTAGTTTCTTTTGAATCTGAGGCACTTGACAAGGTGACGAAAAATGAAGACTAGTTTGTGGCCAAGGGAATCATTTGTAGGTTTGGCCACTTTTAGCCCAACCTCCCTACCCTGCATAAATGGATTTAGGATGTGTGGCATCTAGTAATTATAGAAAATCTAGAGATATACCCTTGCACTAAGGGATTCTTTATGTTGGATTTGACCACCTAGAAGATTGTGACAAGGTTTTTAATGTTAAGAATTAGACCTATGATAAACATATTTTGTTCATGAAGCCATGGTTTCCTTCTTTTGACCCTCTATCTTAATCTCTCAACACTAGGCCCATTTGGATTCAACTAACACACCTTCCCCTATAGTTATGGTATGATTCATGCCTCTTGATGATTGGTGATGCCTTGGGCATGTTGTTGGTAGTGGATGCTTTAACTAGATTTTTTTTCTCATACCACTTTCACTCACATTCTCGTATGCTTGTATAATTATCTTGATATTATATATACTATTGATTTAAAATTTAAGGATCATTGTTGGTCACAAACCCTCAACTATGAAAAACTACCTTTCCATTGTCACAGGTGTTTCAAAGGTGGCCATTTAGATGTGATCTATCATAGCTCTAAGAGAAATGTGGAACCCTCATGGTGGAAGGATGATCTTCCCAAACACCTTAAATTTTTTCCTATTGGCAATCCTAGTATGCCTGTGAGAGAAGAGGAAACTACACCAGAAGTAGGTTGTAAGGCATATGAGACTCATGGTGGTGTTGAGTAAAGGAATAATGTTGTCATTGATTTAGGGGTAGAGATCTTCAAAACATCAAATTTTACACCCCTCTAGACAAATATTATAGAGTTTTCAAGGAGTGGATGGTGGTGGGTAAGAAAAATAAAAAAGGGAATGTTATCTCTAATTCTTCCTCTTTGACACTTTGCACTTATAATGGGGATGGTGAGGGAGGGTCTTTAGGGTCTAGGTGTTATTGGGGGTTGTGGCTAGGTAATGGATGAGTAGTGCAACTTGTTGGAGCTTTTTTTGGTTAAGATTTGGTGTTTTGGCATACGATTTTTGTCTCCCAAGTGGGGGGTTATATTACATGGTTTTTTTGGTGTCTTGTTGGATTTTGGACCTTTTTTGGGCATTTCTTTTTTTTTGGTTTCATGGGCATTTCCTATGTTTTTCTGATGTGAGCATGGTTTCTTGTACCTTGGTTTTAATCAATAAATGATGAAGGACCCATAAACCTCAATTACCAATATAAAAAATTCATCCTATGCATATAAATTTTTTTACAATACCCTATATATACATGTCATTATAAACCATTCTAAGAGGGGAGGCACAAAGAGATAAACTAAGAAGATAAAATTAGAATATCAAGGATAAAGACCTAGAGCAAATCCAAACATCAAGCTTAAAGATTCTTCCTACATCAATTTGAGATTTATTAAACCATATCTTACACACTTGTGATTAAATTATTTACCTTTCTCTCTCAACAGCCTCTCTTACCAAATGACAATTTTAGTTTGCATGTAGTTTCATCATCACTTCTATGGAAAAGGAAGTTAAAAACTATTGCTCAAGATATTCCATTTACACTCACTTAGAATTACATGGATGTACATCTAGAATGTGGGATACATAATTTTCAATGTCGTTTGAGTGGTTTCATGGATCAGTAACCCATTATTATTAACTCAAAAGGAATCAACAATTCATCATAATCTACCTAGCAAAATAGTGAAGTGAACATGCATGAAGATAATAAATTAGGCATTAAACTAAACACAAAAAAATTGATTACAAAACCCTAGATAGGATAAACTCAGTATGATACATTTAGACTCAATAGATTGAGTCAACCCAACACATGTTTTCTTGGTTCAAATCTATGTAAAGCATGAGCCTTCCGAGGAACCCTACATTTCAAGAGAAGAACACAAGTAGTCTATAAAATTGCATTCTAGAACTAGATTTCAATTACAATAACTAGGTGTGATTATAGGTGTCACACTATAGAACTTTTTTTGTCTTTCTACCTTGTATACTTTTCATATGTGTGCATCATCAATATTTTATGTGTTGCCTCATGCTCTTTCATACGATCATCTACACTCATACCAAAATATTTCAAATATCTTGTTCTCTTCTCTTATTTTCAAACAATGATTATTTATCCCTTATACAAAATGGTCCATATAATATTAAAACTATGATTTCATTTACTTTAATATCTTAGATTTGATCTCATCATTAGTATATTTTATTCAAGTAAGAGTCATGCACAATAGGTATGCTTCTTCATTCCTAAATTATATGGTGTTTTCTTATTAACATCTTGTGATTTATCCGTTTCCATTAACTTCATCAACCTTTGAACTTCTTATTCATATTTATTGAGAGTGTCATATTATTTATTCAAATCTTCTCTCACATCTTCAACTTCCATGTTTGTCAATAAAATCCTCTTTGTTATCTCCATATCTAGTTTCACTAATATTATCCTGAAAACTTTAGTATTCATTCTCCTTTTTTTATTATTCACTTGAGTAACACTAAATAAATACCTAGAAATTTTTTGGAACATTATTAAAAATGCATATACACATCACAAATCTTCAAAGAGCATCCCCAGAGCAATCCATATAGCCAAATCTGAATATAAGAGGTCAAATTTTCATAGTGCCAAGTATCAAAGATAAAATGTGAAACTACATTCTAGATTAATCATGATTTTTTAGACACACACATAAGTGGGATAACTACATATGGTTTGATCCCACTTCAGAGTATTAGAAGATAGGAAATGTTCAACAATTCAATGGGTAGTGGTTGGGGTTAGTCTAACCTAAAGTACTAACCCATTTTAAAGGGCATATCATGGTCAATCAAGCATAATTAGGGTTTGTATGAAAAATATAAAAACCATGTATTATCACACAAGATCAAATAAGTGCACACATATAGAACCAAATTATAGGCACATGTACAATGATCCCAAAAGTTATAAACCTTCATCATGCGTAAAGATACTACCTATAAACATTGATAGTGCGAGCTACCGTAGGTGTTTAAATTTTTTGATAGTATCTTGGAAGGTTTTCAACACTTTTTTTAAGCCTAAGTAGCTAATCAAGCATACCCAGAGAATTTTTAAATCTTGTGAGATCTTATATGAGAAATACACAGTCAAAATTAGTTGTGTACATCATCCTTCTCTTGACTTGTCATTTCTAAATCAAGTAGTTATAATATTTATTAGTGCCTTTAAATTTATATAATTGTATTTATTTCCATTATATTTTTAACCTAAATTATTTAATATTTTCCATTGTTTTATGTATATTAGGTGTAAAATAATCAAAACATTTTGGTGAACTTGATCATTGATTTTAACACAAAAATCCTAGGTTTTATTCTACATTAGGGTTTCAAAATTTTATTATGATGTAAAATTTATCCCCTATTAGGGTTTAACTTTCAAGCTTAAATTTTGAATTCTCCTTATTCCATTGGAAAAATATACTCCCTTTATCTCATTCATTTTAGTCTTTGGTTGTGCACAAAATTCAAGTGCAATATTCATGAAAAAAAGCCTTCAAGATATTCCAATCATTATTACTTAGTTACATGAACATATGGATAATGTACCCCACTCCCATCTAGAAGATCACTTGATGTGGTTTAAAAACTCATTGAGGGGTACAAGGTCACATTGGGAAAAATATCATGGTGAATTAATGGACATGTTGCATCAAATTGGATCACCTACCATTTTCTTCACATTTAGTGCAACTGATATGTATTGGCTTGGTATACATGCACTGATGCCAAGAACTCCACTAAGAGATCCATGAAAAGCCCAAAATTTGTGAAGGTATAATATTATTTATTATCTTCATATAGTGGCACATTATATTCACTTGTGACATTCAATTTTTTGTAAGGAGATATTGCAAAAAAGAATGAAAGTAAAAGATCACTAGTCTAGATATGAGTGGCAACATAGAGGTTCACCACATGTGCATGGGTTCATATGCTTAGAAAGATCACCAAATATGGATAACCTTGATTGAAAAAATTATTTTGAATGAAAAATGTTGAGAATTACTTCCATTCTATTGTTCATGCTTGTAATTATTGGGAAGATCCACACCAATGAAACCTACAGTTATGTTATCAATCATTAGGTAATCTATATTTTATGTAATATCTATATTTTCCAGTGTAACTAATAAATTATTATACATCATTAATTTTAGGCATGTCAAAATTTTATGCAACATCCATGTCTTTGAAATACAAGACAAATTACACAGTTGGATATGGAATGTGATTATGAAGAGCTACTTAAATGTGTAGAATGACATATAATGTGTAGAGAGGGTGCTTGCCTATGTAAGAAAATAATAAATATGTTTTTTAGATAATATTTTCAATCATATAAATAATTATATAAAAATTAATCATAATATTTATAAAACAACTAACAATTGAGTTATTATTTCTTCTAGGTATGGTGCATAGTGGTGATTAAATCTTAATGGATCAAAATTATATGAACTTAGACACAAGATATAAAACATTTGAGCCTACAAGAAATGATGATAGAGTTAATACACATAATCACTATATATTAAAACTATGGAGATAAAATGTAGATTGGCAACCTGTTCTATCCAAACATATCGTGGTCAAATACATTGTTATGTATGAAGCAAAGGCATAGAAGAGTTATAAAAATTATCATCAAATGTTTATGTAGATTGAAAAATTTGAAAACCCTAATGAATTATCAAGAAAATCATATAGAATACTTCTAACTGAGATAGTTGAAAGAGACATGGGGGCACAATAAACATGTCATATGTTTTTGGATCTTTCGTTAGTAGAGAGCAGTAGAGTATTTATGAACTTGAATGTTTCATGTCAAGTGTTTAAACCTATAGATAAAAATGAAGAATATGATCATGAATATCTTACAATGTCATTCATTGATGGATACAAGAATAGGCCTTTTTTCATGGAAAGCACATTGAAGTAGCTAAATCTTGGACATATAATCCAAGGCAAAAAAAAGACAAAAAATGGGAGGCAAGGAGTATTGCATCTATTGTGAGAGTATTTCCAAGGTTTTCCTTCATCCCTATGCATGAATAGAATAAATGGATTGATTTCTATTGGTCATATTTATTACTTTACAATACATTTCACGATATACAAAGAGATACTAGAATTGATGATGAAGAAATAATATCAAATTGGTATTCACTTAATTATAATTATTGGCATGTGGAGAGAAGAATAATTGGGGAAGATGTTGAAAGTCATGGTGATACTGAAGATGAGAATAATCGACTTTTTCAAAAAAACATAGTGGAACATGGGTGGGAAATCATATCTAGCCTACAATGTGGCCAAGTTATGGAAGTTTGTGAGATAGATTTGTTGGGAAGAAGAGATATTGATAGATAAGCATTATAGAATAATGAATATAGAGGTTAAGAATACACAAATAAAGTAATCAAATTCATAATCACCATGAAATATAATTGATTTATTATAGATGATGATATAATACCAGAGATGAATTATGAAACTTTAGGTGCCAAATAAAAAAATCACTTGATATGGTTATGACACATTTTCATGGAGGTTAAAATACTTTATCCTTACCCATGCTAATCCAAAGAACAACAAGAATAGGAAAATCAAATCTGATAGGTGTCATTCATCAAGCTCTTTAAGATGCAACATTCCCAAAATGATCTCCGCTTCTACTACTTATACAAAAGGGAGATGCATCATTCAATATTGGTGCCTCGACTATCCATGCACAACTTCGAATCCCAATTGTGGATTTTTTGGAATTAGAAGGAATAATACTTAAAAGTTTCCAAGAGGATATCTGCCACATAAAATACATATTTATTGATGAAATGAGCTTCATTGGGCAAAATATACTACAGAACATAGACTCTAGACTCTATCAAGCATTTCCTAAAAATGAAAAAAAAGAGTTTTGGTGGTATATCTATTATTTTGGTTGGACATTTAGGTCAGCTTCCTTGTTTTAGTGATAGACCACCATGCAATATCAACAGATGAGCTAAACTATTATGGGAAGAATTTAAAATATTTACTAATTTGGAGAAGATATTTAGATAGTAAGGAGAAAGTGATGACCCATAAAGGTTTTATTAACTACTCACAAATCTAAGACATGTATATATGATAATAGATGACTAGAAGATATTGATGAATAGAACAAATGTTGGAATAGATAGAGCCACCAATGAAGATTTTGACAATTGCATTCATTTTTTTCCACAAATGATAATGTGCATAACCACAATAAAAGAAAATTATATTCATTGAAAAGATTGATTGCACGTATCATTACAACCAAAGTAGGAAGTGCCAATGCACAAATGGGAGGGTAAAATGATGATATTGATGTGGAGTTATTGATTTGCATCAATGCAATGGTCATGTTAACTTCCAATATTTTGATAGAAGCAGGTATTGTAAATGGAGCTCTAGGGTATATCAGAAGTATGATCTACAAACCTGGGAGTGCCCCACCAAAAACACCAACATATGTTATTGTTGAGTTTAATAATTACTTAATAATATTGTTTGAAGTTGCAACTCCATATTCAGTTCCAATTACACCAATACAAAGGGGATGCATAACCCAACTACCCTTATGATTGGCTTGGGCATTAACAATACACAAATCATAAGGTTTGACCCTTTCAAAATCCATAATTGATATAGGTCAAAGAGAAAGAATAGGAATAACATTTGTGGCTATATCCCTATAACATCCTTGGAAGGACTAATAATATTACTTCCATTTACATATGATTGCTATGAAAAACTAAAAAATAGAAAATAACTTTCCAAATGGACAGCTGAGGATGAGAGATTTAACTCTTAGATGAAAAATAATTTCATGTAATTATGAAAAAAATCATGTAATTATTCATTATCTGACATTTTATGTGATGTGTACTTATTCATTATTTGACATTTTATGTGATGTGTATGGTACATTTTGATGAATACTAAATAACTATTTAGATTGAAAATTACAAATTATATAAATTAAAGTTTTAGGTGATTTAATGTAATGTGTATTAAAGTTATGTATGATTTAATGTAATTTATAACATACATTTTAAGTTTGATAAAAATCTTCAAAGTATATGTCAAATAAATGCGAAAAATGTACATTTGTTATTAGCATACCTATCTTAGATAAATCTATGTAAAAGATGCCGAGAGATATCATTCTTGAGGTGCCTATTCCACTTATATTGGATTTGTTACATAAGTGTAATAGGAACCTCTAGAATGATATCTCTCGATGTCTTTTACATATATTTATCTAAGATAGGTATGCTAGTTACACTGAGAGGCATTATACAGTGGGAGAGGGGAAAGGAAAGACCCTGATGTTGTGCTTGTATAAGGAAAAATGGATTTTTTAAATTTAATTTAATATAAATAAAAAAAATTGATAACAATAGACACAATATAAATAAAATTTTGATAATAGCCAACACAATAATTAAATCAACAATATGACCTTTGAAACATTATAAATACAAATCAAATCAATCAACAAATCAAAAATCAAACACACATAAAAATCAAAGCAAGGAAGATAGAAAATTAAAAATATAGAAGACAACAATAAAAAAACACAGAGAAATTAAAAAAAAGGTAAATCTATTCTATCTAATTTTTATTTATTTGTTATAATTGATTATAATGTATACCAAATAAACATTCTTTAAATAAAAAGAAAAAAACATGCTTCCAGTTTTTGAATTTTATGATTATCAAAAAATTATTTACAGAATTTTTATCCAAAAACCTCTTTTCCCTATAAATTTATTCATAATATTTACATCAGATGTGGGCTAGTAAACGCACCACCACAAATAAGTCTCTGCCAAGAACATCATTTACAAACCAAGAAACATTGAAAACAAACACAAATAATGATAGAAAAATGGCATGAACTCCACACTCTTTGTTTGAATCACCATTTTCTGTAACGTCCCATACATGCACACAGAAAGTGTTGTAGCAATTATTCCAATAAACAGCGATAATTTATACATCTGCATGTAGTTATGGTAAATCTATAAGTCTGTGTATGCTAGAACATAAACCATAAGTCCGTGTAAATATATTTTTATGGTAAGATTAACTATTTATCTAGTTAAATCTAGGTATGCTAGAACATATCCATAGGTTACCCTTATAATGATTTACTTTAAGGTTAATTTAGATAAGTTGATATTTTTATAACTATATATGATTACCAAAATTAGTAGAGATATCAATTATTTGTATATCTCTACTAATTAGGTTATTTTTTATATATTAGTTTGGTTAATTTACACAAAATTTTAAATATCAAATATCATTTAAATAAATTTTATATATATATATATATATATATATATATATATATATATATATATTTGATGTCTCTATATATTTATGAATTATGTAACTAGATAAGTTCATATTTACAATGATTTAAGGTTAACTTAGATAAGTTCATATTCTTTGTAATTATATATGATTACCAAAAATAGTAGAGATATCAATTATTCGTCTTTTCTACTAATTAGGTTATTTTTAATATATTAATTTGGTTAATTTACATAAAATTTTAAATATCATTTTAATAAATTATTTATATATATAATTTATTAAAATGATATTTAAAATTTTATGTATATATATATATATATATATATATATTTGATGTTCTTACATATTTGTAAATTATATTATTTAATGTTTCTATATATTTTTGAATTATGAATATGATTTACATGTCTCAAAATGATCAAATATAATATGTTATCTATATTTGATGTAATATGATTTACTTAAAAATTGTGTAGATATGGCTCGATCAAAATTGAATTTTGCAAATAAAGAAGAATAAAGAGAACAACAAAGATAATATCAAAGACAATATCGTAGATGAAGACAATAATACATGATAGTTGTACAAAGAGAGGAAGAAATAAAAAATTGAAATGACAATTACATACAAAGATTTCAAGAACATATGGATGAATTGATAGCTGAACAATTAGAAGCAAAAAAAAGGCAACATGAAGATAAGATGAAAGGCATTCAAGCACAAACATTTCAATATGAAAAATATGTATTATAAACAAAATTACAAAGACAAATACATTCGAATTAATTAACTGAGGTAGAAAGATAACATAAACAAAAACTTCATCATGAAGTATCTCAAAGGCACTACCAGTAATCGATTCTTAATATTGACATTAATTCTAAAGAATCAAACTCAATATTAAAATATCGTGTGATCCAAACACCAAATAATGGATTTTAAGTTGCAATGGATGTCAATGTTACAAATACTGTAAAAAATAAAGATATACAAGATCAAAAAACATCTCAACCTATAAAAATAAGATGAATGGAAAATAATTATTTAAAAGAAGAGTCAACTTTGCAACCTAAAAGGAGAATAAAAATGCAAGATACAGAAATTGAAAGATAGTAAAATATAATTGATCCCAATGGAATGGTTAGGAGAGATTTTAAATGATTTTCCAACATGGCTTATATAATATTGCTTCACCAAGTATGTGTTATATTTCTCAAGAAAGTTATATTAGAATAAATGTTTTTCAAACCCATGAAGGCCCTGTATGTAATAGCTGTCAACAAGAGAAAGGTCATCATCAGTTTTCAGCATCAAATAATATGGATCCTAGACCACAACCACCATAACTTGAAAACTTAACACAAGTTGAGGAAATGTTAATAGCCCATGTCAACCCAATCTTATAAGTGACATGTGCAACAAGAGGCCAATATAAATATAAAGGACATACAATCAGTTTTCTTCAAGAAGTAAAAGAAATTGCTAAGGTTTTACCACATCAACTAAAAGATTAGCCAATGATTATAGTTAGATGAAGGGATCAATGTGGAACAAATTATCACTTTATTGTCAATAGAGATAAAGTATATAAGGCACTGAAAAATAAAATAGAACGTGACATGTTTTATTCAGATGTTCAGATTGATGAAAATGAACTCAATGATCTTACAGCTTACTCTGATGAAAATATCTTTAACCAATTGAACTCTGTCCATATGCAATTTTATTATGATGCAAATGAATTTTTATTTGTGGGTCCACTAATGGAGATGGATGAAATAAATATCATTGATCACACGACTTCAATGGCCTTTAAACCCTTTAATACACCAAGCCAGATGAAATTAATCCATGTGTGGGTAAATAACCCTAATTTGGATCCTAGATCACTGATTGATTGGTTGGTTATTGGATCATCTCCTATAAATGAGTATGTCACATTAGGATTACTTGATATGGCATTTCCAACATTGTGTCCTTATGGAAGATGTGATTCGATAGAACCATGGTTGAAATGAGTACATCTGCATGAATTTGTTAAAAATCTATTTTGATATAGGGATCACCATTTTTGCCAACATCCATGATTTAGATAATACATGATGAACATGATCATGATACATTGTGCACAAAATTCAAGTGTAGTGTTTGTGAAAAAAAGCCTTCAAGAGATGTCAATCACAATTACTGAGTTACGTGAGCATATGGATAATATACCCCACTCCCATATAGCAAAGTATTTGATGCAGTTTGGAACCTCATTGAGGGGTATAAGATCGTATTGGGAAAATTTTTGTGGTGAATTAATGGACATGTTACATCAAATTGGATCACCTACCATTTTATTCACATTGAGTGTAGCTGACATGTATCAGCCTGATCTACATGCACTGATGCTAGGAACCCCACTGAGAGATCCATGAGAAGCCCAAAATTGGCAAAGATAGAATATTATTTATTATCCTCATATAGTGGCACATTATATGCACTTGTGGCATTCAATTTATCATAAGGAGATATTGCAAAAATGAATGAAAGTAAAAGATTATTGGTCTAGATATGAATGTCAACATAGAGGTTCACCACATGTGCATGGATTCATATGGTTAGATAGAGAACCAAATATGGATAAACTTGATTGTAATAATGATTTTGAATTAAAAAATGTTGAGAATTACTTCCATTCTATTATTCATGCTTGGAATTATTGGGAAGATCCACACCAAAGAAACATATAGCTATGTTATCAATCATCAGGTAATCTACATTTTATGCAATATCTATATTTATCAATGTAACTAATAAATTTTTATACATCATCAATTTTAGGCATGTCAAAATTTTATGCAACATCCATGTCTTCGAAATAAAAGACAACTTACATAGGTGGATATGGAGTGTGATTATGAAGAGCTACTTAATTGTGTAGAATGACATACAATGTGTAGATAGGGTGTTTGCCTACGTAATAAAATATACAAAATGGATTTTACATAATATTTTCAATCATATAAATAGTTTTATAAAAATTATACATAATATTTGTAAAATAACTAATAGTTGAGTTGTTATTTCTTCTATGTATGGTACACCATGGCCATTGAAACTTAATGGATAAAAATTATATGAAGACTTAGACATAGGAGATAAAAAATTTGAGCCTACAAGAAATTATATAGTGTCAAAACACATCATAATTATATATTACAACTATGGAGAGCAAATGTAGATTGGCAACATGTTATGTCCAAACACGTTGTGTTCAAATACATTGTTAAGTGTGTAGTAAAAATAGAGAAGAGTTATGAATCTTATCATCAAATGTTTATGCAGTTTATAAACATTGAAAACCCTGATGAATTAGTAGTAAAATAATATATAAAACGTCTTACTGAGACAATTGTTGAAAGAGACATTGGGGCATAAGAAACATGTCACATGTTTTTGGAGCTTCCGTTAGTAGAGAGTAGTAGAGTATTTGTGAACTTGAATGATTTGTGTTAGGTGTTCAAACCTATAGAAAAAGATGAAGAAGATGATCGTGAAGAGCATACAATGTATTTCATTAATGGATATAAGAATAGGCCTTTTTCCATCAAAATCACATCACTTATTGAAGTAGCTAGATCTTGTACATATAATCTGAGGCCAAAAAGAGACAACAAATGGGAGGCAAGGAGTATTGCAGCTATAGTGAGAGTATTTACAAGGTTTTCCTTCATCCCTACATGTAAATCAATTAAATGGATTGATTTAATTGGTTAGAGTTATTGTCTTATAAGCCATTTCATGATATACAAAGAGATATTGGAATTGATGATGAAGAAATAATATCAAATTGGGATTCATTAAATTATAACTATTGCATGTGGAGATAAGAACAATTCCAAAAGATGTTGAAATTCATGGTGATACTAAAGATGAGGATAATAAACATGTTCAAAAAAACACAGTGGAACATGAGTGAGAAATCATATCCAGGCTACAGCATGGTCAAGTTATGGAAGTTAGTGAGATAAATATGTTGGGAAGAAGAGATATTAACAGACAAGCATTATGGAATAATGAATATAGAAGTGAAGAATACACAAATAAAGTAATCAAATTCATAAACACCATGAAATATAATGGATTTATTATAGATGATGATATAACACCAGAGATGAATCATGAAACCTTGGGTGTCAAACAAAAAATCACTTGATATGGTTATGACACATTTTCATGGAGGTCAAAATACTTCACCCTTATAGATGATAGGTCAAGGAACAACAAGAAAGGGAAAATCATATATGATATTTTTCATTCGTCAATCTCTTCAAGATGCAACATTTCGAGAGTGATCTCCACTTCTACTAGTTGCACCAAATAGAGTTACAACATTCAGTATTAGTGCCTCGACTATCCATGCATAACTTTGAATCCCAATTATGGATTTTGTTGAATTATAAGGAACAAGACTTACAAGTTTCCAAGAGGATATTCACCACATAAAATACATATTGATTGATGAAATGAGCTTCATTGGGCAAAATTTTCTAGAAAACATAGAATCTAGACTCTGTCAAGCATTTCCTAAAAATGTAAATATCATTTTTTGGTGGTATATCTATTATTTTGGTTACAGATTTGGGTCAGCTTCCTCATGTTAGTGATAGACCACCATACAATAACAACAGATGAGCTAAACTATTATTGGAAGAATTCAAATAATTGTTGCTTTGGACAAGATATTTAGATAGGAAGGAGAAAGTGATGACCAACAAAGGTTTCATCAGCTACTCAAAAATTTGAGAGATGCAAATTCGATAAGAGATCACTGAAGTTATTGATGACCAGAACAAATGTTGGAATATATAGAGACACCAATGAAGATTTTGATAATTGTATTCATTTTTTTCAACAAAAGATAATGTGCATAACCACAACAAAAGAAAATTATATTCATTGAAAAGATCGGTTACATGTAGCATTGCAAATAAAGTAGGAAGTGCCAATGCACCAATGGGAGGTCCAAATGATGAACTTGATGTGGAGTTATCGATTGTTATCAATACAAGGGTCATGTTAACTTTCAGTCTCTAGATAAAATTAGGTCTTGTATATGGAACCCTAGGATATATCAGAAGTATAATCTGCAAACTTGGGATTGCCCCACCAGAATCACCAACATATGTTATGGTCAAGTTTGAAAATTAATCAAGAATATAGTTTGAAGATGCAACTCCATATGTCATTCTAATTACACCAATACAAAGGGGATGTATAACCCAACTAACCTTATGGTTGGCTTGGGAATTAACAATACACAAATCACAAGGTTTATCCCTTTCAAAAGCCACAATTGATATAGGTCAAAGAGAAAGAATAGGATTAACATTTGTAGCTATATCCAATGTAAAGTCCTTGGAAGGACTAAGAATATTACTTCCATTTACATATGACTGCTATGAAAAGCTAGAAAATGGAAAATAACTTTCCAAATGGAAAGTTGAGGAAGAGAGACTAAAACTTTTAGAGGAAAAATAATTTCATGTAATTATGAAAAAAATCATGTACTTATTCATTATTTGACATTTTATGTGATGTGTACTTATTATTTGACATTTTATGTGATGTGTATGGTACATTTTGATGAGTACTAAATAACTATTTAAATTGAGAAGTTTAAATTATGTAAATTAAATTTTTAGGTGATTTAATGTAATGTGTATTATAATTTTGTATGATTTAATGTAATGTATAATATACATTTTAAGTTTGATGAAAAACTTCAAATTATATGTCAAATAAATATGCAAAACTCACAGTTGCTACTAGCATACCTATCTTAGATAAATTTATGTAAAAGACGCTAAGAGATATCATTCTCAAGGAGCCTATCTTATATTGGATTTATGACATAAGTGGAATAGGCACCTCAAGAATGATATCTCTCGATGTCTTTTACATAGATTTATCTAAGATAGGTATGCTACTCCATAGTCAAGTGTTGGAGTACATATTTGTTTTCCTACCCATGCTTCATGTTTTCCTTGAGGATGCAATGAAAATTATATTATGGTTTTTGCTCATGATTTTACAATATTTATCTTTATGTTGCCAAAAAATATCCTACAATGCCTCATATTTTTCCCAACTCGTGAGTGGTCATGTTTAGTTTTTTGGTGTTTTCTTTCCCCTTGTAGATAATTTTATTGTGTAAAAAATTGGCTTGTGTATTTCCATTTTATTTGTGTGTGTGTGTGTGTGTGTGTGTGTGTGTGTGTGTTTGTTTTCAACAACCAAATCATTTCTTGAAGTTTTTCCCTTTCCCTGTGTTGTCTCTTGATCTCACAAGATGTTTATGGTTGTGTTCTTTGTTGGAGAGTTCCTAGTTTTACAAAGTTAAATATTTTGAGGGACTAAAGAGACCAAGGGAGACATTTCTTTAGAAGCTCAAATAAAAATTTCTAAGGATAGTGTCTCTCATGGTGATAAGATAATATTTTTGCTTGCACAACATGCCCCAATTTCATAGAAATCATGGTCACCCTTTTTTTTTGTTTTTGAAGGTGTGGTCTTACTTACAAGTGTGTCTAGTTTCTCTCTGCCTATTCAATTCATGTTTTGTCATTAAATTTGTTTGGTGAAAAATCAAGTCTAAAAAAATTATAATACATAGACCAAGTCTATGTTATAAATTGTAATATATAACAATTTGCTAGAAAACTTCATCTTGACCTCCAAGAGTCAGCTCAGATCCAGACGTTCCATAGGGAAAAAGGTCAGTCATTAACATTCCATATGGAACCTAATCAGTTAGACCCTAGTTCTTGGAACTAGGTCAGCCTCTGAGCATATTTATATAACAGGGCCAATCCCTAACAAGCTCTAAAAGTTGACCTTGAGCAAAAAATAAGCATATGGGTAGTTTTTTCACCAAAAATTTTGAACTGTGACTCTGTGTTTTGTCTTGTTTATTGTGTTGGAAAGGTGGTTTGACAATATTTATGATGAATTATGTTTTAAATTCATTGAAAGTTTGGAATTATGTCAAAAATTATGTACAATGCATCCTATTAAATGTTCATCTTAGTTGCTTGGCCCTCCATGTTCTTATTAACCATAAATTGGTTGATTCACTTGTTCCTCATACTAAGCCATATCCTAATGTTCCTATTGGAACTAATTTCACCAATTCAATTGTTCTTGAGGTCCCATCAATCCCTAACTTTCTTTTTTAATTAAAAATTCCAATGTTCCTGATAGGCCTTGAATTACTAGCATTATTCACGAAATGAACTGTGTGTTAGTTTTTTTATTGTATATTTTGATATGTGACTCCATTTTTTATGTTGTTTGTTGAATTAGGAAAGTGGTTTCATCTTCTTTATAGTGAAGTAGTTTTTACATGGGGATAATTAAAATTTTAAGACTTTCAGTGATCTAATCTCGTGACTTTGTTGTTTTAGTACTTTGCACATCTAATGTGGTTGGTGTCTATTACTCTTTTCATGGAAATAATATGATTTATTTTGTTTTATTAGGGTTAATAAAGGAAAGCATGTAGTTCAAGGTAGGAAAATATCTCCAACTTCCAATCATGGCCTTCATTAATGGCATTGACTTTATTACATGAGGAATGTGTAATTCTTCATTGAGCCTAGGTTGTGGTTGGTGAATTTTCATTTAATGTTACAACAAATTTGTGGAGGGAAAAATTGTATTGGCTTTGGGTTGAATCCCTATATAAGGTTAGTGAGAAGAATTAAAGGGCTGATTCATTTTGTATTATTGGATTGAATAGAGGACTAGGCATTTTTATTCTGAATTTTCTTGATTTACTAGTTAGATTTTCATGTGGGCAATGTTATTATGAGGACTTTCCTATACTTCAACTAATTATGATCAATCCAAACATTATTTTTCAAGTAATACCTTTAAATTAAAGGTTATGGATATTTTTTTATTACCGATGCATGTATGTGATGGTTTTATACTTCTTCATATGTGAGTTACCCTCGGACTCTTGCATCATCTTCATTTATGGTCTATGAATACTAGTCAAGCGGGAGATTGATTTTATGGGTTTTATCTAATCAAATGGATCATATTTATCTTCACCATAAAATAGGCTCACATTTTTCCTCTTTCCCCTTATCTTTTTCTCTTTTTTAATCAATCTATTAGATTAGGGTTAGATTAGATATGATATCATAATCTGTGTTTACTTTTTTATTTGTTTACAAATTGGTTTATTTATGTATGCAACTAATATTTTTTAAATTTATTGTATTTTCTTTATTAAATATGAAACTGTTGATTTTCTAAGCATTGTATCCATGGTTTTTGTTCTATATTGTGTACCTAAAACCCACATTGACAAATAATCAAACTCACATTGTCCCTCTCATTTTTTCAAGTTAGATTTATACTAGCAAACCCCTTGAAATAGAACATTTTCACATAAGCCAACTATGTTATCTGATTTAATAATTTTGGGAATATTGGTGTATTATTCCTTATTTAGTTAAAGGGTCTAAGAAATAAAATTAGTAAATAAATATGTAATAATTAAGCTACTAATTTGTGTAAACTAGAATGCAATTTTTACCTTTCTAAAACTAGTAATAAGAGATGGAAAAGAAGAATTAGCTAGAAACTAACTGATACGACTGAGACAAGGTCTGATATTCATTGTGTAGGACTAGGAAACTATAAAAAACTAAGATATAGTCTTCATTTTGTAATTGGATAGGAGCACTAAAAGTGGATAGGAGTGGCACCAGCATTGTAGTCAACCTCTACCATTATTTTCCTAAGGATCTGAGCTTTTTGGGTTTTATTTTCTAGGTCTTTGTGACCCTATCCATGAAGTTTTGATAGTTAGAAGTCTATATAGCTCCCTTTAGAGCATATTTTCTCTTAAAACCCTATGTTCCATTATGCTTTGACCAATTTTGAGAAAGAGAAGGGGGTTAGTGTGTGTAAAATTCACTAGACGTGGATCCACACCCCTTGTGTAGGCACATTACCTACATACCAATACTTTGAATAGGGATCAAGCAACATGTATTTATCCCATTTGATGTGCTTTATATAATTATGTGTATGAAGATGCATAATGCTAAATCGGATGTACTTGAGGTGGTTAGGGATTAGTGTAAATATTTGAATAAGCTTATAATTATATTGGTTGGTTATATGTAGAGATTAGGAAATATTACTTGAGTAATCTTTCTTGTATTCTTGCTTGTTTAGTGATAATTTCCAACCCTTTCCAAATGATCTTTGAATGGGATTTTATAGGGATGTATTGGTTATGGGTTGAATGTACTCTCATTAGGCCAATAAAGAGAAGGATGGGGAACCAGAAAAAATTGACCATTGGGGCCAAAACTAGACTTGGACAAGAGCACCAAAAGTGAACAAGAGTGACACCAATTTTATAGTCTTAGTGTGGTGTTATTGTCCTGAGTAGACAAGACCTAGGGGGATGGATCTATCATGGAAAGAGGGGTTTGGCTTAGCTAGGATCAGGTCTAGAAGGCTACAGATTGGAAATTAGTGAAAATATAACTATGAGGGTCATAAAAGCAAGCAAGAGGGACCTAAGGGTTGGGTGTCATTAGCCACGCTCAAGTTACCTATTTTCAAATTTTATATGGCTACATTTCCCCCCTTTTATTCTAATGATGCAACAAAGTGAAATAATAAGATAAAGGAAAAATAGAAAGCATACCTGAACTTACTTACAAGGGTAAAGCTCATAAAGTTGTGTGATGTTGGGTGTGCATAGAGAGAGCATACTATAAAGTGCAAATCTATAATAAAAACAAAGAGTAGATCAGTCCTTACTAGATACGCTATATCTAAAATAAAAATGTATGAGATTGGGTAAGAGAGAGAGAGAGAGGGGAAGAAAAAGTAATGAATACACCTCACTGAGTACACGGACCAATACAAAACTTGTTATGATATTGAGTAATGCTAGATGATGTTATACCAAGAGTAATATCATGAACAAAGCTAGTGTTGAATTCCTTGAGAGTGGCACAAGAATGAAAAGTCTAGCCCTTTGGCTTCATCATTGCCCACTAAATTAAGCTAGGTGATCATGCATATATTGATCGATCATTAAACTATGTGTCCAATATTTTTGAGTAGGTTGTTCAAGAATACAAATGCTAGCTAGTCCTTTGGCTCCATCGTTGCCTCATGAAGTGAAGCTGTGAACTGATACCACAATGAAATGTTTGTCATATGAGATGGCTCCTGAATCCCATCAATGCATTGTGATCTAACAATGTTAGTGTGGATAGATGAATGTATGCTAGAAACTAGGCCACTCTTAGCCACTCTAAAAGATGGATATTAGGCTTGTATGAAATCCACTCTGAAACTAGGGCATTAGACTTATATGAAAGCCACATGGGAACTCAGGAACTTAGGAATGTGGAAGTTAGGCTTGTTTTAAATCCATTCCAAAATGATGTCAACCACATGTAGATGGAATAAGGCATGCAACTACTAAGAATGTTTAGGTAATATTAAACTCAAAAAGAAAAGAAAAGAAATGTGTCACGCACATTGCCCCTAATCACTGGTGTCTGGAACATGGATTTTGATATGGAAGTTATATCAATTGTCATGTATGAAACTAGAAGTGAGATCCATCATGTCACACATGATGCCCCCTATATCTAGATTCTCTGAACAAAAGTGTACTAAAAACTATTGATTCTAAACTAGTTTGACTGTGCAAAACTATAGCTAAACCTATTTTTCTGCCTACTTCTGGAAAGTCTAATTTTTTAACTATTTGGATAGGATCATCGAAAGTGGACACTAGTGGCACTAACATTGTAGTCTAAGTTGGGTGCTATTATCCTAGGCCAAATATGGTAACTATTATAATATTCTCACTATCTGCCTAGTTTGTTCTAACTATTTTGATGTCTGGTTATTGTTCTGAGTGTGTTGAATGTTACTTTTTTTACCATTAGAAGCTTTGATCTTTGTAACAAAACCCATGTTTATTTTCCCCTCTTCTAAGGGTAGGAATGAAGACCCTGCAAATGACTGCCCTCAAAAGAAAGAGCCCTATAATTGTGTTATGTTGTAAATATACATGGTATAGCAATGATAATCGACAAGATATCTCAAAATATAGCATGATTTGTATTGAGATATTGTTAGATAAATAAGGGTATGCCTAGATGGATATAACAATGTAATAACATGTGTAATTTACTAAACTAGAAATGAAATTTTGGTTAGTTTTTAGTTGTTAGTTAGAGGGATGGAGCATGATGTCCATCACGGCATCCAAGAAAGTAAGACAAATGCATGATGTGGATCATGGCATTGTAAACAATGAGAAGTAAACAAGCAACAAGCACACAAGGAAAGAAGCAAGAAGCATACAAGGGTGGCCAAGGGGCCACACAAATAAAAGACATGGGCACATGTCACTCATACTAGAAGGCTAGCATACAAGGCATGTTCAAATGCCATATACACATACAATTAAAACAAGCAAAGCTGGCATGGAAGCCACAATCACATAGAAGAGTACAGGAAAAGGACATTGGTAAATATCCTAAGGCACACACAAGACATAGAAGCAAAGGACATTGGAAAATGTCCTAAGGAACATATAAGAGATAAATAAGAATTGAGAAATGCAATCATATCTAGCTATGCAAAGCAAGAAAAGAAAGCATGTAATAACTAGAAATACAATCGCATCTAACTAATCAAATCAAGAGGGAAAGCATGCAAGACATGTTAGTACAAGACTAGTTATATGCCAAAAAATACACAAGTGTTATATACTATTGAGCGTTGATAGAGTAATCTAGTGAGTAACGTACATCAACACGATAACTAGAGTGTGTGGTGTAGAAATGACATAACTTGGATGATGTAGTCATGTAGAATATGGCCCTAGTGGGTATGTATATCGATGTATATCTTGATGTAGAATTAGGATGCCCCCTCAATGGGTAGAATGAAGCAATCAAAGAGCTGGATGTCACTACACACAATCAAAAGAGATTAAGTGAAGCAAGGTAATGTAGATAAATCAATAAATAATATCATAGAATAGCATATGTAAGTCTAGCATGATAGTAGAAATGTAAAGCATGCATAATACATACAATAAAAATATTTTTGGTGTTTTTGAGTTATGTGTTTTTATATTTTAAAATATTTGAATGTTTTTGAATTTTTTATATAAGCTATGTATAATCAAGCATAAGAAACTATATACAAATAAGCTGGAAAATGATGATACTAACCGATGAGTCTCATGGGAGACTCCCTATTATGGTATCTTATATTAAAGAGAGGAATTATGTGTGATCGTGAAGAATGATGGAGGTGTTGAGACTCTGGCTCTGAAAGCTGTATATGTTGTAAATGCTCTAAAATCTCTGAAGTAGAAACCAAATGTGGGGTCCTCCTATAACTCTAAGAAGTGGATGCAACTATAGGGCTCTTAAGGACCCATTTGGTAGTAGGAGAAGTTCTCTAAATATGTGCTTTATGAGTAGATGCATGAGATCTCAATGATATTGCCCTGGGTGTAAACACTATAGCTAGAAGCTATTTAGAATCCTAAAGTTGTGGAGGTGTATGAACTCTCTATGTTGGTGATGGATGCCTCAATTATGTCTAAATTGGAACTAGAGGAGGAACTATAATTTGTGGCAAAACTAAAACTGGTGGCAAAATTGAAACTAGTGACTGCAAAGTATAAGATGGCTCTGAAGTGGGGAGTGGTAACTCATATGGAACTCCACCAATTATAATAACCTAATTATTATGAATGAATTTCATGCATCTGTGAACTATAGAAGGTACTAATTGAAGTTTTTAGATCTATGGTTAACCAAGTAACATATCAAAAACTCTTCCACTAGGAACTATAGTGAATGGTATGGCCACATGTGTTGGACCAACCAGTAAAGGAAGTATGATCTCACCCAATGAACTTTGTATGTGCCTACTGAATCCATTGATAACTATGTCCATTGGGGTAATATCTTGCTTGGAATATCCCAAATACTATACTAATGTCATAGTGCACATGTTCACACTAGATCTATTATCTATGAGAACACTATGAATAGGATGATTATGGATGTAAGCTCTAGTAAAGAGTGCATGATAATCTGAATCATCCTCAATGATCTCCTGCTCTGAGAAGGAGATGGAAGGTCTAGCTAAAACTCTAGAATTGTATACACCAATCATGTTTCTCAAAGGATGTGTCTCAACTAAAGGTGTCTAGTATGTATATGGTGGTGAATGTGCATGATATGCATGGTGAACCCCTGATGTGTCCCTTGTCTCTTGTTTTGAATGTTGTAGAAAGGGATCTAAAAATATTTTCAAAGCTTTATCCTATTTTTGCTTTGCTTGAGGAGTCTCAACTAAAGTTCCAAGATAAATATGATTTCTATCTATTAAATCTTATATATTGTGTCTCAAACTAATGTATCAATTTTTTGTATGACTTGATGCCCTATGAAACTCATAAAATACATGTTGGTCATATCCCCATGGAAGAGGCTTGGTTGGGTCAACTTTATGCATAGGAAGGAGAGATATGATGTTACATTCTAATAGTTTCTATAAAACTCTAGCTGGAGAAACTGGTAGATTGGTAAAGGTTCACTGAGGAGGTGCTGATAAAACCACTCATTGAGGAGGCACAGAGGTTGCATTAACTGTCGATTGATTCTGACTCTTGTTCTCATTAACCTTGATTTTGTATGAGACATTGTTGTTACTCTTGTTTGTTGTGTCTGAGATACTTGTGTACTTTATTTTTCCCATTGAAATTAGTTTGACTTCTCATTCCTTTAGTGTGTGACATAATTTAGTGAAGGAAGAGAATCTTTTGAACATGATTGATTTATGCAAATCTGGTAGAAGACTCTATTTGGAGAGATCTTGTAACTCTTGATCGGCCATGGGGCTAGTCATCTTAGCCAAAATAGTAATATATCAGAGAACATAATCTATGAGATGCTCATTTGACCTTTATTTATATTGTGCAACTTGGGCATACAAAACCTTATCACCAATGTTGATGCTAAAATGAGCTAGGAACATGTCGACTGAAAGATTGAATGCATTGATCAACCGATTCGATAGACGATAGAACCATTATAAAGCATAGTCCTTTAGGATCTATGAAAATAACTTGGTAAGTAGTCAATCATTTGGTACATGGTCCAAGCATGTTATGTGAAAATATCTAAAATGTGTCTCTTGATCACCCTTGCCATTATATAGAGTAAGCTTGGGTTGAACAAAACCTTGTGGTAAGGGTGTAGAAGCAATGTGATGTACCAACTGTGTATGCAATTTAGTAAAAGAATCCAAAGCTTGTGTAGGTCTAGAGGCACCTTGCTCAATATGTAGTATCTTGGATTGCAGAGATTTTATCTCTTTCACAAGGTCTACCACATCAGGAGACAAAGATGTACTAGTTGTAGCTAGTGTCATAGAGGCAGGTTGGGCTACTATAGGGGCTTGTTGAGACATAGTTTCCCTCGTAGTGTCATTTGTAACTAGTTTCTCTAAAGGAATAGAAAATTCAAATTGCTTAACCTTTTTAATTTCCATGATAGATTGCAAGATAAGAGTATGATCTCAAGGTTGGTCCCTGAGTCTTTCTTAAAAACTTTGTAGGATCAAATCTTTGTTGAGGACAAATTTATTATCAACAATTGGTTGAAGTGGATCAGTAATTCAATGTGTGGAGCATGAGCATTGATGTGTACATCATCACTATTATTATTATATCATTCATCATCAAAGTTATCTTTATTGAAATTAGTGTAATCTCGATGTGTAGAATCTATAATAGGAACTTGAATTGGTTGTCTATCTATGGTATATGGTCAAGTTACCAAAATTTGGGTGAATTCAAGAGGATTGTCAC
The DNA here is from genome assembly GCA_037957365.1 of Torreya grandis. NCBI lineage: Eukaryota > Viridiplantae > Streptophyta > Pinopsida > Cupressales > Taxaceae > Torreya > Torreya grandis. Next base: position 1,021,066 of record JARHVA010003997.1, read on the forward strand.
TAAATCTTTCACTTTATCTTGAAGGAAGAGATGCAAGAAACTTAGGTGTCATAAGGAAAACAACTTGGATAATAGTAGAAAATATTAAATGGATATAATCTAAACAAGGAACTGGAATATGCATAAAAAAGGATACAAAGTTCACACACATGTAAGGTGGTACCTCAAGAAGCAATGGGACCTATTATATGCAACCAGGGTTTGAAAAATGATATTTTTGAAAAATACTATGGAATTTTAAAAATGAAAGTGGATTTTTAATTAAAATATTCAACTAAAAATTCAAAAAAATATTGAAAAATGCTTGATTGAATAGGACCTAGTATGTGAAACTAGGGTTTTCAAGAATAAATATTTTTGAAAATTACTCTTGAATTTAAAATTTGTAGTGATTTTTTGATTTAAATATGTAAATAAAAAATTTAGAAAAGTATTGGAAAATTATTAGGAAAATATTCGGACCTAGTATGGGCAACTAGGGTTTTGAAAGAAAATTTATTTTAAAATTACTATGAAATTTTAAAATTTAATGCTAATTTTTTATTTTATTATGTAGGTAAAAAATTGGAAAATTATAATAAAAATCAATAGAAAATTTATCCTAGGGTTTTTATGTGCAAACTAAGTATGTTGGGTTCACCAAATGATTTAATAATTTTGGGAATATTGGTGTATTATTCCTAATTTAGTTAAAGGGTCTGAGTAGTAAAATCAGTAAATAAATATGCAATAATTAAGCTACTAATTTATGTAAAGTAGATTGCAATTTTGAATTTTTTAAAAATGGTAATAAGAGATGAAAAAGAAGACTTAGCTAGAAACTAATAGATAAGACAAAGACAAGGTCTAATATTCATTATGCAGGACTGGGACACTATCATAAACTAAGATCTAGTCTTCTTTTTATAATTGGATAAGATCTTCAAAAGTGGATAAGAGTGGCATTGATGTTGTAGTCCACCTCTTCCATTGTTTTCTTGAGGATCTAAGCTTTTTGGGTTTTATTTTCTAGGTCTGTGTGACCCTATTCATGAAATTTTGATAGTTGGAAGTCTGTAGAGCTCCTTGCAGAGTATATTTTCTCTTCAAACCCTATGTTATATTCTAATTTGACCAATTTCAAGAAAGAGGGGGGGTTAGTGTGTGTAAGATTCACTTGACATGGATCCACACCCCTTGTGTGGGCATGTTTCCTACATATTAATACTTTGAAGAGGGATCAAGCCATATGTAGTTCTCCCACTTGATGTGCTTTGTGCAATTGTGTGTATGAAGATTTAATATGCTAAACTAGATATACTTGAGGTGGCTAGGGACTGGTGTAAGGATTTGAATATGCTTGTAAGTGTATTGGTTAGTTTTACGTAAAAAATAGGGAAGATTGCTTGAGTAGTCTTGCTTGTATTATTGCTTGCTTAGTGATAGTTTCCAAGCCTTTCCAAATGATCTTTGAATGGGATTTTATAGGGATCTATTGGTCATGGGTTGAATGTACTCATGTTAGGCCAACAAGGAGAAGGATGGAGAATTAGAATAAATTGACCATTGGGGCTAGAAATAGACTTAGACAAGAGTGTCAAAAGTAGATAGTAGTGGCACCGATGCTACAGTCCTAGTGTGGTTCTATTGTCTTGAGCAGACGAGACCTGAAGGGATGGATCTGTCATGGAAAGAGGGCTCGAGCTCAGTTGGGATCAGCTCTAGAAGGTTATGGATGATTGGGAATCAGTGAAAAGATGCTTATGAGAGTCATGAGAGAAATCAAGAGGGACCTAAGGGTCAGGTGTCATTAACCATGCTCAAGTTACCAATTTTCATATTTTATATGACTACATTATCCAATATGCCATGACCTAGTCATATAGACCTTGGAGAGATTGGATGGGTCTCATCCTGCCTGAGTTGGTGTGCCAAATGACCCATCAATAGACAAGTGTTAAAAGGAGGTGTGAAGTGGAGTGGTTTTATATATATGACCTTTTATGGTCTTGTGGCCCATCATTTATTCTTTGCATGCTCTATTTAGTGTCTAAAACACACATCAAAAGACTGCCGCTAAAAGGAGGGCCCAAACTCAAATTTAAAATTTAACATTTCAGAGTCATTGCCCAAACTAGGGTATTCTATGTATCAAACTATAAAATAGAATAATAACCATGTGATCAAAGTCTGTTGAGAGTGACTTTAAACTGTTATACCTCACATAACATAGAAAATCTAGAGTTAATAAAGGAAAATCTAAAACTATACATATTCTTTTAACGAGTAGTTTGCCTATAGTTGTGGTTCTTTTTTTGAACTCATTTGTTACCCACATAAATCCATCAATGGTTGTTACTTGGCTTGGTGGAGGTAACTACCTTATGAATTTTCTAGGAGTTGCCCATGATTTACCTAAAAATCTTGAAAATTTATGCCCTAGGTATGTGCATGGTGGAACTTAAATTACATAAGAGCACATACAAACTTTCAAATATGTTATAATAAAGAACTTGATCCAACACAAAGATGTCTCCTATAGATTATTCCCCTATACCTTGGATGAAATGGCCTATGGCTGGTATGTTAAAATTCATAATGGGTCTATTACCTCTTGGAATGACCTTGAGACCATATTTGTCAACCATTTTTGAGTACCTATTGATCCCATAATCCTATATCATCATTTTTTTACTACCTATAAAGAGCCAAAAAATCCCATGAGAATGATTGACACTTATTTCCATAAGCTATACAAGAGGTTAAAAGACCCTTATACACAAATACAAATTGTTGCTAATCAAACCTATATAAAAGATTTGGACCCAATGACTTCTATGTTTATCCAAATGACTCATGCAGTACTTGCATCTTTATATTTGGCATATTATGAGGCCATCACTATTGAATAATAAATGATGTTAAAAATATATGGTGTTGGTCCATTACCTTAATTAGGATGGTAGGGTTTGTATAACCAAATTCTAATGATAAATCAAGCACTCATGTAAAACACCTCACTTATGAACCCAATACCAGATGCCATGTATTCAAACCATAACTAGATTTACAACCTAACACCTTTGAATGACATGTCCATAAATCACCTTGTCCCTTCAAATCAAATGTTACCTCAAGAAAACAATCAACAAATTATTCTTTGTGGCCTACAATAACACTGATGCTACACCTAACACAAGTGGTTATGTTAGTCAAAATAATGATCATCTTTCTAGTCCAACATTTTAAATTATCAAATGCCTACCAACATTGTCCTTGACCAAATGAAATATACTATTCCTTCATTTATAAATGTGGTGGCACCTATAGTTAACATAATTATACAAGTGAGAAATAATTAGAATGCAAACGTGAACCCAAAAATAAAAAATTTATAGTATATAGTTAAAGATTGCCCAATGACATGGTTTAATTGTAGAGGCAAGTACCTCAATATCAAAATCACTCTGCAAATGACCCTCCTAAAAACAAATAACTTCCAATGAACTAATTATCAATGGAATACTCCACCTAATTATAGTGGTGTACCCAAACCTCTTGATAACATAAATCAAACCAATAACAATGCTAGAAACTTCATTAATTTGGTGTAGAATGCACAATATAACCAAACATGGTGAAATTGATTGCATTGATTTTTATCGGTTTCAAACATCTTCCAAAAATAAATGGAAAATCTAGAGATAGTTCTTACTCCTAAGAATAATTCAAACCAAACCAGAAGGAATCTAGGTACTACCTTAGTCTTAGAGACTTGTGGATTCCTATATGAAAGTGACAATGATTCAAATGATAACTTGAATTATTTTAGGTATTTAGGCAATTTCAAAGAGGAAATAACTACACATTGAGGGAAAAAATTGCAAACGCATTTAACAACTTATACTCCTCCAAATAGCACTTAGGTTTCACTTAACGATAATGCTAATAATAATCATTTTCTACCTAAAGGACCTAGCACAAATTCATAATCAAAGAACAATGTTGCGCCTCTGTAAGCTAACAAATATTTAGAGAGAAATAAACATGGATACAACATTATTGAAGACTTAAATAAAACTAAAGCCGATATAACAATGCTTGAATTATTCTAAATCTCTAATCAGAAAGAATTTTTATTGAAAGTTTTATCCACTCCAAAGAAAAAAGAAACTAATAGATTAGTTGATTCTCATGTTTTTATTTACAAGGAAAATATTAAAACTCATCCTTTCTTAACAATCTATATTTTTCAAAAAAAATTACACAATTGTTTGGTGAATTCAGGTGCTTTCAATAATGTGATGCCTTTCTTAGTTTGCTAGAATATGGGTTTAACCTTAATAAATCAAATATGAAGGTGGTTCAGCTGGAAAAATAAGAATTCAAAGTGGTTGGTTAATTTAATCATACTCACATGTAGTTAGATTTTGATCCAAGGGTACAACAATTTATTGGCATTCAAATGGTAGATATACCTGATGTTTATGGTATGTTTCTTAATAAAGACTGGTCAAACACATTAAACATATATATGGTGACTAATTTATCTCCTATGTGGCTTATATGGCATGGTTTTCCTAATCAAATCAAAATTAAAAGAGAATAAAAAATGGTACATTTGATCACAAAGTACAAGAAAACTAATGAGATCATCTATGAAGAATCTAAGATTGGAGTCTATACAACTAGAATTAGATCGATATATTATGATAACTTGAGTATAAATATTTTATCCATATAAGATATGGTATAAGTAATTGATCCAAAACATGATGTTCTAAGTCAATAAGAAGGGTTAAGTAGCTCTAGAGTTAAAAATACCTTCATTTTAAATTGGTCAGTGCATACTTTAGCTACTAAGGATAGAATCAATATGTCATTATCAAGTGAAGAACAAAGTATATGCAGCCTTGATTTTGAAAGAAAGAATAAGGAAGGTGGAATTTCTATGGCATCCATGTCTCATAATCCATAAAAAATAACTAAAGATAATTTATGGACCTTGAAATTTGATGGTTTTAAATATAAACAAGGTTGTCATGTTGGGGTCAAACTCTTTAATCCAAGGGGGAATCTAATTTGACTACATTGAGGTTGTAATTTTATTTCACAAATAACATAATTGAGTATGAATCATTGGTCTATGTACTTTGGTTCATTCTTAAAAGTAAACTTAAGTACCTTAAGGTATTAGGTGACTCAAAATTGGTAGTCAGATAAGTCATAGGCCATTATGCTTATAATGACAAGAAATTGTCAAGGTATCATAGCCGAGTATGGAATCTGGTAGAATATTTTGGTGTATTTAATATTTAAATTATGTCTCATAGAAGAAATCATATCGTAGATGATTTGGAAACAACTACTAGTACTTTGGAACCAATTATTGATTCCTATTTGAAGAGATTTTTAGTAGAGTTGGTTTCTAATATGTCCATTTAGAATAATATCATAAACTTCTAAGTGTTTAGTGATGATCAATATATCATTTATTTCATCATGAATACAAATATGTTTGAATCTCATATTATCGATGATGCTAATAGAGATGAGTTTCAGTTAGATGAAGAGGGTGTGATAAACTTGAAGATAAATAACATACCAAAATGAATCGTTCATTGGAAAGGTTATTTGAGATGGACTATCAAGGTGAGAAAGAAAAACAAGCTCCTTCCAAAGGTATGTTACACATACAATGTAACTTTGGGATTGTAAATAATTCAAAGAATGTGCTTGTAGGCACAACTTATATTGAAGTAGATAAGCATGGAATTACACAAGCCTTAAATGATTTTAGGGGCATCATAGATTGGAGTTATGAAGACCTAAAGGTATTCAACATTTCAATCCTCACTCACACCATTCCTCTCAAACTAGGAGTTAAGTCTTTTCATCAAATAAAAAGGCTTGTAAATCCTTTATTGGAGTCTTTCATATTCAAATAAGTGTATAAATTATTATCAGCTAAGATTATCTTTCTAGTTAGGCATTTCATGTGGGTGTAAAATCTTGTTCTAATTTTGAAAAAGAAAGGATAAATACAATTGTGTGTAGACTTTAACAACTTGAACCGAGCTTCAGAGAAAGATAACTACCCATTGTTATCACTATATGAGGTACTATAAATAGTGAATGCTTCACAAATTATGTCATTCTTAGATGGGTATTCAAGTTATAATCAAGTGATGTTGAACTATGAAGATTGAATCAAGATAGCCTTCACAACCAAATGAGGAACATTTGCCTAAAAAATAATGTCATTTAGTCTAATAAATGTGGGAGATAATTTTTAGTGTGCTATGGACATTGCATTAAAATATGTGATTAGTAAGTGCATTACTATCTATATGGATGATCTAACAAACTTTTCCAATAATCAAGAAGACCATGTGAGAGACTTCTGAATGGTAATGCACATATGTAAAGAGCATGGCATCTCCTTGAACTTGAAGAAGTATATATTTGGGATTACATAAGGAAAGATTTTAGGCCATGTCATTTATAAAATAGGCATATCCACAGATCCAAATAGAGTAAAGGAAATTATAAAAATTCCATTACCTGGCAGTAGAAAGGAGATAAAATCATTCTTCGATAAGATCAATTTTGTGCATAAATTTATTTCACATTTTTCTAAAATAGTTATACCACTAAATAATATGCTAAATAAGGATGCCAAGATTGAGTGCATTATTGAATCACATGTTACTTTTATGGAAAGCAAGAAGTCCATTGTGAGCATCCCAATGTTAATAAGCCCATACTATAGTCAACCTTTTAATATTTATCCTTTGCCTCCAAATACTCAAGTGTTGTTTTTCTAACTCAAAGAAAATAAGTTAGAGATGAGAGACCAATGTAATTCATGATTTCTCCACTCAGAAATGTTGAACTCAGGTATTCCACCATTGATAAATAGTGTTATTTGATTAAAGTAATCAAAAAGTTAAGACATTATATTTTATGCAACAAAGTGTGTGTCATTGTACTCGACCTTGCTATAAAGGCAATGCTAATACAAAATTAACTAGGTGAATAGGGAGGTAAATAGATGAACATTATGAAAGAATTTGAACTAGAATTTTAACCAGTGAAAATTGATTAAAATGATTATCAGATTGTATGCCAATAGGACATAATGTAGTCCCTCATGGATGATGAGTGGTATCAAGATATACTTTTTTACTTAGTGAATAATGAGTTCCCAAGCTACTTAAACCCCACTCAAAGAAGAGCATTACTCTTGAAGAGCATCAATTTCATGATCAAATTAGTGACACTATATTGGGGGAATCACAAAGGCATTTACTTTAGATGTTTTACAAAGCTAAAGTGGTTGAAGTACTCGATGATTTTCATGAAAAGTTTAGAACTATACATGATTCAACAAGTGATACAACTCACCAAATATTCTACGTAGGTTACTATTGGTCCTTTATCTTAAAGGATTCTCATTCCCATGTGAGAAATTGTCACATTTGTTAGGTTGCAACACATAAAGAGTGTAACCCTGCTATGCCATTGCAGTTGGTTATTGAAGTTCATCATTTTACAAAGTGGGGGTTGGAATTTTTTGGAGCCATCAATGCCAATTTTTCAAATGGACACAAATTCATCTTGACAATAATTGATTATTGCACCTAATATACTAAAGCACAGGCATTCAAGAATTATATGACTAAAGTTATGATTAGCTTCCTCGAGGAGCACATCGTCACCAAGTTTGAAATGCCATTTAATCTAGTATGTGATAATGGCCTTAATTTTCCTCTTTGAAATTCACTAAATGGGTGTATGAAAATAAGGTAATCCTTATGTTCTCTTTTGATTATTACTTGCAAGGTAATGGTGTTGTTGAGTCAATGAATAAAAATATGTTAGATGTGATTAAGAAGATATTGGATAAGAATCCTTGGGATTGGCATAACATGTTAAAGTTTATAATTTGGTTTAATAGGACTAGTATTAAGTCATCCATAATAATGTCCCCATACCACCTAGTGTATGGATAAGATCATATTTTTATATTAATATAAGAATCCATACCTTTCAATTCATGAGATATTACCTTGAGACTGATGATAAGATTGAAGGTCGACTACTGAACTTGATGTAGTTGGAAGAGAAATGGTATACAACATTTTTACATTTTATAAAACATCAAGGAGTCATCAAATGATGGTCTGATAAGCAAGCTAAATTAAAAATCTTTAGAATTATTGATTTAGTCCTTCTTTGGGACAAAGCTCATGAGAAAAAGAGATAACATGGTAAGTTTGATGATCTGATATTAGGTCCCTTACGTATTTCTAAAATCTTAGGTGAGAATGCATTTAGGCTCAATATTCTAACTAGAAAGGATGTCACATTACCTATCAATGGGCAGTTCTTAAAACATTATTTTCAAGCTTGAGTTGGCATAGTAAGGCCTTGTGCATAGTTTTACTATTTTTGGTGTGTTTATTATTCTGCTTTGGTGTGAAATTTTAGTTTAAGTGGTTGTTTTCATATTTTTTACCATTAGTCTATCCTCATTTTTACCTCTTTTTTATCTGGTCCCATTTTTTTTTTATCCTATAGGTGCCTATTGGTCATAAAGGAAAAGGTTTTTTTATAAATAACATCAATAATGTTTTATTGTTTTAAGTATTGTGGGTATTTTGTGATGGAAGATTTCATTTGTGAGTTCACTTTCCAAGGTTTTGGACTATCGCATGTGTTTTAAATTTATTCATTTTTTGACAAATTTGGATAAATTATTTGACTTTTGATGATATTATTTCAAAACCTTACATGAAAAAACACATTAATGATTTTTGGGTTCACTTGGACAAAAATATTATAGTCAAGATCAAGGGAAAAAAATATATAATTCTACCTCTCATTCGCCATGGTGGTCCCCAACCCATAATTGAGATGCTTAAAAGAAGAAGAAAAAATTAAAATCAATTATAAAAAACTCAATTTTTAGGTGATTCAGGTAACCTTTACTGGGGCTATGGATGACTATTTGGTTGTAGATTAATACTTTTAATGGGATAAAATATATATTTTTCAAGGATATGTATGTTTGACTAATAGTGGGGCAATGTTTAGGTGATCAATTTGAGGTATAATTAATACTGGCTTGATGATCTAAGCTATAGTATTTAGTCTTTGTGAATTCCATGAATGTATTTGCACACATTGTGGTTAATGTGAATGTCTAATTTTATCTTATGGCCATTCCATTATTGTCTTTTTCATTAATTTATTCATTTTCCATGTGTTATATTAGCCAGATATTTTGGGTTTGAAAGACACGTTTCTTTTGTTTCAAATTACTCATGAGTATTTTCTAATATATTTTTCATTTTTTGTTACTTGAAAAACACACCCTAATTATTTTTATTAAAAATCACACTTATAGTAATATAAAAAAAATATAGTACATCACTAGTCATACAAAAAAAGATGAATGGAAAAGTAACACCCCAAAGTCAAGTCACACTAAGTTAAACAAGCCTTGATAAGAGAGAAAATTAACAAAAGGGCCAACCCAAGGCCACACAAACCATAATTTATACTAACTCAAGTGCACATCAACCCAAAAAATTATACAAAAATCATAAATAAGAATGACACAACTAAGCAGCAACAACAAACATGGTGGTCGATGAAGGCATAAGAAGTGGAGGTTCCTGCAAGTTTCCTCCCTAGCCCCCTTGAGTAAGGGGTTCTTCATCAATAGGTAAGGGATCCCAACCATCATTATGCTCTTTGTTCTCAGCTTCTTGCCTAGAGGGTGAAATGGCTAGCACCAAACATGAGAACTTATCATGTGTATGAAGGCCCTAACCCACCCATCCACCACCCCCTATATTGGACCTATCAAACCCTATTTTTTTAGAAACCATGGTCCCCATTTTTTCATCTTTTGAGGTCTAGTTTTGCTTAAAGGTGCATGTGGTAGTTCTCCATCTTTTCAGTTCTTATTTTTACATGAAAATGTTATTCAATGAAAAATTAAGTCTCAAAAATTATTTCCATTATGTATACCAATTCATAATGATAAATTTTCATATACATCACTTCACCCAAAATCTTCATCTTCAACTCCAAGAGTCAGGTTGGATCCAAACATTCCATGGGAAATAAGGTTGATCGAAACACAAATTCCTAGAACTAGGTCAGTCATCGACGTTATATATGGAACTAAGTCAATTGTTAACATTCCATATGGAATAGGGTTGAATGAAATCATATTTTCTAGAAATAGGTTAGCCTATGACCCTATTCTTAGAATAGGGTTAGCCCTTGATAGAGTCTAAAAGTTGACCTTGAGCAAAAAAGAGGCATATTGATGTTTTTTTCACCATAACTTTCAAACCATAGCTCTATTTTTTGTCTCATTTGTTGCATTAGAAAGGCAATTCAATAATATTTATGATGAATTTTTTTTAGTGTCAATGAAATTTTGTAATCATGCCAAAAATTGTGTACAACTCATCCTATTCAACATTCCTCTTAAATAGTTGGTCATTGATGTTACTATTGATAATAAATTGGTCGATTTATTTGTTCTTGGCACTAAGTTGGATCTCAAATTTCATATTGGAAATAATTTCATTGATGCAATTTTTATTAATGGTTGTTTATCCCCTGACATTCTTCTTGGAACTAAAAACATTGACATTTTCAATAGGCCTCAAATTGTCAACATTGTTTATGAAATAAACTATGTTAGTTTTTTGGTCTTATCTTTTGATCTGTGGCTTAATTTTTGATGTGTTTTTTCATTGGGAATGTGGTTTCATCATCTTCATAGTGAATTAAGTTATATAAAGTGATAATACAAATTTTGAGACATATCAGTGATCTAATCCCATGACTACTTTGTTTTGGTGCTTTGCACATTTAATGTGGTTGGTGTCTATTACTCTTTTCATGGAAATAATATGCTTTATTTTTTTGTGTCAGGATTAAGAAAGGTTCACATAGTTCAAGGTGGGAAAAGGTATTCAAATTCTAATCATGTGCCTTAATTAATGGCAATGACTTTTATTTCATTGGGAATGTGTAATTATTCATTGAGCTTGGGTTGTGGTTGGTGACTCTTCATTTGATGTTGTATCCACTTTATGGAAGGAAAAATTGTCTTGGATTTAAGTTGAATGTCTATATAAGGCTAACAATAAGACTTTTTAAGGGTTAGTTCATTTTGTATTATTGGATAGAATAGAGAATTAGACATTTTTATTCTTTTTTACCTTCTTTCCTAGATAAATTTTCATGTGGGCAATGTCATTATGAGGACTTTGTTGTATTTCAACTAGTTATAATCAATCCAAATATTATTTTTTAAGTAATAACTTTAATTTAAAGGTTGTGGATAATTTTTTATTACCTACGCATGTATATGGTGGTTTTATTCTTCTTCTTCATAATTGAGTTGCCCTGAGACTCTTGCATTATCTTTGTTTATGGCTATGTGAATATTGGTCAAGAGCAAGATTGATTTTATGGGTTTTATCAAATCAAATAGATCAAATTTGTTTTCACCATAAAACAAGCTCACTTCTTCCCTCTTTTCTAGTATCTTTTGATTTTTTAATAAATATATTAGATTAGGGTTAGATTAGACCTAAAATCACAATCTATGTTTACAAGATTCATCTTGATTATAACCCCCTTTCATTATTGTTTACGAAATGGTTTATTTATGTATGCAATGAATATGTTTTAAATTGACTATATTTTTTTGGTTAAATATGAAACTATTGATTTTATTGGCATTTTATCCATGTTTTTTATTTTTCATAATGTGCTTAAAACCACATTGACAAATCAACAAGCTTATAATATCCCTCTCATTTATTAAAGATATATTTCTACAAATAAACCCCTTGAAATGGAATAGTTTCACATTAGCCAACTAGGTTATCTAATATGCCATGACCTAGTGATAAAGACATTGGGGAGATCTTGTCTCCTTTCAGGAGAGGTTGGATAATTCCTGTATTGCCTAAGTTGGTGTGTCACAATGAACCATCAATGAATAAATCATCAAATAATGAGGCACTATTATTTTTTCAGTGATTAGGAATATCAAAAAGTTTGTTTTGAATGAAACTCAATGCTTGATATTTGGTTATTTTTCTCTAAATTTCATTTTCCCATTTCATGAATTTTAAAACAAGAAAGTCATTGGCATCATGAATGGACTTATGAAGAAGGTAAGAATTTATATTATTAAAATGAATGATAACTTGTTTAAATAATGTCAGCTGAGGTTATAAGAAAATGAATCTCAATGAGCTCATCAAAATAAGCGATTGAATATGCAAACATTATAAAAAAAATCAAACAACGTGCAATAGTGGCATAGGTTTGATTGAAAGAATTAAATTATTGAATTGTATAATAAATACTTTACACTCATATCAAGTCTTAAGAGTCTAGATTGTAGCTAGATATGGGCTATATATCTCCATATTTTATATCATGAGAAGACTTAGAAATTTGAATTAGATAATTATTTCATTTTCATACATAAAAATAAAATTTCAAGTTTGGCTACAGTTATCAAAAAATTAGAATAGGTATTAACATGTTTTTATTACAATTAGCCTATGGATGTGTGGATATTGTTGACACAAAGGCCAAACATGTGAAATTCCATGAAAATAAAGCTAAATGTTTGTAGTGTGCAAATGGGATATTGGAAGCTAGATCATTTTGTTAACAAGGGAGGGTCACCTTACATTTGTGTTATAGCCCATTAGAAAGTGGATTCAAGTTTTCCCTTTTCAATTTCTTTATATATTTTTACCTTACTTATGTGTTTCATCCAATTAATATAGAGACTGGGATCCATCTGCTCATACATCCCCTTTAGCTTCATGTCCCTTATTATGGTTTAGTGGAATAGAAATTGCATCAAAAAAAATTACTAAATGGTGTTTGTGAATTAAGTATTTTTCATATGAAATTTTCAAGATTTTTGAAGTGTCCAACTTTTTTATATTATTATAAGCCACCCTAAAAGTGAAGATGCTATAAAATATTTAAAACAATGTTTGGAAAATACTGCACATTAAACAAATCTAGTTGAATCATTTTTGTCTAATTTGCATTGCCATTATATTATTGCTAGTTCATAAAATAATGATATATTAGAACAATATGTTTCAACTATAAATTCACTTTGGACCATGGATCTAATTTGAAAATTTCTTGAAGTAGTTTGGATAAATAATTATGGAATAGCTAAGATGAAGGAAAGATGCCAACAAATCTATTATAGTAATTCTTAATGATACTATAGGAGGTGAGAATAGTTTAGGAGAAGTAGATGAAGGCAATAGACTACATTAGGAGCTGAGTAAAGATACAATAATAATGAAAATAGTGATGTGATTATGATTATAAGTCTTGGGTTGCATCTAAACATTGAGAGCCCAGTCATGTGGAGGTAGATCCCTCTGTAGGAAGTAAGAATAAGAATTTAGTTAATATTTTGGGTATGTAGAGTAGCTTAAATATGAATATTTTAATATGTGGGCTAAAATTTTATTAAACAAAAATTATTATGATGTTGATCATATGACTTTTAATTTGGATCTATTTAAGATACTTTTTGAGAGGGAAGCACGCAAAGGTGAAAAATTTTGATCAATGACTTAACTACATCTAAAATAACTAATGCAAATATCAAGGCTATTGTAAAATAATTAAATCAACCAAAAAATTGCATAATATAAGTCATCACTAGATATAGTCAATGTGATAATTTTTATTCATGTTTTTTTCCTCTTTCATAAGTACAAAATATCACTATCCCTAAGGAGGTTGATGAACTAATTGAAGATTTTGCTAATAAAATTCATGTATTAAAAGCATGTCAAAAAATCATATGGAAGAATAATATTGGAACTTTGAAGTGAGAGTTATTTTTTGAATATCACTCTTTTTAGCATGTGGTGTATCCAATTCATGCTAGTATCATTATGTAGTTCTGAGAGCAGCCATATTAGACTACTATGGATCTTGTTATAGTGATTGAGATATTGTTGGATACTATTTGCATAAGAATCAATCTATTGGTAAATAATGGTAATTTGGTGGAGGCAAAAAAAAAATTATGAACATGTTTACACCTTCGTGTATGATATAAGTGAAGCCAACCATAATGGTGTTGACACTAGAGAGGAGGAGGCAGATAGGTCCCATGTACTTCAATATCTTTAAAGCACATTTTTAAATGGTTCAGGTTCCTCTAGATGAGTAAAATGTTGTTTCATGGGATTTGATAAAAATTAATCCCTTGAATTGTTTGACAAATAAATTTTAATTGACAGAGGTGAAGCCAAAACCTATGATATTTACTGGCATCATACTTGACTATGCCTAAATGTTAGCCTAAGAAATAGTCTTGGGCATCACATTTCATTGGGAAATTTTTTCAAACAATTCACATGTTTGTTTGACTATTTTTTTTTTATACATAGATGGTAGAAAAGAGATGGCATTCATCTTGGTCCACCATAGAATCTATTGTGCAAAACATTTATTGCATGAGAGGAAAATGAAGACAATAAAGGTAATAGGTAGGTTATCAAAAAATACATCTACAGAAGGCAATAAAGTGAGTGGTTTATTAGTGAGAAAAGGTTTAACGAATCCTGAATATCTTCATGTATTCACTCAAATCTCAATAATAATTACTACACAATGACTATAAATTCCATACATAGGAGTGTTCTTGGTATTGAATGACCTTCTCGAACAATTATAAGAAGGTGGAGAAACTTAAAATGATCAATTTCCTACTCTTAAAGTCCATGAAAAATTTATATTGAAGCAAGCAAGAGCAGATTATGTAGTGTTGTAGTAGATGTCTAATCTAATAAGTGACATGGTGTCAATTCCATTATTATAATGATGATGAATTTCAATCCAATCCCCAAGGACACAAACACCTAATTTAGATTCGAAGAAGGGACATATAAATATATTAGTCAACTTTATAAATTATTTAAACATAGTTGATCATACTAATGGATCTGAGATGATGAAAAATAAGATGGAAAATGGTGAAGTTTATAGAAAAATGGAGGAAGCTTTGAAG
The DNA here is from genome assembly GCA_037957365.1 of Torreya grandis. NCBI lineage: Eukaryota > Viridiplantae > Streptophyta > Pinopsida > Cupressales > Taxaceae > Torreya > Torreya grandis. The sequence goes on from JARHVA010003997.1 coordinate 1,036,157, forward strand.
GTAGAGTAACAATGTTAAATTTTGATTTAGAGGAGAGCAACAATGTTAGAAATTAAAATTGCACTATTTTCAATATCTAAATATTCTTGTCTTGAGGAAGCATAATCATCTATAGAAACTAGAGATAAATAAATTGTTAGTAGACTATGAAATTGAAAACCTAGTAATGTCAGCTAAGTCCTTTAGCACATGGGCTAAGTGAAAGATAAATGATGGTGGGTAGGTAGGAGGTAGAGCCAAAAACCTTCAATATGGATATCCCATATGCTCTTGAACTAATACAACACAAGGATAATGAATAATGACAAAAGGTAATAGTCGTTATTGATCCTAGTAAGAGGGAGGAGTAAATCCAAAAGGATGTTATGAGGATTTACACATTACTAGGATGACATGAAGATAACTCTTACACTAAGGATATTTGCTCCAATGAGGAAGAAATGTGTACTTTTGAGTAGGATGACATTTTTGGGAAAGGAGTTGAAGTATTTCTAGACTCAGAGAACATAAAATTCATGTAGATAAAGAGGTGCCCACATATGGTCTATTAGAAGTTCAAGTGCATGTGTTCTAGTCTCAAATAGAAGGTAGTAAAAAAATAGAACAAGTTTATATCATATAGCAAAATTTGTGAGACAAGAAGCATAAAAGAGTGTTTTACAATAGATAGTGCCTATGAGCCCTTAAAACTTATTTGGATACCTAGATTGCACCCTAGCTGAGCAAAGGATTGTTCAGGTCCTCTACTCAAATCTAGTCCAACATGGGAATGACCTTAGGTCATGGGTCACCTAATCTTGGGTCAGACCTCTAGGATTTTTAATGAGGCTAGCTCTTTTGATGTATCGCTTAGCACATTTCCACTAAAACCTACTAATTTTTGGGAGTGAAAAGGGAGAGAAAGTTAACTAAAAGGGAATGTTAAGCTATTATTGGTGATACACCTAGAATGATTATTCATCCACTCTATTTAAACTTCTAAAAACACTAATGAGATAAGCAAAAGACTGAATCTACAAATCCAAATGTTTGCTATGCATCAATATTTCATGTAGAGGTTCACTAAATGATCAAAACCTAAGGGAAGTGATTGAGAGGCTTGATTCAAAGAACTAAATAGTCAATGTATCCACATACTAACTTCAATAAAATGACATTAAACACTAAACATGACTTGCATAACAAGATAAACTAGTAGCTAGGTGAGATCAAGACTGACAAGGGAGAGATCTCTACCACATATGCAAATCAAATTGACATTAACACACTATACCAGAATAATGAAATCTAAAATAGTCATCTATTTATCTCAAGAGGTTACAAAGATCAATCTTAGTAGAGTCTATTCATGCCAAAGAGAGGGATGCATTTTAAGGCTTATAAGCATGTATATATAACAATATGGGATGAGAGAGACAGGGAGGGATGCATGGGAGAGTGGAGAAGGGGTCATAATGAATGATATCACATCTTCCTTGAGTTCTTAATTTCATTAATGTCATTATGACTTTGTCTGATGTGGAAGGATGGATCATGAAGGTTAGGACCACTATAGGAAGAAATCCCCACCACCACAGGAATCCTTCTCGAGCTCCTCTACATTAATGCCCTTCATTGTAAAGACAAAATTCTCATATCTATAATTCTAACAAAGTTATCATCATGTTTGCTTTGAGTAGTGGTAAGTACTCACTTTTTGAGGCTATAGCCATGTCTAAAGATGAGACACTTCAAACATGCCCCTATTCCAACCTGAACATAGGTCTTTACTATATATTGAAAACCAATCCAATTATTGGTTTTCATATAGCTACTATATATCAATAAAAATCCTATAGGTTGCATAACCTTATTATTGATCTCCATTAGGTCAAATATACCCATTCTACCTGTGTACCTTGTAGGAACTGAGATCATAGATCTTCTTTAAAGAAAAAGTGAACACAGTCAGGGAATAATACTACAACCCCAAAAGATGGACCCTACATTTCCAAATATTCAAACTAGAGGTTCATACTAAACTTCAATATCATCATAGTTTTATTATTAATGATCCTAACTATATAACTATGTCTCATGTATGGTGGTGCTCGATTGAGATCCAATGGTGACATATGCCCTTTGAAATACTACTCTGGTTTGACCTAGGTCACATGTTCAACCTTTGAAGTCCCCTAGCTTTTGGATTTAAATTTTAGCCATTGATCTTGATTTGGGCTCCTTAAAATGTGCCACCTGGAAACTCTTCATTTGTATTCAAGATCATGTTGTTAGCTTTACAATTTAGCGTGCTTACACCACATGGTGGCCTCACATTCAATTTGAGCTTCTTGACTTTTGGCCTCATACACACCATCGATCTCCTTGGTTCAATTGAATGTATGTCATTGATAACCTTCTAATTGATCAAATATACACCATTTATCTACTTTTTCACAAAGATCATTCGCTTGTCAATCCTTCACTTGATCTTAGGATCCTCTGACTTATTGACCTAGCTCACATCATTGGATCTTAGATGCATAATCAAACGCACATCATTGGATATTCTAGTCCCACTACCTTTGTTAGTTTCAATGTGTTGTAGATATTATACCCAAGATCCTATGATATTGACATTTGTTAGCTTCATGTTCAACCTAGGAACATTTGAATTTAAATGGCTATTTTTTATAGATTAAACTTGATGTTTGCATGCCTGTAATAGACTATAAGTTCCTTTTTAAAATCTTATATCTCAAGATAAACAACTCATCGAGACACAAAATTTATAGGGGATGATCTAGGCATGAAATACATCATGCCCCTACAATCTTTTGGCTTTTGTTGATTCTTCAAGTGCACTTATAAAATACACAACTAATTTGATATGTTCATCCCTACCTAATGTGCATGTAATGGTATGGTTCCTCTAGATTATGTTAGTCATTTTCCTCTTGAACAAGGACACTATGAGGCATTATAGCAAGCCAAAGCAAAGTTTTTCAACATGATTTAAATGACAAAGGTTAACATTTAGCTTGTGAGGCCAAAATGTTAACATTTTTGGCAACTCAAGTGGGAAGCATGTCTGCGATGCTTGTGAACCCAAACACCTACATGAATTTTAGACTTATAAAAAATGATAAAATTGAACCTTGACTACTATCAACCTCTTGAAAAATACAATGCCTAGCAAAATAAGAAAGGAAAAAACACAAATAGGAAAACTAACCTAAACAAAACAAGAGCAAACAAACTAATGTGTTAAGACAGCACTTGGAGGAAAATAAATAACTAATTATGTACAAAGGAACCTAACTAACTAGGAAAAGCACGATCCACTTGGATCAAAATGAAAATTATTTAGTTCACCTCCATGATGAGATAGACAATGACATATCACATGTTCCCTTGCAAGCCTGGTGGTTGAGGAAGTAAGTCTCTTCTTTGCCAACTCCTTTGGCATACTCATATGTGGAATGATAGGGGGAAAATAACCTCTAATGTAAACACACTCACTTATTGTCTCTTCCTCTTTATCAATCTCTAATTGAAATTGGTGTCTCAAAGGACACCCTCTTGTAATGGCAATCCTACTAGCAACCCTCAGCTTAGATTCAAGCTTCATTCCTTCACAATCTGATTGACTAGGTTGTGCATAAAAAAGGCCTATATTACCTTTTAAAATCATTCCCATTTTTGTAGGATCACCAAGGGGATAATATCCTATCCTGAAGATCTGAAACAAGTCCATGTCTATAATAAACTCTTAAGGGGGGAGTATTGAAGGACTTCCCACTCTATGTTCTTTGATTTGTCTGACAAGGCTACTCTCTTTGGCTGCAATCAAACCATAGTCCTCCTGGAGAAGAGTATATCCTACTCCTAAAACTTCAAAAAAGTATTCTAATGGTCCTTTTGGCTAATTGGTGACCTTTATTTGCCCCACAAATTCATCAATTTGATCATCTATTACATCCATTTCCTCATCCTCTACATAAGATGGCAAGGAGTTGATAGCCTCAACCTCTTCATTTTCAACATAAGATGGTAGCTCTGATTCCTCATCCTTGAAGGTATAAATGCCTCTTTCACATCCAAAAGGGGTACCAATAGTAATATCCTCTTCATAAACACTTGCATTCACCTCAGCCCATTCCTTTTGAAACTTATTTGAATCAGTAATTTTCTCATCTAGTTCCCACATGACATGTTCCTCTTCTTGAGTGTGGATGGTAGAAATGCAAGATGGCTCCACTTCTGATATAGCTTGAATTATTTGGGCAGCCCTTTCATAGAGGAAGATCATAAATCTTGTAACCTTAAACTTCTTGACCTCTTCCACCTCTTTTTCTTGATTAGATGGACTAGGCATAATAGGTTCCTCATGACAAAGGCTAGGCATCACATGATTTGGGTGCATAGCCCATGAAGGTTTCCAAGTTTGAGATGGATAGGTTTTATAAGGAATGGTAGGTGGAGTAGGCAAAGGGACAATTATTTCTTGGGGAGGTAGGAAGCTTGGGAATTTGAATGGAATAGGTGTAGGATTTGGTAGTATGGATGGTCCTTGAGGCATGGAAGGAATTGGTGTGAAACTTGGTACCTTTATGGGCTGCTCTTTAAGGAAGGAAGCCATGAAACTAGGAACTCTTAATGGAGTAGATTCCTCTTGATTTACTTGTTATTGTACTTATATCTCAACCTCTATCTCAGCTTCCTCTTTGAATTGATCTATCTTTTCATCTTGAAGGACTAAAGCATGTTTGTTCTTGCCCATTGGTGTCCCAATTATGAGTTCCTCTTCTAACACTGATAATCCATCATTGTCAGCTATGAGTTTGACATAAAGTTTATTGCTTACCTCTTTAAGGAGTTGCATAGGATATTCTTGGGATGACTTCAAGAGGGATGAGATATATGTGACACCTCTTTGGTCTAACTATTTATATTTGACAGTCATGTCCTCCTCTTTATTTTGCATACTACTCTGGATGGATTTCCAAGATGGAAATGACTTAAAATCTTGAGGATGGGAGGGTGGGGATTAAATGAGTTTGGATTTGCTTGACTAAATGATTTGGTTCCAAGATGTGAATTTGGGCTTATGGTTTTCTTGCATAGTGTACATTGTGGCTTGAGGAATGAAAAGAGGTATGTGTAGTTGAGGTGATGTTGCCTTTATAGCTACCAATGTCTGGTATAAATTTTTATCTGCAACTTTAATTTGCCTAGCAAGGGAGGCTTTAAAATTAGACCTTGATTTCTCATGATGGCTATCTCTTTCAACACAAACTTACCTTTCCTCATGGACTCTCCCTTGGATAGATTTCCATGAGGGGAAGTTTGAGAGGAGTTGAGGGGAACTATGATGACCTTGAAACTCATTTGGTGAGGGCTTATGAGTGGTGATGGGAAGATCAACATGAGGCTGACATGGAGTGAATGAGGAAAGGTAGGATGGGTAATGAGGTTTTTGATGTTCTTCATGGGCTACCAACTTTTCCTCAATCTTGGAGATGAGTTCATCTATGTCAATCATGTCACCATTATTTATAGAATAACCTCTCCTAATGAAATACATCCACTCCTTTGCCTATTGTACTAAATTCCTAACCCTTCTAATGACATGTTTTATAATTTCCTACCCATACCCCTTCAACGTATAAATGTTTATCATATTTTTCTCTTGGTCTAATAGAGCTTTTTTAAGGTTATGTATAGAATGGCTTGGGGTATGAGTAGGTTATTCAAGAATGTCATGCAACTACCCTAACTAATCAGGAGAGTGACCATGCTATAAAGGGGGTAGATAAAACTCATAGTATGTTTGATGATCTTAGTAATAAGGGGGGTCATCATAAGATTGGGGAGGGGAAATATTATGATGGATTAGTTGTTTTTAGGGAAGATCAGGGTAGTACTCTTGCATGTATGATGATATAGTTCCTCATACTGCTAGTGATGATCATAGCAAGATGTATATGGATCATTTTCAAACTAATAATGAGGAGAGGAAAGATAAAACTCTTCTATATAGGTTTTCTTAACCTATAAAACATGAAGATAACCAAAACCATGAATATGAATATGCCTTTTACCTTGAAATAAGGACCAAGGAATACTTGAAACTAATTTTGAAGATGAATGTGTTGTAGACTTGCTTCAATGACTAAAATTGGGTCCCACTAGACATGCTAGAACTATTTGGAAACCTATATTGCACCTTAGCTGAGCAAAGGATTGTTCAGGTCCTCTACTCAAATTTAGTCCAACATGGGAATGACCCTAGGCTTTGGGTCACCTAATCTTAGATCAAACCTCTAGGATTTTTAACAAGGCTAGCTCCTCTGATGTATCACTTAGATCATTTCCACTAAAACCTATATTTTTTGGGAGTGAAAAGGGAGAGAAAAATAACTGAAAGGGAAATATAAGCTACTATTGGTGATACACCTAGAATTATTGTTCATCCACTCTATTTGAACTTCTAAAAACACTAATGAGACAAGCAAAAGATTGAATCTACAACTCCCAATATTTTTTAAGCATCAATATTTCATGCAGAGGTTTACCAAGTGATCATAACTTGAGGGAAGTGATGGAGAGGCCTAATTCAAGCCACTAACCAATTAATGCATCCACATGTTATCTTCAATAAAATGACATTAAACACTAAACATGACCTATATAACAAGATAAACTAGTAGCTACGTGTGATTAGGACTTGACAAGGGAGAGTTCTCTACCACATATACAAATCAAACTGAGGTTAACACACTATACTATAATAATGAAATATGAAATAGTCATCTATTTATATCAAGAGGTTACAAAGATCAATCTTGGTAGAGTCTAGTCATGCCCAAGAGAGGGATACATTTCAAGGTTTAAAAGCTTGTATATATAACATAATGAGATGAGAGAGATAGGGAAGGATGTATGGGAGAGTGGAGAAGGGGTCATAATGATTGAGATCACATCTTCCTTGAGATCTTCATTACATTAATGTCACTAGGACTCTATCCAATAGGGAAGGATGGATCATGAAGGTTAGGACAACTATAGGAATCAATCCCCACTACCACAGGAATCCTTCTGGAGCTCCTCTACATTAATACCCTTCATTGTAAGGAAAAAATCCTCATATCTATAATTTTGATAGAAATATCATCATGTTTACTTTAAGCATGATAAGTACCTACTTATCAAGGCTATAGCCATGTCTAAAGATGAGACACTTAAAACCTACCTCTACCCCAACCTAAACATAGGTCTTTACTATAGATCAAAAACCAATCCAATTATTAGTTTTCATATAGCTACTATATATCAATAAAAATCCTACAAGCTACATAGCCTCATTATTGATCTTCATTAGGTCTACATAGACCCATTTTGCCTTTAAACCTTATAGTAACTAAGAACTCATTGTATGCATAGATCTTATTTAAATAAAAAGTGAACACAATCAAGGAATAATACTACAACCCTAGAAGATGGACCTTACATGTTCCAAATATTTGAACCAGAGGTTCATACTAAGCTTCAATGTCATTAGAGCTTTATTATTAATGATCTTAACTATATGACTATGTCTCATGGCTAGCATTACTCGACTGAGCTCTAATGATGACATATGCCCTTTGAAATACTACTCTAGTTTGACCTAGGTCACATGTTTGACCTTTGAAGCACTCTAGCTTTTGACTTTTAATTTTAGTCATTGATCTTGATCTAGGATCCTTAAAATGTACCACTTGGTAGCTCTTCATTCATCTTCAGGATCTTGGTACCATCTTTGTGATTTAACGTTCTTATGCCATGTCATGGCCTCACATTTGATCTAAGCTTATTGACTTTTGACCTCATGCACACCATCGATCTCCTTAATTTGATTAAACATGTATCATCAATCTCATTTTACTTGATCAAATGTGCACCATTGATCTGCTTGTTCACTAAGATTATGCCACTTGTCATTCCCTCACTTGATCTTAGGATCCTTTGACTTGTTGACCTACCTCACTTCATTGGATCTTAGATGCATGATCAAATGCATGCCATTGGATCTTTGGGTCTCACTGGATTTGTCAGTCATTATTTACCATAGATCTTCTACTTGAGCTCCCAAGATCTTTATATATATTAGCTTCAAATTCAACCTGAGAACATTTGAATTTACATGGCTATTTATCATAGCTTATACTTGACATTTGTATGCCAATCCGAGACTGCAAGTTCATGTCTTGAGATAAACAACTCATCGAGACACAAAATTTTTAGGGGATGATCTAGGAATGAAATACATCATGTCCCTATAATCTTTTGGCTTTGGTTGATTCTAAAATTGCACTTATGAAATACACGACCAAGCTGATATGTTCATCCCTACCTAACGTGCATATGATGGTTTAGTTCCTTAGGCTTATGTTAGTCATTTTCCTCTTGAATAAGGACACTATGAGGCATTAGAGCAAGCCAAAGCAAAGTTCATCAACATGCTTTGAATGACAAAGGTTGACATTTGGCTTGTGAGGCCAAAATGTTAATAAGACTTGTTTTACAAAAACTAGTGCATATGAATACCCTAATCATGTTGTGAATGCCACCAACAACAGGTAGTAATGCACCCATGTAAACATTTAGTATTTTAGGAGGATCAATGGTTGATGGAGTTGTATCACCAAACCCAAAATACCAATTTGATTATGGCATAACCTAATACTAATACTAACGAAGCACTTCCCACACAAGGAGGATATGTGGTTAGTATAAGAAGAGACAACATGGATGGTAGCTAGAGCATGATTTACTAAGAAACATATAGTGTGCCAATACTAGTCACATCAATAGCATAACCATTTCCCCAACAATCCATATATGAAATTCCTTTGAGCTTGCTAGAGTATAGAGGAGTAGAAACAACCACAAAGTATGTGCATAAGTGTGAGCTTGTTTGACATGCAAAGGGGGTTATTGTTATAGAAATCAAGGCAAGTTATTTTACTACCACATTTTTATACCATGCAGATTCTTGGAATTAAAAGTATGACTCGATTTAGGCTATTTTAGATTGTAGCTAATTGAAAGAATAATTTTTTAAATAATTTTATAATTTAGAATTTAAACAATAAAGTATTTATATTATGAATAAAATCCAATAAAATCTAACTTATAATGTTCATGCTTATGATGTGAGATTTAAAACTTTAATATCAAAGCTTTGATATGAAATACATCTAGTGCAACATGTATAATGGTTTGTGGGGGAATTACTACTACCCTTCAAACGTGCCTTGTCAATGAATACCTTCACAGACTTGTGTAAGGTGTTAAAAGCAACACTAAGAGTTAAGGCCATTGAGAGAATGGATATAGGGATTAACATTTTTATATAGGAAAAAATTGCTTTGATGGCCTCATAATTTCAAAATATCATTGTCAATAGTGTACACAAGACAAATAGTGGCTTATGGTACATTGACTACAAATTTGAGGGGCATAATAAGAGAAATTATCATATGCCTAATGTTTAGGCACTCCTTGTGACCTATGAGATTTTCCAAAAATATCATGATGTGTAAAATTATCTCCCATTGAAATGAGTGACATGGACAAAGGTCTCCCTATATTTTAAAATATATGAGGCCTCCATCTATAACACTGAGGAATGTCAAGTGATCAATGAGATCCACAAAGTGCATGAACATGAAGCATGATAAAAAAATAACCCTTCAAACTAGGGCCAAGGAAAAATGGTGGTTAGCACCATTACCATGGTGGAGGTAGAAGATGAAGTTAAAAATAATTTCCTCCATGCACATGTCATGATTATAGTTCCCTAGACCACTATCAAAGATATTTCTAGAAGGTTCCCACTTGTGGACATCATCATGATGACCATTGAATGGAATAATGCTCAAACCTTTATGTGAAACTAATGTAGGAGGATAAGTCATAGAATGGGGAAATAATGATCTATATTGTCCACCCAGTGGAATATGGAGGCTAAATGAGGGAGATCAAAGAATATAAGGACCAAAGGTAAATATTATAATGTGCAACAGTACCACTACCTAAACTCAAGCAACCACAACACCAAATGGAAAGGTTTGCAAAGGTTTTGAACTCTAGATGAAAGAGAAAGTGCATGACATATATCCCTCCACAAACTCTCTCAATGGATTACTCCAAAAGGAAATATTTCAAGTTGCCATGGATTTAATCTATAACCTATAGGGTCAGCTCCAACATGCTTATAAGTTAGAGGCCAAGGCTAGGGAAGTGTTACAACAAAAAACCTAGGAAATAGAGGCATAAAATGACATTTATGATATCATAACCCTTTGGTGATCAAAATGAATTCTCCTCATATTAAATAACAGGTTTTATCAATAAGTAATTGGAACAACTAAAGTATTTTCATCATGCCTAGTAAGAAAGCACAAAGTAAAAAACACATAAAACATAGGATATGACTAAGAAATGTTAATTAAAGAAACTATAAATTGTTGGTCAATGTGTGACATTATTATCGACATGAGAGTTGAGGTTAACATTCTGAAATAAAAAACTTGGCATAAGATGGGAAGCCCTATATTAAAACCTACATCTCATGTTTTGTTTATGGCAAACAAAACCTATGCACAGCCTTTGGGAATCATAAAGAATGTTTGTGTTGACATCATGGGAGTGAATTTTGTTGAAAACATTGAATTCATTGAGTGAGATAAGGCTAAAAACTATATAGTGTTGGTTAAATGATCATGGTTCTATGTGAATAATGTAGACATGTGCTTCCAAAAGCACTACACAGTTTTGAAAATGAGGAATAATGCATAGTTATTTCTCTTTCTAATAACCATGGACTAGATTTTGTCAAACCTATAGATAGATATGATGATGTAAACCATATATAAAACATCATTATGCAAGGCATCGAACACTTAGATGCTAATAGCGAAGGTGTTTTAAGATGTGAGAATAAAAAATATATTTTTGACACAATTAGTGTCGCTTGTAACCAATGGTTTTAAGAATCCTAAAAATTAATAAAGTGAAAGTTTGCCTCCATAAATTTAGAGTCTAGGCCACCTATGATAAAATAACTACCTCGGGACACCAAGGGAAAACCTTGTTCAACTTTAGGAACCAAGGTCTATGTTTCGCCAGCCACTTCTAGAATGAAGTGAGTGTTCTTCATTAGTAAAGGCAAACTTATTGACTTGCCATGATATGAAGGATCTAGGAACATCATCATCTTTTTGACTGATATGAAAGTATATATACCCAAGGAGAAATATTGTTTGAGGGATTTAGTGTAAACCTTGAAGAGTGCAATCGTGCATTGGTGGGCAATGCACAAGTCAAACATACCAACATGGGTTGATGTGAAAGAAGTCATATACATCAATTTGAATGCAATAATAACAAGTGGGGAATAATTATTTATGGTAGTCAATCTTCCCCTAAAACACACATCCATAAATATGAAGAAGCATTGGCAAGTAGTGCACATCAGCTACATGAAAGGTTCTAAGTCCATGCATTTTAAAAACCATTTAGGACTTTAGCTCATACATGGTACATCATTTATGATAAAATCAGGAGACTTTTTATTGGGGTGAAATCAAGATTGCCTTTATTCATAACTTCTCCTTTTCTTTTTCTGGACCTGATCACTATCAACCTATGTTATGGATATGTTGGGCCATTATAAAAGATGAATCCATCATGGCATAGTGTGACACAATAGTACACATTGAAAAGTAAATTGCACTCCAAAAAATGTTCAAGAAATGCAATATGAATAGTGACACAAACTAAAATTAAGTTTATGTGTGCATAAACTACAACTAGAAATACAAATGTGTAAAAGAAAATGTAGTGTGCAAGGTCAATGAAACTCAACCTAAAAATGTTATGGGTCATTTAAGGCAGAGACTATCTCAGATAGTGTGAGGTTGTGGACTCATAAAAGGATAAACACATGTTTTACCAAGATCCCCTAAAAATTAAAAAATTCAACATCAAGATAGAAAAGGAACTAAAGATCACAACTATGAGAGATTATTGGTCCAATGAATATCTGGAAAAAATCACTAGGTTATTGTGCAAGTATTAAAACATTTTTTCCCATAGTTATAATAAGATGAAGGGCATGCATCTCTCTTTAGGAAAATTAAATTCATCTCATTTATGGCACAAAACTTATGAAGAAGAGATCATACATGATGAATCCTAATCCGCATGCAAAAGTGAAAGAGGAAAACATGTTGGTTATTAGACTCATCTATTTAGTTGAATAATCTATGTGGGTATGCCCCATGGTAATAATCATAAAAAAGGATGGGCACATTCAGATATGTGTTTACTTTCAAATACTCAATTTCATGTGTGTTGTTTACCAATTTCCAACCACATTCACTAAAGAAATCATGAAAGTTGTGGCAGGTTGTAAAATATATACCTTCACTGATGGGTTCTACAGATTCCATAAAACTCAGATTAAGAGGATAAGCTAAGGATGATGTTCATGATGGAATGGGGTTAATTTGAATATAATGTAATGTCTTTTGGGCTAAATAATTGTTGACAATTTTGACCCTATAGGTCAAATTGTCACCTCTACCATTCGAAACTTTGCATATCATGCCCACTCATCTTGTGAGTCAGTTATTGGTCCTAAAAAGTTTGAAGGAATTGTTCAAGTCCAAATGGCCACTTTCTTTCAAGAGAATTTTCCAAGAAAAAAGCTTGAAGGGCATTTTCATAAAGCCCAAAGGGCATCTTCAAAAGCAAGGACACTTTTCTTTTTTTGAAGGGTCATTTTCAAAGTTTCGATGACCATTTCAATTTTTTTGAAGGAAAAAGGAACATTAAAAAGTTCCAAAGACCTTTTCATTTTTTCTAAAGGACCATTTCAATTATTTTGAAAGGTCCATTCAAAAAATTCTAAAAGGGCAATTACAAAAATCTTAAGGGTCTTTTCTCAAACAAAAGACTATTTCAAAATTGTTGAAGGGTACTTACAACTTTCCCAAAGGAATTTGTCTTTCTAAAAATCCTGGAGGTATTATTCTCGGCAAAAAATGGTGCTTTTCAACTTTTCCAAAGGGTATTGGAAAAAATTTTGAAGGTTCTTTCTTTTTAGGAGGGTGCACTTGTAAAAAAGTTGAAGGGTCACTTAACTTTTCCAAAGGATCATTTCTTTCAGGAAAGTGACAATCAAAAAGTCCGAGAGCTCTTTTCCTTCGGGAAATTCCACTGCAATTTTTCCAAAGACTATTTCACAAGGTGCCGTAAGGGATCTTTTCCTTTCAAAAAAGTCAATTTCAAAAGTTTCAAAGGTCTCTTACCTTTGGGAAAGGTCCTTAACAATTTTTTAGAAGCCCTTTTCAATAATTCTGAAGGTTCATTTATTTCAGCCAAAAGATCATTTAAAAAAATTCGAAGGGACTTTTCCAAAAGTCTGAAGGTTCATTACAAATTTTCCAAAAGGGAAAAGGGCTTGTCAATTTTTTCTAAAGGACTTTTCAAAAAGTCCAAAGGGCACATTCCAATAATCTGAGGGTCCATTGCACAATCCTAAAAGGACATTGAAGAAAAGTTCAAAGATAGATTTCCTTCAGAGAAATTGTTCAAAGGAAAGGTTCATCTCAAAAAACTAAAAGGGCAATTTAAAAAATCCAAAGGGTCTTTCTTTCAAAAAATGGTCCATTTCAATTTTACCGAAGGATAATTCCAGTTTTTTGAAGGGATCCTTCCTTTTCGAAGACGACCATTTGCGAAAGTCCGAAAGGTCCAAATGCAAAAATCCGAAAGGGCATTTCAAAAGGGAAAAGTCACTTCAAATATTTTTAAAGGATTTAATTTGAGAAAAAATCCCAAAATAAATAGACAGAAGATATGAATTCATTCAGAAAAATTGTTTGAAGGAATGGTTTGAAAGAAGTAAGCCACAAAAAAATTGTCCAAGGAAAATGCTGAAAGAAGAGTCAAAAGAGAAAAGCGACAGACAGTTAGTCTGAAAGAAACAATTCCAAATAAATGCCCAAAGGAAATGAATGAAGAATAAAGTCCTAAAGGAAATGAATGAAGAGGAAAGTCCATGGGAATAGACAGAAATAGAAACTCTAAAAGAAATAGATAGAAACAAATAGCCTGAAGGAATTAGCTCGAAACAAATCAATGGAGTAAGATTAAGTTAAATGGTCAGCAAATCCAAGGGGTTAATTAATCAATGACAAGTGGCATAAGCACATTCTATGACAAGTAGATCAATGTGGCCTATAGTCTACATGCAGAACATGTAGAGTGACCCAAGCTCGATTAGATGCATCCAAGACAAGCATGAACATGCAAAAATCTAATAAAGATATTGTTTGTTCCATCCATAAGAAGATATATAGTCCAAGACATGCATCTACTTCAAGCATGACTCTCTTAGTTCCAAAAGGGAGACTCGAATTCATGAAGGGCTCAAAGAGTTTAACATTGGATGATTGTTTAAGGAGCTAACATGTAATTTATGCATGCTTTAGTTTTCAAAGAGCTTTTTCATACAAGTGGAAGGCCATTTAGAGTTGATTGGTCTTGAGTTGAGTTGACCTTTTATCAAAGTACCACATCTATTTATATTTATCTTGATTGAAAACTTCTAACACTTTCAGCTTGTTCGAATTGAAGTTCTTCACCTAAGGAATGGTGTAGCATCATCTCATGCAGGGTGGAATTACTTGGAGTTGACTAGGCAAGGCTTATCATGCATCTTCATTATTTTCCATGCAAAGAAGGACTCTCTATTTTTTTAGCTCAACTTCCAAATGTATCAAGTGGAGTTTCTCTTTGAAGATTTGGCATATCTTTCCATGCATGAAGAAAAATAGTCTAAGATGGGCTCTCCATCATTTTCAATGCCAAAGATATGTTCATGCAAGACATAAGACAAAAAGATATTATTATAAGGCATTGTTATCTTTTGATAGTGGAAGTTGGACATGGGGTGATGTGGGAGTTGATCTCCTCTTCTATTTTTAGTGTCAATCTCTTGGCTTTTGTATGCTTTTTCTATATAAGTTGGCTTTTCAGTCTTGAATCAGATCCCTCTTTTGGCAAGATCAGACTCTACTAGAATTTGAGTTTTGTAACCTTTTTAGATATATAGAGGGACTGTTTTTAGATTCTAGGATGTTGGTATAGTGTATTTATGTCAGTGATTTGCATATGTGATAGAATTTACTTCCTTGTCTAGTCCTGATTCTTACCTATTTACTAGTTGATTAGATTATGCAAGTCATGTTCTATGTTTGATGTATTTTGGTTGAAGTTACAGTGGATGTAAGTGGCTAGTTAGTGCCTTGAATCAAGGCTATTCCCTCATTTCCCTCAAGGTTTGATCACCATATAAAACATTTTCATGAAATACTAATGCATATGAGTCAATTGGAATTGAAAGTTTAGTCTTTTTCTTGTCTAATCAGTGTTTTAGGAGCTCAAATTGAGTGGATGAACCAAAATATATGTGTATCACCATCATTAGATAAGATTTTTTCGTTCAAGTTCCCCTTTTTTCTTTTTCCTAGTATTTTTTAGCATAGAGTATAGATCATAATTGATGCACCAAAGGTAGCTAACCCTTTGAATCTAGAGAATCAATCCATTGATTAGGCCACCTACAACCTAGGATTGTTTCCATGTTTCAACAAATCATGAAGGCCTGAAACTACCTTCAAAAGGGTGCAAGTCTGATTAACAACAATAAACATCTTGTTAATGTTCTCACATGTTGTAATGGTTACATTTAAGGACTTCATTCATCATTTATTTCAAGTATATCTTCATGACTATATGTTTTATGGGTTTGTAAAGAACCATCACATAAACTTGTTATTTTAATGATGTCAATAGTTGTAGATCTCCCTCAATATGGAACTCTATTTGGTCATGTCATTTATAAATATGAAACACTTGTAGATCTTACCAAGATAGCTATTATTTTATAATTAGAAGTTCCAATTACACAAAGGGGTGTGCATACATTTCTAGTTCATATAGGCTACTATCATAAGTTCATGAAAAACTATGTAAAAATTGTAATGCCAATGAAGGAACAAATATGCAAGGATGGTCCAGTCATTTGGATGGAAAAACAACAAGAGGCATTTGACACCCTGAAAGAAAATCTCATAAGTGCACTAATACTACAATTTCTAGACTGGAATAATTTATTTTGTGTCCATGTTGATGTATTAAGAATAGTTATTGACACCATTTTAGAATAGTCAAGGATGATAAGGTTGATGACCATTGTGTTTAATTTTCTAGCTAGAATCTTACCCTAACTAAACAAAACTAATGATGACACAAAGTTCTTATAATGGTCTACACACTTTAGAAGTTTAATAAGTATTTACTTGCCACATCCTTCATGTTTTTCATGAAACATGAAGCACTCAAGTATATTTTGAATAAGCCTATCTTACATGGAAAATTTTGTATGTGGATCATGATATGTCAAGAGTTTCACTTCTCAATGGTAGTGAAGCATGATAAACAAAATTTTGGCCCTGATCATTTATCTTAGATTACTTAAAGGGAGGACATGAAAAATATAGATAATGACATGTTAGATGCCAAATTATATAAAAGTGTAATGCATTCAATAATACTTGGGAAATATTGTGGGTTTCCTCACATCAATGATTACCCATAATGAGTTAAAATCAAAGTAAAATAAGTAAATGGTAGTCTATTTCATTCCCTAATAGTTCATTGGCGGGGAATTATATAATATTGGACATGATAAAGTTTTATGAAGGTGTGTGTTGGATCATGATCACGCATAAGTCATGCATGAAGGGCATGAAGGGGTTGTGAGTGGAAACCATGCACATAAGTCTACCACATGGTAGATATTGTTTTCTAACCTTCGGTGGCTAACATTGTTCAAAGATGAAAAGGAAAACTAACATAAAAGTAATGTGTGTCAAATAATTAGTAAGCTCAACCTTCGGGACAAGAATCCATTGGCTTCTATCATTGCTTGGGAGATATTTGAGCAATGGGCAATACATTTTGTTAGACCTATCTCCTAAGTCACTTATAAGACAAACATGTGGTTATATCATCATTAGCATAGACTATTTGATAATATGGGTGGAAGAGACACCAATGAAAGATTGTATTGTAGCTATGATGACACTCTTATTTTAGTAAAATATCATTAAAAGGTATGGGTGCCCTTTGATCTTGACCAATGATTAGAAACATTTTTTTTGAATAAGACAGTGTGCTTTTTGTTATAAGAGTTCATAGTGGTACACTATAATACTACACCATACCATGCCCAATAAAATGGATTTTTTAAAGATTTCAATAAGAACCTTGGTCAAACATTGAAAATAATTGCAACGTAGATTTAAATGAAGAGAATGATCAAGTTTTGTGGTTTTATGAGCATACAGGACCACTTAAAAATGACTGATCAAGTCTACGTCCTTTCTATTCTAACTAACATGCCCCATTTTCAAAAATTCAAATAGGGACCCTTTATTCTTAAAACTCCTATGCTTGGTCCCCATTATGACATAATTTTTTTCTTAGAAGATTAAACTTATCATTGGTTAAATTTTTTGAAACAATCGATTAAAAGGTTAAGCTTCATTTCAATTTGATTAATCTGACTAATTAAACTAATCCTTTTATTTTTTAAGTTGTCAAGTTGATATATGTATTAACAAACCACTTTATGGATCAAATTTAAATTAAAATATGTCACTTTCCCTTGAAATTTCATAAGCTATTGATGTCTTATTGAGCTTTAAACAATGTCACAACCCATCGTGGACCTAGCAGTTGCATTATAGAATATATCAAGATTTGAGTGCCTTCAGCATCATGGTTGAATGAGATTATTCCATGTGTCCTCTCTTCCTTTCATTTAGATAAATAGTTCAAAGTTATGAATATTAAAAGTTGGTGACTACTTAATTACATGAGATTGTTCCACGTGTCTCTATTTCATTTTATCATAGGTCTTTGGTAGAACATGGTTAAAGTCATGAATACTAGTGACTAATCAACTGAGTGAGATCATGCCATGTGTCTCCATATTGGTTTTTCACAAGCCTTTTCTCAAGTTTATAAGTCTTCAATTCCAATGACAGAGCAACAGAGTGAGATTGTTCCATGTGTCCCCATCTTGCTTTATCATATACCTTGGTTAGAAAAGTTAAGTTAGGAAATCTTGTGATAGATCAAATGAGTGAGAATATGTCAT
Source organism: Torreya grandis (assembly GCA_037957365.1). Taxonomy (NCBI): domain Eukaryota; kingdom Viridiplantae; phylum Streptophyta; class Pinopsida; order Cupressales; family Taxaceae; genus Torreya; species Torreya grandis. The sequence continues at coordinate 1,054,422 of JARHVA010003997.1, forward strand.
GTGTCTTCATCTCATAACATGTAATACAATAGTAAAAACTGACATGTTACAAATATCATAACTGAGCAATGAAGTGATAGGCTTCCCCATGTCATCTTTTACACAGTCAGCTTCCAAATGTCATGTCATGTGGCATCTTCTCACTAATTTGTACACTGAAAAAATATATGGGCTACTTTAAAGGAATATTCAAGCAATAAAGTGACAAATTACCATGTGTGTTATGAAACATAGTTAAAGGCCAATTAGTATTAACTAGCACAATCAATTACAAAATATAAAGCAAATAGGTTGTGACTAAGTGATAACTATAAAATGTTGATAGACATTTTAATACCAAAATAGGTGACTAAGCAATCAAAATAAGTGACATAATGACATGTGTCAAACCAAGCCCCTTGAAATATTATGTCATAAAATTAAACTCAAATTATAAGATAATTGATAAGGACCATTATGCATTAATTAATTCTAATGAATGGAAGTTTTGGCAAATGAATTCATCACTTACAACTAGACCATATACTAAGTTCCAAATCAAATTGAATTACTTTTTGAAATCAACTAGCTTTAAAATTACTATCCAAAGCTCTATAGTTTCCAAAAAAGCCTAAATATTCAAATCAAACATAGAGCTCAATAAAAATGATAATGGTAAATGAAAACCAGCAACCAACTCCATCACTATTTTGCTTTCAGACCAAATAAGAGTTCAAAGATATAGGGTTCTACCCAATTGCTCTGCATAATACCTTTCTTCACTATTAAACTAGTTGTGTAGAGGTTAAAGCTATTCAACCATATACTAAAGAGGATTATTTAACCCTCAACAAGAGAGAATATAGAGACAACATGCTCTCCAATAAAGTTATTAGATTGTATAAAGAAGTGGCCAAGCCAAACATATTTACTTGCATGAATTTAATAATTAATTTATTTACACCAAGCACATGCACAAATAATATATTTCACAAGATCAATAGAAAATAACTAGTAACCTATGTAATGGTCTAACATTTGAAAAATACTATAGATTACCTAAACCAGACACACCCTAAAATCAACAAGTAGTGAATGAATGGTTTAAAGATAATAAAGAAATGGACACTTTGAAACATTGAATTGAAAACCCCAACAATTTCCCCATGAGGAAGAATTTCCCAATTGCACAATTTATACCAGGCATTTAGACTGTCATGGTTTTACTAAATAGGTTATATGGAGACCCATCCATAACACATGTTTATGAATTTTGTGTTCCATTTTTATCCATAATTTTACATGGCAAGGGCATACCTATATTGGGAGAGGTCGAAAGCTACAACCTAAAAACTTAGATGGTCACATAAAACATGCCTAATAGTAATTTATACATGATTTCATATCTATTCAATGTTATTTGTGACACTTTAATCTCAATTGGTAGGACTCCTAAGAATAAAGAGGATAAAATAGAATCTACGATGATTTTGACCTTTATCATGTTCACAAATTTAAAAATTCCATGCAAAAATAGTGGAAACATTCTACCCAATGGTGTAAAAGGTAATCAATGATCAACCTATGCTAAGGTTGTCTATATAAATCAAGATATCACTTAAATTATTTGGGGACTAATAATACTACCTTGAATAGATGGTTATCAAAGTTGAGGGAAAATTGATTGCACTATATTACCTACCTAAACTAGTTTGAGACAAGCTAGAAGAGACAAAAATATCAATTATCCAATAGTGTTGATTAAAACCCCATAAGAGTTAAATTAGTGAAATTTCACAAGACACCCCTCAGTATGGGAAGAAATAAAATCCAAAATTAGGAATAACTATCCAAGTGCTCTCATCATAGAGGTTCTTCCATTTTAGATTGGTCGAGCTCAGATACTAAGAACCTATGGTAGTGGTAATGTAACATCTAAATAGCTTTCAAGTTAGATTCATAACTAACTCTAGGCACAAGGAATACAGTCATGGTTATATTTTTATAAATGTTGAGGATGACTCCTAAGTATACGCTAGAATGAAAAGTGCAGTGATATCTATGTGGATTGCTCAAATGATTCAATTTGATCCTTTCATTAAAAAGGATCATGCAAATAAGATAGAACAAGAGGAAGAGGGTAAGATCCCATAAATAATGGAACAACATAAGATAGAGGATGATCTAAAACAAACTAATAAGTAACTTATGTCAAGGGTCCTTAGAATCCTCACAAAACCAAAAGCTATAGAGTAACAAGCTCTTACTATCGTAATAGGGGTGCCCTTAATTCCTCATGTCACTTTTGCATTTACACCTATAGTTTACATAATCCAATCAGTTCCAATACCACTGGTGAGTCTTTTACCTTATCCTTATCTAGTGCACATTATAATTAGCCCTCCTATAGAAAATAAATCTAAGAGGATCTTGCCTATTAGTTTTCAAGCTCCTAAGGTTATATAAGAGGAGAGGCCACCCTAGTATTCATGACCATCATTGGGCATCCTCTATTTAGACAAATAAGGTGAATATACGAAGGAGTATATAGTTTAAAATTTTGTAGAGGAAGACACATTAGGGGGTGTAGGGGAAGATATGGAATAATGATAACATTTGACAAGGATCCTACTCAGACACTATTGGAGATCATAGTCCTAATCCTCGTGAGCCTCAAGATATAAAACAAGTGGAAGCAAGAGTGGAGGAATTAATTCCTACCATTTATAAAGAAATAATCATTAAGAATACTCATGTTTTTACTTCTATTGATAGTCTAGTTGTCCTAGACACTATCTCTACTATTGCTTCAACTACTTTAGTTGTCATTCTCAATGTTACATCAATTTCCATAATTCCACTAAACTCAAGGGAAGCTCTCGATACTATGCCTAATGTTTTTTTACTACAACTTATTTATTGGATTATTTTATCAATACTACTATTTCCACCACTAACACTATCACATATATTCTAATTGTATAATTCTTGAAAAATATAACATAGACTGCCATTACACAGCCCATTCTTTCTACAACTAGTATATATATTACATTGACAAGCCCACATTTTGAAGACTTAATGTCTCAATATATCTTTACCACATATCCATTCCAAACACCCACTTCCACTCAACTAAGGCTATCAATGACCAAAATTATTCAAATAGAGTCGCATGTGGTCATAATTCATGAGTCTCCCAATATCACAAAGTATATCACTAAGACTCCCCATCAAATCAAAATCTTTAGAGAAAGAATGGTTGACCCAACATTTCCTAAACCTCCACCTTTTACATCTCCAAATTCATCTCCTTCACTTAATCCCTTAGTTTTTATGCCACCCCCTTAGATCACCTCATCACTTTCCATTCCATCTTCTGGTCAAACTTCCTATGAGGACCTATCGATGACATCTCTATGGATACAATAGATACAAATTAAGAAAACATATAAACAAATATTAGTATTTATTAAAGAGTCAAAATGACTCTAGATTATGATGAGGCTTTCAATAAATTAAAGAGAGTTATGAAAAGGACAATAATTAGTGGAGGAAGATAAATCAAGTTCATAAGAGAAGAAGAATTCTTCCCATCAACTAAGAAGAAGAAAACCCATCCTAGAGAGGATGATGAAATTAAAGAAGATCAAATCCATCAGTGATGCCACTAGGGGGTATTAAAAAAAATTTCTAGCTTCCAGTATACAAATAAGATATTGGACTCACAGAACATAGTAGAATCCCCTCATGATATCGTAGATAATGTGCAAAGCTCAACTAGGATACTTTAAGATATTATGAGTTCCATTCACAAATCAAGATCAAAATCTCAACCACAATGGGGTAATGTGCTGAATTTTTATGAATCTCTAAAAATATTGGAGGGAAAATTATATTTTGTTGCTAAGGTAGTAAGGGAGTAATGTATCCAAACATTACCTGTTGCCACTTCCAAATATAATCTTGGCCCAAAATTATGTGAACAAGAGGATGCATCTCATGGAATGACATCACCAAATGTAGGGCTTGGTTGAGCAATTTATTAGTCAAGATCATAAAGTAACATAGATATTAGGAGATATTCATATCTTTAATATATATACACTAATTGGGCAAGTGATAAATAGCCATTTTTTGACAGTCAACTCTGATTTGCCATCAATAATTTCAAAAAAAATGTTGGCAACACAATTTTTAGGAGTAATGATCAAGTTATTTAATTGATCATCTTTAATAAATAAAATGTAAGCTAAACATAAGCATTAGATGAATCATTCAAGATTTTGTTGAGTTTGTATGATAAATTAATGGGAAAGATTCAGGTATTGTTCAAATGTCCAATCATCAATTTTGAATTCATAGAGCCTGATTTTTATCATGTACAACCTAATAAAATAAAAGGAAAGATCAAGAAAATGAAAAAAAATAACAGTAGTTGGTATTTCAAACAAAAGGATAAACACCATCAACAACTACATCTTTAGCTCCATGACATACATCATTTAATAGTACTTTTAAATCTATAGTTTCACAAGATGGTTTTATCTCAGCACCATTACATATGCATGCATCTACCACCATATCAGTCATAGCTAATTCATGGTCAACTACAAGTTCTTCATTGACAAGTATTCCTTTATTCACTTCAATTCCCACTACAGCAATGGCCCCTATTTTTACTACAATTAAATAAATGATTTCAACTAGAGTTTGACTAGTTTGAGCCCAATTGTCACTAGCATTTCCACTCAGGGTTTGTAAAGTGAATGTTTGAGTCTAATTTTGGCATATTATTTATATCTTTTCTTGGATTCTTATGCATATACTATTTCTAAAGATAGACCTTGAATTGTTTTATTTATATACATTGAAACCATGTGAAGCTTGCATGATAAAATTAAGATATGGTCTTATTTTAGACTTTGTAAATATGCAACAAACTTTGAAGATGAGGTGGTGCCCATCCAAAGCTATATATACATGACTCTTATTCATTGTAAAAGGAGGAGAATTTTTGCAATTAATACAAGCAAAGAAAGTTTAACAATTATTTTATAAGTTTTTACTAATGTGCCTTCTCTTCCAATTTTTTGTGTTTATTTAAAGGATTGCCATTAAGTTGAGTTGTATGAATTCCTATGTATATGTTTTATTATAATGGTTGGATTAAAATTTGTGTTAGTCTTGTTAGTCCTTTGATTTTATATCATACCCTTACCTTCTTAGTAGAGTGATTATGCTTCATAATTTAATTCTAATAGTATCTTTGGTTATGGTCATTGGATTATATGTGTAGTTGATTCCTTCGACTCTTCATTGTGTTTGTTGTGTTATGTGTTATCAGCAAGCTTATAGCAAACATTAGTTAATGACAGTTACCCAGTCTTATTATAGTCATTCAACTTGGAAGGGCTTAGTCTTCAGTACCATAGAGCCTTCATTTTCTCCCTTACCCTTACCTCTTTTTGCCTTTTTGGGACTGATCCACCTTATTTTATATCCATCCATCCACCATATGTTAGCTAATAGAATTTTTAGGTTATGTTAGACACCCATCACATCTAAACCATATGAGGTAAATAACCACTACCCTTGTTGTTATTCCACCATGTATTTATTTATAAAACTGATATTTGTAACTCATGCCTTGGAGTGAATGCTCATCAATGCTAAAATGAGAGGGACTTTCCCATAATAATCTTTAGTGTGCATAAAACCCACATCAACAAGTGTTATTTGGAAATAGAAGGAAGGCCCTCAATGCTTGAACATTAAATTCATGTGAGTTGCATACACTGGAACCACCAATAAGGTTAACAAGCTCCAACTCAAAATTTGATTTATCCTTATTATCATCTTTACAGGTTCATTGAAGACCAAGATCAGATAGAGGTATCCCTAGGAGATCCGTAACTCAACCAAATTCACCAACCCAAAGGAATTGACCTCAAAATTTCACCATCATTTGGTTAGTTGGTTCTACCATCGATGTAGTTGGTGCATTTACCTAAAAATCTTGAAAAGTATCTTCCTTCAATCTCTCCTTCTGGAGGGTGAACTACAAAAGAAAACATTAAACCCTTTAAGGCTTCTTTGGGATTATTAAACATGGTTCGTGAAGATGTTTCATTCTAATTATTCCATTTCACCTTGCAAGATGATGCATATGACTAGTTTCCTAACCTTCAAGATAATTCAATAACATTATGGAACCAATGTCATAATACATTTATTACACAATTTGGATAGGTTATTAGCCCTAGTGTAGTATATCATCACTTTTTTAGTATGAAATGAGAGCCTAATGATCCAATTCAAGCATTCAATGTAATATTCCAAAAGACATATAGCCGTATAGATGATCTATATAGACACAATGATACATTAGCTTTGGAAATGCATAAAGATGCCTTGGATTCAATGAATGCAGTGTTCTTACGTAGAGCCTAGAATATCAATACATTAATTGAGGCCTGTGTTGAATCTATTAATGTTTACCATCAATCGCATCCTCTTCTATAAGCTTTGGCCATACCCAACATCAATCCAAATCTTCCAACTCTAAATCATATTCCAAACACTAATCAGAATGTCATGACCAAATAATCAAAATCATGTCTTTACTTAGTTACCTTTAACTTATGTTGCATGAAACTATAATCTATGTTTTTTGAGAAATTATGTATCCATTTTTAATTAGTATAATTAAAACCAAGCCTTAGTTATAGTTATCACCTATACTACACAAGGCACTACTTTTGATTCTACCAAGACATAATTGGACATTATTCAATGCATGGTGTAGAAACGTAGCAATGAGTTCCTCAACATGCAAAAATGTTTAAGGACCACATTGAGGGAAGCATCCAATAGGAATTCCACATTATAGAGGTATAAAAAAACATTTTACAGGCCAAACAATAATCTAGAGCCATCACCTAATAAGCTTTTTAAGATAAATATATGTGAGGTAACCTTATCCAACTAGTGTAAAGTCCACAACACTATGCAACATGGTGAATTAGACTGTATATAATTTTATACTACCTACAATATATTCCAAAAGGATATGGAGGGGCATGATATTTTCCAAAATCATTCTGATCCATTCATGTCTATTACACCCACTTCTTTCGTACTGCAATGGTGTTTGAAACATATGATTTCTCATTCCCAGTTGAGGATGAGAATGAACCTGAAGACAACACAAATGAGATACATGTTTTTCAGCAATTTAAAATAAATAAATATAACCTAATAAATAATAATCAACATCCTATCATGACCTCTAAACCTCCAAATAATAATGTGGTCATACCTCATGATCCAAAAGCCAATAATAATTCACCTCCCACAAAAGGAAATGATTACCAACAACAAGTTGATCCACCTAGTAAGAGTAGATAAAATATAGTTGAGGATATGAATAAAATAGAGGTAAATATCACCTTATATGATTTGGCTCAAACTATAGAACAAAGATAATTTTTTCTCAAATCTCTAACTAGCAAACCATTTTTTGAAATATAGTCATTTATAAAGATAAACCTAAGGTCTCACATTTCCTGTTGACTATCAAAATATTTGGGAAGAACTTACATAATTATTTAGTTGAATCATAAGTTTCATCCAATGTGACTCCCATTGGAATATGTAAGAAGTTAGGTTTGACCCCATATAAGTCCAAAAGAGTAGTACTCCAATCAGATAAATCTTTTGTCATAGTTGTTATAGAATTGATAAATGTCTATATGCAACTTAATTCTAAGCCACCTGTCCAATTTAATACATTGGTATTATTATCATTGACATTCCTAAGGCTTATGGTCTACTCCAAAGTCATTATCAGTCAAAAACATTGAACGGTTATATCGCAATAGACTTTTCACACATGTTACTACCTTGGAAAATAGTAGCTAGTCAAATTAGAGTTGATAGGGAGTTAAAGATGAAATATACAATCATAGAATATAAAGCCAAAAATGAAAAAGTGAAGTTTATTTCGTCACATGTGGGTTTAAATACCTTCACAATAAAATCATTGACTGATGAACAAGAATTTGAAGGTCCTTTACAATTGTGGACCTTATATTTTGACAGTGCTCAATTTAAACAAGGTTTTAGTGTAGGGATAACTGTGATCGATCTTGATGGAAAATAGTATCTTGATACTTGCAAATTATGATTCCATTACACCAATAATCATGTAGAGTATGAAGCCTTGATCTTAGGTTTCTAGTTTGAATTGAATCATAATGTTAAACAATTGTTGATGTTTGAGGACTCAGAACTAGTTATTAACTAAGTTAGGAGTCGATACTAGTGTAAACTATTATATATTAAAAAATATAAGTATAAAGCTTGGGATTTAATTGATTCACTTGAAGCCTTCAATATAAAGTAAATCCCAAGAGAACCAAATCATACCACAGACTATTTGGCGTCCTCTACTACAAATTAAACCCCACTTCAGGAATCTAAATTTCTAAGATTTTTGGTAGAGTTAGTGTCATATCCTTTAGTCCTGATAATGTTGACAATTTTCAAGTATTTGATGATGTTCAACAAATTATATAGTTCATGAATAATTTTAGTGCTTTTAAATCCAAAAGCATTGATGAAAAGGAATTTGATTCGATGAATAAAGAAGATGTTGGAGATGATGCTATCATTCAACTAAAATAAAATAGAACACCTAAAGGAATGGTATCACTAGAACAAGTTTTTGACATGGATTACCAATCTAAAAAAAGCATTCCAAAATGAACAAATCTAATTTTGCCAAAGTAAACCTAGGAACAAATGAACATCTCCAACATGTCAATATTGGATTGAGTTCTAATTAAGAAAAACATAAAGTAAAATAACTATTGATGAAGTAAAAGGGTGTGATCACCTAGTCATATGAATATTTAAATATTTTTAATCCCAGAGTCATAAAACATATTATACCTCTTAGGGAGGGACAGGAACCTTTTAAGTAAAGATAAATACTAGTTAATCCCATCCTAGAACCTCTAATTCATAAGGAAGTTTACAAGTTATTGGATGTTAAAATCATATTCCTAATCAGAAACTCTACTTTGGTTACTAACTTAGTTCTTATACAAAATAAGCATGGTGAAATTAGACTGTATATAGACTTTAAAAACCTCAATCAAGCTTTAGAAAAGGATAATTATCCATTTCCTTCCCTAGATGAATTCATTCAGATAGTCAGTGGGTTTTATATGATGTCTTTGTTGGATGGTTTCTTAGACTACAATCATGGGTTAGTAGAAAACAATGATCAAATGAAAATTGCTTTCACTAATAAATAGGGAACTTTTGCATACAAGAGAATGCCTTTTGGACTAGCCGATCCAGGTTCTACTTTTTAGTGTGTCATGGATTTTGTGTTTCAAGGACTTATTGGTAAGTGCATCTTTATCTATATGGATGACATGACTATCTTCTCCAAGAATAGCACAAATCACATTAACCTCTTACAAAGAGTTTTCGACATAAGTAGAAGGTATGGAATCTCAGTGAACCCTAAGAAGAGTATTTTTAGAGTCATAGAAGGTAAGTTATTGGGCATGTTATTACTAAGAAAAGTATTTTATTGAACCTAAAAGAGTTTAATTTATTTCAAATATTCCATTTGTTAATAGTAAAAAGGAACTCAAATCCTTCTTTGATAAGATAAATTTTATTTGAAAATTTATTTCAGGACTTACTAAGATTGTAAAACCATTGAATGCCATGTTGTAATAGGATGTAAAGGTAGAATGGACATCAGACTCAAAGAAAGCATTTCAAGACATTAAAAGCATCATCTCTCAAGCTCCAGTTATGATTAGCTTAGACTTTACCAAGGACATATTCTTATATTCATTCGCATATGAACATATTATAGTAGTTGTGTTCACTCAAAAGGTTGAAGACAGTGAACATCCTATCGACTTCATGTGTACCAATCTAAAAAATTCAAAACTAAATCATTCTATGATTAATAAATAAAACTACACTTTGATCAAAGTTGTGAAAAAAAATAGGAATTATATTTTGCACAATAAGACATATCCTATTATACCAAATCTAGCTATCAAACTCACATTTGGGCATAATGAATTAGGATAATGAAGAGGAAAATGGATAGCTAAGTTACAAGAATTGGATTTAGAAATATGACCTGATAAAATAGTATGAGGATAAGGCATCATTTAATTAATTACATAAATAGATTCACATATCTTCATTGAACAAATTAACCAGTCTTAGATAACTGGTGGTGATTGGTATACCCAGTTATTCATTGCCTACTTATAGATACATGTCCTCCTGAATTAAAAAGAGATCAAAAAAGAGCACTCAGGTTCAAATCAAAACATTATATGATAAAAAATAGGAGTGTTGTGTCAAAAAAACATGAATGTATCTACTTGAGATGCATTTCTAAAGAATAAGCTATAGATATCCTTGATAATTTTCATCAAAAAATGGGAAGTTGACATCCCTCAAACAATGTTATATCCCACAATATTCTAAGAATGAGATACTATTATCCTACTATTTTTAAGTACATGCATTATCATGTTAGAACTTTACATAAATGTCAAATATTTGGAAAGAAAGAGATGCACGCAATGATGCCTCTACAACCTATGATTGAAGGGTGCCTTTTTTCACAATAGGGTCTATAGTTTTCATGAGTCATCAATCCCAAGTCATCTACTAGACATAAATTTTTATTGACATCAACATATTATTGCACTCTATGGACTGAAGTAGTTGCTAAAAATAATTATAAGTACAAGATGTGATCAAATTCCTTGAAGAAAATATTATAACTAGGTTTGGAACACTTATTTCCTTAGTGTGTGATAATGGTCCAACTTTTCAATCTACGTAATTTATTGAAAATGGTCTTATAATAATCATATTGCTATCAAGTTTTCTTCAAATTATTATCCATAAGGGAATTAGGTTGTTGAATCTACCAATAAGAATTTGATTGAAGCCATAAAGAAATATGCAAAGAGTAAAACCAAGAGAATAACACCTATTATTGAATTATGCATTATGGGTAGACAGAACCAGATATAAACAAGCTCTAAAATCTTCACCTTTCCTATTGGTACATGGGCAAAGACCTATTTTCCCCATTACTCTCAAGTTACTAACATACCAGTTTATGCAAAAGTATATGGAGGATGATGAAAAATTTAGTCTAGATTGTTGAAAATTATTTAGATGGAAGATGCATGAACAAAAGCCTTAAAAAATTTTAGTAAACATCAAGACATTATCAAAATATGGTTTGATAAAAGATCAACAGTCAAAGTTATTAGAATTTCATACCTAGTCCTCCTATGGGACAAAACATATGAGAATAAAAGACAACATGATAAGTTCACTCCATTATGGATTGGACCTTATCATATTTTTTAGATTCCAGGTAAAAATGTTTTTTGATTGAAAAACTTCAAAGGTAATGATTTGACCTTCCCAGTTAATGGATAGTTATTGCAACATTATTTTATGGTTGCTCTAATTAGAAACATCTTAGAATGATTGTGAGTTCTAATTTAGTAATAGGAGGAGGATAGATTTCCTACTTTTTTAGGTCATATTTACTACTTTCTCATAATAGATTTCATATTTTCATAGGATAGATTTTCCTTCAGTTAGTTGTTTGTTCCAAATAAGGTCCTTGTGACCACTTGTAGACATTTTTCCAAAATTTCTCCTAGAGGGTAGTCAATCACGCTTAAGGGCATTCATGGATTACACTTGAGGCACAAAAGTCTTAGAATCAAGGTACATATCATGAACAAAATGAAGAATTTTATTTGAACCACATAAGCTTACAAAATTATTGAAAGTTATTTTAATGTGTTCATGCAAATTTTAGAAATACTTCTCATTTTTAAAGATCTAATTGCACATTTATATGCTAAAAAAATTGCTTTGAGAGATGATAATTATGGATAAAGTCAAAATCTAAGTAATACCTATGATTTAAAATAAACTTTATTCTCATACACTTAGCCAATGGTTGTTCCCAACCTATCTTCCAAGAGAAAGTTTCACAAAAAAACAAAAAATAAATAATTAAAAAATCAATCAATCTCATGAAAGAAGGGTGATTCAAGTAATCTATATTGAGGCTATAGATGTATAGATAGAAATAGAGAAATATTAGAGTGTAATTAGAGGTATCTTTGTGACTACAAGCCTTTATAACAATAAATTAGTATAAAATTGCTTTCATAGAAGTAATGAAGATGGTGAGTAGACAATGTGATGGAAAGGAATGGGAAAAAATGTCAAACCCTAACTCTAAATAGTAAAAGGGCGATGGAGATGGTGATGTTGATGTAGATGGGGAGAGGAGAATCATGTGGTCAAGTAAATTTGAATCCATTTTAGGGAACCAAGGTCAGACAAATGGAATCTTTCCAAGAGGTCCCAATAGGTCTGACAAGGTGAGTCCCATAGAGGTGTCAGGTAAGTTGTCTTGGAGTTCAAAACTATTTGGTTTTATGGTTAAGAAGGAATATTTTACCTATTGAACTACTTAAAACTATCAAATATGGCAAAAACATTCACATTCAAGTCACTCTTTCTCTCATAATTTGAGCCTTTCCAAAATGGAACATGCTTTGGTGGCCAAGTTTATGGGATCCAGAACCAACATTGATACTTTCATAGCATGGGCTAGAGAAAAATGAAACTCAAAAGGGAATATAGATATTTTGGCCATGGTTAATGGATTTTTCATGAATTAGATTCAACAATCTTGAAGATTGTGTCAATATTTTAGTAGGGGGACACTGGTTTTTTCATAAATCAAGGATTTTTATAAAAAATGGCACCCATGCTTTGATCCTAAGACATAAAATATTAACCTTGTGTCAATTTGGGTATGCTTCCTAGGACTCCCCATTGAATACTAAGAGGATGATCTTTTATTAGCATTTCCAAGTCATTTAGATACCTGATAGCTTTTGATTCAACCACTAAATCCAGATCTAGACTTGTTCATGTTAAATTATGTTTCAATACTTTTTTGAATCTATAGTCATATAAAATGTTAAAATTGGTAGCTTGAGTGTGTCTTGTGACACCCAACCCATAGGTCCCTCTTGCATGCTCTCATGACCCTTCTAGACACCTTTTTGCTTATTCTTAGTCATTCGTAGACTTTTGACACTTAATTTTAGCTCAACCAAACTCCATTTCCCATGCTTAATCCATCCCCCAGGTCTTGAGCCTATAGGATAGGACTGTTGGGGTTGGACTATAGCACTGGACCCCAGGGTGTCCCATTTTTAGCAATCTTATCTAATCACATTTCGAGCCTAGATGATTGTTTCCTTTTGATTCCTCTTCCTCATTGTGTCAGACTAGCATGAATAAATTTAACCCATGACCAATAGATCTCTATAAAATCCCATTCAAAGTTCATTTAGAATGGGTTGTTGGCTAATATCACTAAATCAAGCAAGAATACAAGCAAAACCACTAAGGCAACTTTCCTTATTCTCTATATGCAGCCATCTAATACAGCTACAAGCACATTAAAATCATTACACTAATTCCTAGCCACCTCAAGCACACCCAATTTAGTATTTTTAAATATGTATAACACTATTACACAAATCACATCAAGTGGAAGAACCATATATGGCTTGATCCCTCTTTGAAATATTGGTATGTAGGTAGTGTGCCCACATAAGAGGTGTGGATACACGTTCAATGCATCTTACACACACTAACCTCCCCCTTTTTGTCAAAGTTTTATTCAAGCATAATGAAGGTCTAGAGTTGGACATTGAATCAGATATATAATGAGCTCTGTCAAAATTCAAGATTCAAAATTTCATAGGTAGACTAACACAGAGATAATAGACAAAACCCAGAAAACTCAGATCTTTGTGACTAGTTTGGATAACAATGGTAGGATCTGAACTATAGCACCAGACCCTAAAGTGTCATATTTTTGGTGTTCTTATCCTTTCATCAAACAAAACCCAGATCCAGATTCATGACATTATCCCAGTCCTGCATAGCCAGTATCAGTCTTTGTCTTAGTCGTAATAGCCTAGTTTTAAGCTAAGTTACATTTTTCCTCTTTTATTACTATTTTTAAAAAGCTACAAAGGTCAAATAAATTATACAAATCAATACTCTAATTATTGCAATATATTTTACTGATTTATCTATTCCAGACCCTTAACTAAATTAGGAATAAGACTCCAATATTACCAAAAATTTAAATCATTTGTTGAACCTGACTTACTTCGTTTGCACATAAAAACCCTAGGGTAAATTCCTTGTTGATTTTTTTAATAATTTTATGATTTTTTACTTGCATATTTAAATCAGAAATTCACTTTAATTTTTAAAATTTTATAGTAATTTTGAAAATCATTTTTCTTCCAAACCTTAGTTACATATACTAGGTCCCTTTAATCAAAAAAAAATCTAATAATTTTTTGATTTTTTACTTGCATATTTAAATCAAAAATCTACTTTAATTTTTAAAATTCCATAGAAATTTGGAAAAAATATTTTCTTCCAAACCCTAGTTGCATTTACTAGATCCCTTTAAATCAATAATTTTCTAATTTTTTACTTGCATATTTAAATCAAAAATCCATTTTAATTTTTAAAATTCCATAGTAATTTTGAAAAATTATTTTCTTCCAAACCCTAGTTGCATATACTAAGTCCATTTAAATCAAGAGTTTTTACAATATTTTCTTGATTTTTTACCTGCATATTTAAATCAAAATTTCACATTAATTTTTAAAACTCCATAGTAATTTTTAATATATCTATATAAATATATATATATATATCTATATAAATATATATATATATATATATATATCATTTTTTTAAACCATAGTTGCATATACTAGGTCCCATTGCTTTTGAGGTATCACCTTACATGTTTGTGAGCTTCATATTTTTTTATACATATTCCAGATCATTGTTTAGATTATATATATTTAATATTTTCTTTCATTATTCAATTTTTTTTCTTATGCCACCTAAGCTCCTTGCATCTCTTCCTTTGACATGAAGTGCAAGACTTAGTGGTAAATTCACTCAGATTCCTTCACCCGATCATATACTATGGATAAATAACTATTTTAGCTTTCTACTATAGATCTTAAACATCCATATTACATAAATTTCCATGAAGATAACTTCGACAATGAGCAATATGATAATAACAATGATGACACAAACACCAATGTTTGTGACCCACCACATCAGGTTCTTGATCCATTTCCACCTATTGTTGATAATGATGTTGTACTCAACAAAGACTTGATTTTACAAAGTTTTATAGAAAGACTCAGAGAATAGCCCTGAGATCATACTCTTATCTTACAATTGATCATATAAATAAAAAGGCTAAACAAGTTGAGTCTTACATTCCCATAGAGAGACTAATTGCACATGACACTACAGGGGAAACTATGTCTCAATAACCCCTATAGCAGTGCAACCTTCCTCTATGCCACCACCAATTATAGCGAGTACATCTTTGTCTCATGATGTGGATGCCCTTATGCAAGAGATAAAATCTCTTCAATCCAAGGTGCTACATCTTGAGCAAGGTACCTCTAGACCTACACAAGCCTTGGATTCTTTTATTCTACTTCATACACCATTATCACATCATATTACTTCCACACCCTTGCCACCAAGTTTTGTTCAATCCAAGCTCACTCTATATGATGGAAAAGGTGATCCAGAGACACACTTGAGAGATTTTCATGTAGCATGTTTGGATTATGTGCCAAATGATTGGCTACTAACCAAGATATTTCCACTGAGTCTAAAGGATTATGCTTTACAATTTTTCTATAGTCTATCGAATCAGTTGATCAATGCATTCAATCCTTTAGCTAACATGTTCCTAGCTCATTTCAGCATTAACATTGGTGATAAGGTTTCCTATGCCCAAGTTACACAATAAAAATAAAGGTCAAATGAGCATCTCACATATTATGCTCTTCATATAAGACTATCTTGGCTAAGATGAATTGCCCCATGGCCAATCAAGAGTTACAAGATCTCTTCAAATAGAGTCTTCTACTAAATTTTCATGAATCAATAATGTTCAAAAGGTTATCTTCCTTCACTGAGTTATGTTATACACTAAAGGAAATAGAAGTCAAACTAATTTCAATGGGCAAACTCAAGTACACAAATATATTAGAAACAATAACCAAGAGTAACAACAAAGTCCCATATAAACTCAAGGTCAATGATAACAAAATTCAAAATCAACCTACAATTAATGCAGCTTAAGATCCCTCTCGATGAGTGGTTTTATCAGCACCTCTTAGCAAACTTTTTCCAATCTACCAGTATCTCTAGCTAGAGTCTTACAGCAGTTATTGGAATGTAATATCATATCTCTCCCTCCTATTCAATAAGTTAATCCAACAAAGCCTCTCCCATGGGGATATGATCAGAATAAATTTTGTGATTTGCATAGGGCACCAAGCCACACAACAAATAGATGCATAAATTTGAAACACAAAATAAAGAACTTGATAAATAGTAACATTATTGAACTTGGCACTTCAGTTGAGCCTCCTCGTACAATTCTAAAGTTCCAATTAGACCTTTGATCTCCTTCTTAGAGCAGGAGATAGTTGAGGGTGATTTAGATTATTATGCACTCTTTATCAGAGCTTACATTCATAATCATCTTATTCATAGCATTCTCATAGATAATGGATCTAATGTAAACATTTGCACTAT
The DNA here is from genome assembly GCA_037957365.1 of Torreya grandis. Taxonomy (NCBI): domain Eukaryota; kingdom Viridiplantae; phylum Streptophyta; class Pinopsida; order Cupressales; family Taxaceae; genus Torreya; species Torreya grandis. The sequence goes on from JARHVA010003997.1 coordinate 1,071,180, forward strand.
GACATTACTATAGCATTTGGGATATTCAGAGCATGATATTACCCTAATGCACATAGTTATCAGTGGATTCAATGGGCACATAAAGAGTTCATTAGGTAAGATTGTACTTCCTCTATTGGTTGGTCTAACACATGTGGCCACACCATTTACCATTGTTCCAAGTGTAGGATTTTTTGATAAGTTACTTGATCGACCATGGATTTAAAAATTTTGAGTAGTACCTTTTACAATTCATAGATGCATGAAATTCATTCATGTTAATCAGGTTATTACAGTTGATGGAGTTCCATATGAGTTACCACTCCCTATTTTAGATCCATCTACTACTTTGTAGTCACTAGTTTTAGCTCCACCACTAGTTTTAGTTTCTCTACCAATTACAGTTCTTCCTCCAATTTGGATTAAAACACATTCGAGGCCTCCATCACCATCACAAAGAGTTCATACACTTCTATAAAGGCCTCTTTTAGAGCAACCATAGTTTTAGAATTATAGATAGCTTCTAGCTACATTATTCACACCTAGGGTAGTATCATTGAGGTCTCATGCCTCTACACATAGAGCACATGTTCAGAGAGCTTCTCCTACTACTAGATGGGTCCATAAGATCCCTATAGTTGCATCCACTTCTCAGAGTTATAGGGGGACCCCATAGTTTGTTTGCATTATAGATATTTTAGAGCATTCATAGCATACATAACTTTCAGAGCCATAATCTCGACCCTTCCATCATGCTTCATGATCATGCACAATCTCTCTCCTCGATACAAGAGACCATAATAGGGAGTCTCTCATGACACTCATTAGTTAGTATCATTTCTTCCTAGTCTTTTTTGTACATAATTTCTCAATTTTCTTGTACATAGTTTTTTTATGATTTATTGTACATAGCTTATATCAAAAATCCAAAAACATTCAAATATGTCAATGCCAAAAATAATATAAATTTTCAAAAATCTAAAAACATTCAAATAATCAAAAACACAAAAACATTTTAATTGTATACATTATCCATTCTTTACATTTCTACTACCATGCTAGACTTATATTTGTTGTTGTATGATATTGTTTATTGATTTATCTACATTACCATGCTTCACTTGATCTTCTTTGAGTGTGTGCAGTGATATATAAATCCTTGATTGCTTCAATCTACCCATTGAGGGGGCATCCCACTTCTACATTTGAGACATACATCAATATATCTACCCCCAAGGGGCATCTTCTACATGACTACACCATCTAAGTTATGTCATTCCTACACCACACATTCTATTCATTATGATGATGTACATTACTTATTAGCTTACACAAAGTACTCTATCGACACTCACTAGTATATAGCACTTGTGTATTTCTTAGTATATACCTAGTCCTTTACTACATGTCTTGCATACTTTCACTTCTTGCTTTGATTAGTTAGATACGATTGTATTTATAGTATATTATATGATTTCCTTCCTTGATATATGTAACTAGATGTGATTGTATTTCTTAGTTCCTATTTTCTCTTTTTTATGTGCCTTAGGATATTTGCCAATGTCCTTTGCTTCTATTCTTGTGTGTGCCTTAGGACATTTGCCAATGTCCTTTACCAGTACTCTTCTACGTGATTGTGGCCCTTGTTCCAAACCTATTTGTTTTAAATTATATGTGTATGTGAAATTTAAACATGCCTTGTATGCTTGCTTTCTAGTTTACATGACATGTTCCCATGTCCCTTATTTTCTTGGCCCCTTGGCCACTTTTGTATTCTTCTTGTTTCTCACCTTGTGTGTTTGTTGCTTGATTACTTCTTAATTATTTGCAATGCCATAATCCACATCATGCATTCTCTTGCTTTCTTGGATGCCATGATGGACATCATGTTCCATCCCTCCTTGACAACTAATAATTAACAACTAACCAGACTTCCAGTTCTAGTTAAGTATATTGCACATGCTATTATATTGTGATATCTATCTAGGCATACCCTTGTTGATCTAACAATCTCTAATATAAATTATGATATATCTTGAGACATCATTTTGATTATCATTGTCGTATCACATATTTCATAGCATAGCACACTTGTAGGGCTCTTTTTTCAGAGGGTAGTGATTGTAGGGTCTTCATTCCTACCCTCATAAGAGGGGGCAACAATCAGGGGTTTTGCTATAGAGATCAAAGCTCCTACTAGTCAAAAAAATTAGTTTTTAGAATACTCAAAACAATAATCAGAGGTCAAACTAGGTAGAATATACTAGAAAAATAGTGATGATTACAAAACAATCATCAGATTCAACAAAGGATAATAATGTTGAACATGGACAATAACATCAGATAGTAGGGTGTCTTATTTTTGGCACTCTTATCCAAACAACTAAAAACCCAAACTTTCTAGAAATAGGTAGAAAGGTAAGCTTAGCTATAGTTTTTTAAGATACAAATCAATTTAGATTCAATAGTTTTAGTATAGTTTTTCTCAAAGAATCTAGATATAGGGGGCATCATGCACGATAAGATGGCTCTTGCTTCCAGTTTTAGATTGGGCAGTTGGTATAACTTCTAGATCAGAATCCATGTTACAAACACTAGTGATTAGGAGCAATGTGCATGACACATTAGTCTTCTTTTCTTTCTAAGTTTAGTATACTACCTAAGCATTCTCAACAGTTGCATGCCTTATTCCATCTAGAGGTGGTTAGCATCATTTTAGAGTAGCTTTCATACAAGCCTAACCTCCACATTCTTGAGTGGCTTCCACATAAGCCTAGTTTCTAATTTTAGAGTGGCTTTCATATAACCCTAATCTCCTCCTTTCAAATTGGCCAAGATTGGCCTAGTTTCCATTACACATTCGATTATCCATGCAACATTATCAGATTTCAAAGCATTCATGGGCTTCAAAAGCCATCTTATACGACACACATTCATATCAATATCAATTTATAGCTTCACTTAGTGGGTAACGATGGAGCCAAAGGTCTAACTATCCTTTGTATTCTTGAGCCACCTACTCAGAGGGATTGGACATACAGTCCAAACATTGATCAACACACATATGACCACCTAGCTTCACTTAGTGGGTGATAATGGAGCCAAAGGGCCAACCTTTGCATTTTTGAGCCACTATCAAGGAATTGAGTACTCAACATTATTCATGATATTAATTTTGGTACAACACATATCCAATATCACTCAGCACCACTTAGCATCATAATAGGTTTTGTATTTTTTTGCATACTCAGTGAGGTGTATTCATTCTTTTCTCTTCCTCTCTCTTACCTAGCTTTTGTACATTCTTATTTTAGATATAGTGTATCTAGTAAGAACTAATCTACTCTTTATTGTTTCTTGTATATTTACATTTCATAGTGTGTTCTCTCTATGCACACTCAACATCACACAAATTCATGAGCTTCACCCTTGCAAATAAGTTCACATATGCTTTCTACTTTTCCTTTATCCTAGTATATCACTCTGTTGTATCACTAAAATAAAAGGGGGGAAATGTAGTCATATAAAATGTCAAAATTGGTAGCTTGAGTGTGGCTTGTGACACCCAACCCATAGGTCCCTCTTGCATGCTCTCATGACCTTTTTAAATACTTTTTTGCTTATTCCCAATCATCTATAGACTTTCAAGACCTGATTTTAGCTCAACCAAACTCTATTTTTTATGCTTATTCCATCCCCCTAGGTCTCGAGACTATAGGACAGGAGTGTTGGGGTTGGATTATAACATTGAACCTAGGGTGTCCTATTTTCATCACTCCTATCTAGTCACATTTCAAGCCCAAATGATTTTTTCCTTCTAATTTCTCTTCCTCATTGTGTCAATGTAGTGTGAATACATTTAACTTATGACTAATAGATCTCTATAAAATCCCATTCAAAGTTTATTTAGAAGGGCTTGTTAGCTAATATCACTAAAAAAAGCAAGAATAAAAGAAAGAATACTAAGGTAAATTTTCCTATTCTCTGCATACAACCATCCAATATAGCCACAAGCACATTTCAACTCTCACACCAATCCTTAGCTACCTCAAGCACACCTAGTTTAGCATTTTGCATCCACATAACAGTATTACACAAAGCACATCAAGTGGGAGAATTAAATATGGCTTGATCCCTCTTCAAAGTATTGGTATGTAGGTAGTGTGCCTACACAAGGGGTGTGGATACATATTTAGTACATCTTACACACACTAACCTCCCCCTTTTTCTCAAAGTTTTATTCAAACACAATGAAGGTCTAGAGTTGGAGATTGAATCATCTCTACAAGGAGCTCTATCGACATTCAAGATTTGAAGTTTCATAGGAAGACTAACACAAGGATAGCAAAAAAAACCCAAAAAACTTATATCTATGTGACTAGTTTGGATAATAGTTGTAGGACCTAGACTATAACACTAAACCCTGAAGTGTCATGTTTTCAATGCTCCTATCCTTTCATTGAATGAAAGATAGATCCAAATTCATGATATTATCCCAGTCCTACACAACTAATATCAACCTCTATCTCAGTTGTATTAGCTAAATTTTAGGCTAAGTTACATTTCTCCACTTTTATTACTATTTTTAGAAAGCTACGAAGGTCAAATAAATTATACAAATCAGTACTCTAATTATTGCAATATATTTTTATGGTTTATCTATTCCAAACCCTTAACTAAATTAGGAATAAGACTCGAATATTCCCAAAATAGTTAAATTAGAATCAAGATCTTCCTTCTTCAATCATCCTTCATAATCCTTTTTTGGATCAAAAACCAAAAAATAGAATTTGAAAAATTAGCTATTTTGTGTGATAAGTGTCACAAATTATGCCACTCCTCAAAAGCTTGTATCATTTTTTCTAAATCAATTAAAAATAAGTCTTCCTAGAAAATGTTCTCTTTTAAATAATTAGATCATATACAAATTTTATATGTTGGAAACAAGGAGAAGGTAGGCACTGAAATAAGGGAAGGTAATGTCTCAGATAAGCAAATTTTAGGTAATAATAACAAATCAGAGCAGGTTTTAGTCAGCCCTTTGAATTTCTAAGCACCTTCCAAGCTCAAATCAATTCCCAAGTAAGATCATCAATTTACACTAGAAAGGGAGCAGGAGGTAGTCTCTGTTACTCAAATAGATAACAATGTTTTAAATAAATTAGATCTAGTTATTCCTCAATCTCCAAATCAATTTGACATTTTAGCATAGCTAAAAGAGATGCATCTTTAGGTAAATAATAAGAGTGACTCAAAAAATCTAGATATGGTAGATTTGATAAACTACCTAGTTGATCTTTCTCCTAAAAAATCTCAAGAGGAAGTTAAGGTGTCTCAAGAAATTGCATCTACACCCAATAACAACACCAAAGCAAAGTTCACTTCCATGATCATTACCAAGAGAGGAATAAAAGGCCTAGCCTATAAGACACCCCCCAAAGTTGTAAAATTATCTAAAAAATAAATTTTCAACAAACTTACAGAGGAAGATATTACAAATGGATTTCAAAAAAAATTGTCATTCAAGGGAGGTACCTCTTTTGGTAGTTAATTATGTTTCTTTATTCTTAGAATATCAAAGGAATGCATAGTTCCTCAAAGCAAAAATTTTATAGGGATTTTAGGCCTCACAAACCCATTATTCTAGCTATTCAAGAATCCAAGTTAGAGGAATTTTTTTTCTGAACCATAAGAAGTCTTATTGGAGTGAAGTTAGAATTACTTGTTTCAGTGCTTTAGGGGCTTCTAGCGGGCTTATCACTTTTTGGGATACCAATTCTATGATGGGAGAAACTATTCTCAAATCTAAACATCATGTGATTGTTCTCTTCACAGATATGAAAGATAATAAACAATGGATCTTCTCAAATATATATGCTCCAAATTATATTTCAGCTAATAGAAAACTCTAGGAAGATATTATATATTTCTATAATAATAACAAAAATTTCCCTTGGATCATGGATGGAGATTTTAATTCCCCACTTCACCTAGGAGATAAAAAGGGAAGGAAGAGGGAACCTTGCTTACTCTAATAGTATGGAGGTTTTCTCATCCCTCATCTTGGATACAGGTTTGATAGATTTAGAGTTAAAAGGGTTCAAATATACTTGGAGTAATAGGAGATTGGGAGACAATCTTATTCTTTGTAGGTTAAGTAGAATTTTTGTATCTTTGGAGTGGCAAACAATCAAAGATTTGTCTTTAAAGGCTCTACCACATATTGGATTTATGACCCCCTTGAGTTGAGATTTTTTGATCAAGAAAATAAGGATAATAGATATCCTTTCAGGATAGAACACATGTGGTTCTCTCACACTAACATCCATGATTGGATTCTAGAGTGGTGGTCTTTTAATGTAAATAGTTCTACTATATTTAAGCTAGCTGAAAAAATGAAAATTGTGAAAATTAAAATTAAATAGTGGAACAAACAAGTTTTTGGTAATGTTCTTATGTAAAAGAAAGCCTTAAAATCTCAAATCTCAAATATGGAAAAAGAGATGGAAAATAATGAATATGACACTAATATGCAAAACATGAAAATGCAAATCTTATGTGAATATCATACCATAGATGCCAGGGAAGAAATAATGTGGAGACAAAAATCTCAAAATATTTGGCTAAAGGGGATAGAAATACTTAATTTTTTCACATGTCTACTTTAAAGCACAAAAGGCATAACGTCATCAAGGAAATCACTAATAGTGGAGGGCATATCATAGTTTACTCTGATTGAATTCACTAGGAAAGTGTTAATTTCTTTTTTTTTAAATTCAAAATTGACTTTAAGAAAAACATTTGTTTTGAGCAAGAATTTATGCATGTGATCCCCGAATTGATTATTCAGGAGGATAATGAGGTTCTTATAGCTTCCCACCACTAATTAAAATCTAAGGTTTGTTATTTCTAAAATGAATCCTGATAAAGCCTTGGTCTTGGATGGTTTTTCAATTGCTTTGTTCCAAAAATTATGGGATATAATTGGAGATGATGTGGTTTCTGCTAGCAACAAATGCTTTACTTCAACATAATTATTAAAAAAAATTAATCACACTTTTTTAGTGTTAATCCCTAATAAGAAAGGGGATGTTAATTTCTCAAATTTTTTGCCTATCAATATTTTTAATTCTATTTATAAAATCATTACTAAACTGATAGCTTTGAGGTTGCAGCCAATCATGGAAAATATCATTCAATCTCAACAAGGCAACTTCATTATTGGTAGACAAATTCAAGATGGTGTTATCATTATTCATGAATCTATTAAATCAATAGATAAGACTAATAAGGTTGTAATGATATTAAATTTGTATATGGCAAAGGCATATGATAGATTAGAATGGAGCTTCTTGGATAGAGTGTTGGCTCAATTTGGCTTTTAGGATAAATTTCAAAAAATCATTAGATCTTGCATTTCTACCTATATGTTTTTGGTGTTTATTAATGGCATTACTCAAGTTTTCTTCAAAAGTGCCAAAAGAATTAGACAAGGGGATCCCATCTCCCCTTTCTTGTTCATCATCATCGCTGAGTCTATTAGTAGATTCCTCTCCAAATTAGTTAACTCAACTGAGCTAAAAGGCTTTAGACCAACTCATTTTGTGGAACATGTCTCCCATTAGTAATTTGCAGATGACACAATTATCTTGGTTGAGTCTACCATTCAATAATCTAGGACTATAAAGAAAATTATGGTAATGTATGAAAAAACTTCTAATCAGAAAGTTAATTTTGACAAGAGCTCTATTTTTTTTAATACTCCAGCAACTAGACAAAATCGAATTGCTAATTTTATTGGATGCCAAATTAAAGTCTTACCCCCATCCTAACTTGGATTGCATCTTTTTAGTAATCAATTTTTTTAATCTGAGTGGAATCTACTTATTAAGATATTTCAAAAGAAGTTTGCAAGTTGTAAAGGTAAGTTGCTTTCACAAGTAGGAAAACTTTTGCTTATCAAGAGGGTATTCCAAAGTTTCCACATGTATCTCCTTTCTCTTTTCAATCTTCCTAAGAGTATTGAATACAAACTAATAAATATTTAATGAAATTTCTTGTGGTCGGGAATTGAAGAGAGAAATAGATTCCATCTTGTAGCTTGGAATAAAGTTTATGATCACAAAAAATATGGTGATCTTAGTCTCAATAATCTTTAGCTTATGAATAAAGAACTTATTACAAAAATTATTTGGAGATTTGTTAAGAAAAATACCACCTAGGATAGAATTATAAGTTTCAAATTTTTAGAGGATCGGGATCCTATGTGCATTTTTGTTGAAGAGCATTCTATCAGGGGCTCACAGTTTTGGAACCTTTTAATTTCTAATAAATATATTATTTACATTGGTTCTAAGTGGCAGATTGGTAATGGGTAGAAGGTAGATTTTTGGAAAGCTACCTGGGTCGTTGATCTTCCCATTAGTAAAAATGAGAGTTGGAAACATTTACAAGAGGGCATTTAGAACAAATATGGTCATAAAGTTTAGGATTACTAGCAGTTAATTGAAGGTGATAAGAATAGGAAATTCTTGACATTAGATAACCTTAATCAAGAGGACATTCTGAGTTTGAAAATTTTGAATAAATTATTGAGAAACTTTCATCTACCAATTAGTAATAGAAAAGACCAAATAATTTGGAGGGAGTCTTTCAATGGTCAATATCAAGTTAAATTGGGCTATTCACTATTGGAACACAATCCTAGTTTTAATGTGAAGTGGGAGACTTTATGGGATAAATGGTTAATTCCAAAGTTAAATATTTTCCTTTGGATAGTTGTTCAAAATATAATTTTAAAAATGGATAATTTAATAAAAATAGGTTGAATTTTAATCAATGGATGTGTGTTGTGTGAAAAAGATATTGAAAATGTCTTTCATTTGCTTGTGAATTGTCCATACTTTCAAGACATTTGGAGTTTTGTTCTCCTTAAATTCAATGTGGAGTGGGTTCATGTAGGGTCTTTGTTGGAAGTGTTGTCCAAAATTGGCTTACATAAAAAACTTTTGCCTAGATGGATCAGGCCACTTTCATAGACCATTCAGTGACTTTTTACCCCCATGACTAGTCTCTTTTTCTAGTCCTGACTTGATGATGTAGTACAGTATCCTGGAAGGACTTGGTGCGGTGTGAAGAGTTGTGTAGAGTCTTGGTGTAGTGGATGATCTAATGGTGAAAAGATAAAATAAACCTCATGACCCTACCTCATGTTACTTACACTCTTTTGAAACACGTTAAGCAAGTTTTAAGGTGAATATGGAGATTTTTAAAAAACGGCCTAGAAATGGGTTTTGAATTGCAAGTGAAGGATCTAGCTAGTTTCTAAGGTTTTTGAACATTCAAGGGTAGTAAGAAGGTTTTCACAAAGTGTTATAGATTCTAATGGATCAAAAATGATGTCTAACAAAGCTAATTTACCCAAAATACCTTCAAAAGTGCATTAGATCACTTAAGGGCCTTCTAAATAGAAATTTTAAGTTAAAAAGTGACTTTTTGAGGAATTCAAATTGGTTTTGACTTCCTTCCACCTCATTATGGCATTTTTTCCCTATTTATACATGTTAAAAGCCATTTAAATCCATTTGTTGTGGAGGAGAGGAGTTTGGGATCAAAAAGATGTATTTTTTAGCCTTTTAGAGCTTTGGTTGAACATGTTTTTGAAGGATTTGCTTAATAAAAGAGCTCAACTATCATATACATGCATCCATAGTGTCCCTAATATCCTCTCTTAGGGATCTAAAATCATATCCAAGCATAAGAACTAGTAGAGGTAAGGAAAACCTATTAGCTACAAACTAGGCATGAAACATGTTTTCTAACATTAATGGAGGTCCAAGCACTTCATAAGGTTTCCATAAGGAAGTAAAGGTAATTTACATCATAAAAAATAATTTCCAAGTTTTGTCTTGCATAGATAGGATTCTGGTTCTTCATGCTAAGAAAAACCATTTTGGGCAGTCTTGGACAGCTCTAGAAGAGCCTCAGCTTTTCACTCAGCACGATCAGGAGAGAGAGTTCAGTCAGAAGATTTTGGGCAGTGATAAGGACCCTAGTGGCCTTCTACTTTATGGAATTACTTTTCTAGTTCATCTCCCCATATTTATGAATAATCACTAATAGTGTGGGGGTGTCTGAATGGCCCATTCATCCAGACAGGGTCCAAATTTTCTTTTGTTTCTTTGCTTCAAGATATCATGGATAAGAATGCTTTTAAGGATGTACAAATTGAAAGGATAAATTCTTAGTGTATAATTTGCTTTGATGAATTCTACTACAAATCTTGTTTTTTCTTCATGGTGGTCACTCTTAGAGGTTTCTAACCCTCCATAAATCATAGATAACCCTCCATAAATCATATATAATCCTCCATCAATCATAGATAATCCTCCAAAGTCATTGAATTCATAGGTTTTCTTGAAAGAGCCACCCTTCTTCATATGGTTTGATTCTAGTGGAGACTTATGTAGAATGTTTGTCATCTCCAAAGTCTAAGTTTTAGGTTGTATTGAATAATTAATAGGGATTATCCTCAAATTCTAAAATAACCACCCTTGAGTTATTGAGAGTCAAGATGTAATGGAAAACATGATCCAAAATGGCATTTTGAGCAAGTTAATGGAGTGTGAAAAGAAGTTTTAGGTTTGCAAATCCATCTAACATGGCTTGCAAGATCCAAGTCCATGTTGATCATGTATTGACATCACTGAGAGGGTAAATTAATTCATCCAAACCCATGATCTCATCAAAAAGTATGGGATATCATCAAGAATTTCACTCTCAACACATGATCATCTACAATCGGTACACTTTCTATACATAAGAGGATAGGAGTGAAGAGAGCCAACAAGGTTTGATGATAGGTCTCATGTTTCTAGAGGTTCATTAAAGTTCCAATCAATTAGTGAAATCTTCTTGAATATCAAGAGAGAAGAGACAAAGTAAGAGGTTTTAAAATGTTGTCAAAAAAACCAAATGAACACTTACAGTAGCTCAACCTTCACTACAAGATGCAGATGATCTTGATTGGTCATGGAGATCCATCTCATGGAAGTTTAATGACCCACTAATCAAAAAAACAAGAAGTACTAATATCATCTAAGTGCAATATTAGTCTTGGGAAATAGTTTAAGATAGACAAATCACATTTGTTCCCTCTTGTTAGCATTTTTTAAGGTTGTTTTATGAAAATTAAGGTAAAATGTGAGCTTTTGTTTCACTCCATTAAACAAACCTTGTGGTAAATTGGGTATTAATCCAATAAAATGTGGATGTTAATAGGTTTGAGGAGAATATTAGAACAATTTTGATTCTTAAATCCAACTTTCCCTTTGCCATCATTATGTACACAGTGTGAAACCTTAACCTACAACTATCTTATTTGTCACTTCAATCACTACAGCTAGTGTCAACAAGGCTTCAAGGTAGATTTGATGTTTGAAATCATCCTCTGTTCTCTCAATACATAAGGAGAACTTCAAAAGGTTTGAATACATCTTGAGAAAATATTACATTGCAAAGTGACATGGGTTTCCAAATGATAATCACCACCTACAACCATCATTGATTGGCTTGGACAGTGCTAGAAGCTCAAGGTTGAAAGTGGTCAAAATATTCAAAGACCAAATGGAAGGTGAGTACAACAACTTCAAAACAAGTATAGTGATTATATTATATACACTTTCAAGCCTTAGCCCAATATGTACTCCACAATGTTGTACTCAGTTCGTACAAGGCAAAATGATGACCTACAACCATAGGTCTAATGCAAATAGTGAAATGGAGATAAAGAAGGAGTCCAAGATAGAAGTGGAATCCTTTAAAAGTGATGCATAGCAAGGAGGGCAGCGATTTCTTAGTGTTGTAAGAACATTCAATGCATGAGAGGAATGAATCAAGGTCTGATATTGTAATGGTGGTTCCTTAAAGCTTATTCAAACCCTCTCAGGTCATTAATAGCATATCAAAATAACATTAAACCTTACTTAAAGTCTAAAATATGAGTATGACCATAGGGAATGAATAGATTTATCTTTATTATAGTAGTGGACAGTGGTATCCCTACTACTGATAGATGTAGATGCCCTTAAATATGTAATACAACATACAAAGATTCTCATATGGTAATCAGTGCCTACAAGTAGATTTCAAGGGTTTCACCCACTTACACCATCAGTCATCCTCATGACCTATAAATACATACACTATCTACACCATTAAATGGAAATATTGAAGAAGCTTAAATGAAGGACCCAACCCCTTAAGCATATTCAAGGTAGCAGTCCTAAACACAGTCAAAATGATGACCTACAATAATCATTTTGGGGCTCAGATAATGGTATTGGTGAGGTGGATTCAAGGTCATTGGTAAGATAATGGAAGTTTTTTGAACACCAATCCAAGGTAATATCATATTCCATGAGGCTCAGAGAGACCTAATCATGATGGATAAGCTTCAACTCCCTCAAATGCATAGTCTAATAACCACCTACAACCATGGATTGGCTCAAACAGTGGTAAGTAAGTAAATTGGGCCATGGGTTTGAAGAGGGTCTGTGGGGTGCATATGAAAGAATCAAGTGTTCAAGGAAATCCAAATAAGGCTCTTCATGTTCAAATGTTCTTTCAAGTTTATCATCATGAGGTCATGTTAGGTAGGAAAGAGATGATTATTATGCATTGTAAGTTTGTGGATAAAAGAGGGTTTCTTCAAGATGATAAGACATGGTTAATGATGAATAAAGACATAATTAAAGTTGAAATACACTAATTTGAGGTCTAAGTACAAGCTTAAACTCAGTGATTCACCTCATAATAATGACCCACAGCCATAGTTTGGCCTAAGTCTATGATATGTGAATAAGTTAGAGGTTCAATACAGTTGACAGGTCTATGGAACTTTGTGAAGGACTCAAAAGAATATAAATCATCCAAAATACTTGGAGCATTATTTGGGAGGTATTAAATTCAATCCATATTAGGCCTGGACACCTAAAATCACCACCTATAGCTAGTAAGGGCAGAGTTAGTAATGGTCATGAATGCACTGGAAACTAGGTTGATGAGGACAAAATAGAAGTCATTCAGGGGTTGTGATCAAAGGAATACAAATTAATATATGGAAAAACAATAATAAATTTTTTTTACATCTATAAATTATGTCTTAAAGGGTACTTCACAACATGTAGAGATGAACTGTATAAAGGCAGAGTTGTGGAAGAGAAGCCTGTGTGAAGAATGAGGAAGAGTTAGGGTGTTTTCATAAGGTATAAATGGATTTATAAAGTGCCTATATACCTAATAAAAACTCACATAACCTAAAATAACATCTTCAAACCATTGAAACCTCCTAATTTGCACCTACAACTGCTAGGACTACTTATATGGCTAGTGAAGCAAACATGGTCTAAGAGACTTAAATGGTCAAGTGATGACAAATGCAAGTTTTCAATGGATTGGTAGGTCATGTTTCATCTCTATGAAGTCCAAAAATCTTATATAAAGTGTCAGGATCCATGCTCCATAAGAGCACACATGATTACCTTTGTATAAGCAACTAAACACAGAATTAAACCAGAATTAACAAGTAACTAGAATTCAAAAATAGCACAAAATATGAGAGACAATACAATCTTGTATTAATACTCTTCCAGAAGGAAATACAATGAAGAAGTGCCACACTCTTCTTCCCACACCTCTAGGGTGTACAGTTATTCTCCCTCAAGAGTTCACTCTCTCAATTACAGTCACAACAAACAACTCAAACATAGAGTTGTTGTTCACTCAACAAGTCAGTAACAATACTGCGAGTACCAAGTACTCAACGTACTCCAAGTAGATCTCCCTGATCTTGCTCCTTGTTGTGTTGCAAATCTCCTTTGATCTTGTTGCCACATAGATCTCCTTTGACCTTGCACACACACACACACACACACCTTGACCTTACTTACCCATGTAGATCTTACCTGATCTTGCACACCTGCAGATCAACTGATCTTACACACCATGTAGATCTAACTTGATCTTGCACACTTGCAGATCAACCTAGTCTTACACACTTGTAGACCTAGATCTTACAATTAGGAGGATCCCTTCTTTGATCCCTCTAATTACAATATATCCCATGGGTCTCTTAAATAGATCCCATATAAACAATAGTTAGAAACGCAGACTCAAGACTTAAATTAGTCTTCACATGCAAACACTCGGACCTCCTAAAATAGACCAAGTCTAATTCTAAAAATGTATGCAAATGAATGCACACACATAGGTGACCGACGTCGGTCCCTGTCTGTCCATAGATGACTGATGTCGGCCGATCTGTGACCGATGTCGGTAGCTTCCTGTCTACCTTTGACCGACGTCGGTCGACCTAACTGATGTCGGTTACTGTGACACTCAGCAACCTCCATTTCCATGTTTACAATAGTGAATATTTTAACTCCACAACCTAATAATCTCCCACTTGGAGATAAAGAGCTGCATCTGTACCTGTACCTATACATCATCTAATTTTATTTCCTGGCTTGTATCCCTCTTCAAGTTCAATCTTGAAGACCAACCACCACAAATCTTGTGGTGCTACTCCTATCATCCAAGTAACCTGTCGTATCTGAATCTACATACCCATGTAGAGAAGTGATTGACCCTGCATAGCATGTTAACCTACTGCTGGTCCCTCTCAGATACCTGAGAACCCACTGAACTGCTTTTTAGTGCTTCTTTCTCGGATTGGCTACAAACTTGCTGACAGCTCCCACTGCTTGGGCAACATCAGGTCTAGTACACATGTACTTAATCTCATCATGTGATTGGAGACACTATTCTATGACTGTCCATCCATAGGTGTGCTAACCGGTTCTACATCTTGCATCTTGAACCTCGCCACTACCTTATTCACACAATCATCCTGAGACAACATCAACCTGTGATCTTCCCTATCTCTAGAAATACTCATGTCAAGGATTTTTGCTCCTAAATCCTTCCTGGCACACCACTGAGCTACCTTTACCTTTAGCTCAGCAAATCCCTGCATGTGTGACCCTGCATCAAGAATACACACTACATACAGTAACAGGATAATGTCACGACCATTATCCAACCTGGTAAAGTAAACACAATGGTTACATTGACATTGACTAAAGCCATGCTTTGTCATACACCTGTCAAACCTGTACCACTGTCTTGGAGCTTGCTCAAGACCATCTAACTTGGCCTTTTGTCTCACTTGTCCATTCAATCCTTTCTTTAACCTAGGAATCCATTCGTCTTTTAGTGCTTTCATCTCGGTTGGCAACTCTACCAAATCCCACATTTGGTTCTCCTCTAAGGAATCAAATTCCTCATTCATGCCATGCTTCCATTGTTTCCTAGATTCTACCTGCATTGCTTCTTTAAAACTTCTTAGTTCTTGACCATTAGTGAGCAACAAGTAGTATAAAGAAGGGGAATAACGAATTTGAGGCTTACTTACCCTTTCAATCCTCCACATGGGCATTTGAGACTCCTTGACAGTTTGTTGTCTGCCTAAAATCCATTCTGACAATGACCGATCTTGGTCACCCCTCAGTTTGCACTCGACTGACGTCAGTTCCATGCAACCGACCTGACTGCCAACGTTGGTTCCCTGATTGACATCGACATCCACCTGCCTGACACCATTGAATTTGGTTTGCACATGACCAACGTCGATACCTGCCTGATCGACATCGATTCTCACCTAACTGACGTCTTTAACTATGTTTTCTTGTGAGTGATGACCTTTACCTATGAGCACACTTTAGATCAAAACCTTGTCCAAATCAACCTTGCTCTACTCAAAATTATCTAGCCCCTTGAGCTGATCTCTGTCCATCATCTCCTCTAAGAAAACCAAGGCTTTCCAGTTCTTAATTTGTCAAACACATCAGACTTCCTCTTAAGAACATGCATCCCCTTCTTATTCATGTGACCAAGCCTATAGAGCCACATCTTTGCATCTACATCTGAAGTAGATAAACCAGAAGGAGAATCAGTAATACAAGTAGATAGATAAAGAATACCTACTTTCTTACCACATGCTAATTCAAGTGCACCCTTGGAAACTTTCCAAGAATTTGCTGTGAGAGTAACTATGCAACCCTCATCACCCAACTTTTCTGCAAAGATTGGCCTCCTCTTCAGGACTGGGACATGCATGACATCCTTCAACACCCATGTGTTGCCTGTCTGCAATTTCAGCTACACTTCCCCTTTGCCAACAATTTGACAAGGCTCACCAACCCCTAAATAAATCTTTCCAAAGTCTCCAAAGACATAATCATGGAAAAATACTCTATTTGGGGTTGCATGGAAAGAGGCAACAAAATCTAAAATCCAAGATTCTACTTTATCCAAGGAACATATAAGAGCATCTTGTGCATCAATACCTGCAACATCTGCTTCTTTATTTCCTTCATGTTGATCTTCTACCAACCAGTAATCTTTCTTTACCTGCCCTTTCTTTCCACAATTCAGTAATTGATTATTCTTGCCATTGAATTCCTCCATTCTTAGTGTACTTTATTCTGCCATTGCTATACTCCCACTCAATCAAAAACCGCTGAGAGTGACCTGTAATCAATAAACACTTAACACGCTTTGACCACCTATTAGTGTACCTAACCCTACTCTGATACCACTTGTCAGATGGTATCACTTAGAGAACCTGCAACCTTGCTCTGATACCACTTGTCAGGATCAACACTCCATAAGATCACACATGATTACCTTTGTATAAGCAACTAAACATGGAATTAAACCAGAATTAACAAGTAACTAGAATTCAAAAATAGCCTAAAATATGAGAGACAATACAATCTTGTATTAATACTCTTCTAGAAGGAAATATAATGAAGAAGTGCCACACTCTTCTTCCCACACCTCTAGGGCATACAGTTATTCTCCCTCAAGAGTTCACTCTCTCAATTACAGTCACAACAAACAACTCAAACACAGAGTTGTTATTCACTCAACCAGTCAGTAACAATACTGCCAGTACCAAGTACTCAACATACTCCAAGTAGATCTCCCTGATTTGCTCCTTGTGTTGCAAATCTCCTTGTTGTGTTGCAGATCTCGTGCATCAATACCTGCAACATCTACTTCTTTATTTCTTTCATGTTGATCTTCTACCAACCAGCAATCTTTCTTTACCTGCCCTTTCTTTCCACAATTCAGTAATTGATTATTCTTGCCATTGAATTCCTCCATTCTTAGTGTACTTTCTTCTGCCATTGCTATACTCCCACTCAATCAGAAACCCCTGAGAGTGACCTGTAATCAACAAACACTTAACACGCTTTGACCACCTATTAGTGTACCTAACCCTGCTCTGATACCACTTGTCATATGGTATCACTTGGAGAACCTGCAACCTTTCTCTGATACCACTTGTCAAGATCCATGCTCCATAAAAGCACACATGATTACCTTTGTATAAGCAACTAAACATGGAATTAAACCAAAATTAACAAGTAACTAGAATTCAAAAATAGCATAGAATATGAGAGACAATACAATCTTGTATTAATACTCTTCTAGAAGGAAATACAATGAAGAAGTGCCACACTCTTCTTCCCACACCTCTAGGGCTTCCCACACCTCTAGGGCGTATAGTTATTCTCCCTCAAGAGTTCACTCTCTCAATTACAGTCACAACAAACAACTCAAACACAGAGTTGTTGTTCACTCAACCAGTCAGTAACAATATTGCCAGTACCAAGTACTCAACGTACTCCAAGTAGATCTCCCTAATCTTGCTCCTTGTGTTGCAGATCTCCTTTGATCTTGTTGCCACGCAGATCTCCTTTGACCTTGCACACACACACACCTATAAATTAACTGACCTTACTTACCCATGTAGATCTTACCTGATCTTGCACACCTATAGATCAACTGATCTTACACACCATGTAGATCTAACCTGATCTTGCACACCTGCAAATCAACCTAGTCTTGCACACTTGCAAACCTAGATCTTACAATTGGGAAGATCCCTTTCTTGATCCCTCTAATTACAATATAGCCCATGGGTCTCTTAAATAGATCTCATATAAACAATAATTAGAAACACAGACTCAAGACTTAAATTAGTCTTCACATGCAAACACTCAGACCTCCTAGAATAGACCAAGTCTAATTCTGGAAATGCATGCACACACACAGGTGACCAACGTCGGTCCCTATCTGTCCACAGATGACCGACGTCGGCTGATCTGTGATCGATGTCGGTAGCTTCATGTCTACCTCTGACTGACGTCGGTTACTGTGACACTCAGCAACCTCCATTTCCATGTTTGCAACAGTGAAGCTTTTAGCTCCACAACCTAACATAAAGTTCTCATTCCAAGTAAAATGCAAGAAAAGGTAGAATTAGGCTCAAGAACACCCTTTTGTTAAGAAACCTTGAGCAATCAAGCATAAAAGTCTATAGAAATGTTTATCAAAGGAGTTATGGAGGTTTTTTAATGGTTAGAGATGGTGTGTAGAGGTTATAAAGAGGTAAAACAACCTTTAAATTGATTAAAAAGTCTTTACAGAGTTCAAATTTCATTTATTACCCCTCTCAGGTTTATGTAGGAGGAGAAAACCTCGAGTTAGGGTTCTGAAGGCAAAAGGCCATTTTTTAGAATTCTAACTTGTCAAAAAATCTAAAACTTTGTAATATTATAGTATTCCATGTGATTTAAGAGATTCAAGAGGTTTTATTATTGTATGAATAGGTAAGGTATGGAATCAGAGGTTTGTGTTGTCATTAGCCCTTAAAGAGACCTAATTAGAGAGGTCTACTGCTAAAAAAAGGGTCTAGAAGTTGTTTTTGACCAAGAAAATTGGTGGAGAGGTAAAACTTGTTATAGGTTACCTAGACTAGGCATTAGTTTTTGTCATTCAATCCCCATTTTTTGTACAAGCAAGAAAACTAGAAAAAGGGCTACAAGAGAGTTCTTAAGGTCTAGTGAAGTGTGTTCAATTGGCTGAGTTAAGACTTTTTGAAAAGTTGATCTATATCAAAAGACTATATGAAAACCAATATGAGGATTGGTTGTACATATAAAAGCTAACAATCAAACACACAATCATATTACATCTTTAGTCATGATAAGGAGTAATGCGACCAAGCAATGCAGTTAAGGAGAGGTTTGGGTGTTGAAGGAGAAGGTGGAACTCAAGGGAATTTTCAAGAATACCCAAAACACTTTTGATCCTTCCTATAGCCAAATACAAAATGCAATGCATATGTACAACCACCTTCATTTGGCTTAAATAGTGCCATGGGGTTAAGGTTAGTTCCAAGGTGGAGTAGGAGTATGATTTTAAGGTTTAGAAGTTGGTGGAAGTAAAATAAAGTTAAGTGAATACTATTTGGGAATATCAAATGTTTAAAGGCACCTTGAAGAGATACCTCACAACATCCTACATGACTATCCTAGTAGGTACCAGGGTCTCTTACCTCTTGGTGACTAGGTTGTGACATACAAGTCAGGTAATATCCTAAGCAATAATGAATTATAGAGGAATTCCAAGATGATGGTCAGAGATTCAATATGGGACCTAGCCCACTCACCTTACACCTCTACATAATCCATTGTCTCATAGAACACTGGTTTATATTCATCTACAGTCATCTTAGTGATGTGGAGTGAGAAGTTGTGTAAGGTAGTAATGGGAGTTCAACGATCTAAATGGATCTATTTTTCACTAGGGGAGGAGTATCAAAATTCCAATAATATATCCAATGTTTGTTATCATCTTGAAGGATTCCATACTATATGGTGACAGACCTCGGCAGGCAAAACACCATCTACTGCCACTTAGTTGAGTTCATGGCAATGAGATTATGATATGTGAGAAAGAGATGGTTTTTAGTCATTGTATATTTTTTATGATCATGGGGTATTCTCTAAGCATAAGTAGTGTTCATTAAAGATATAAAACACTCCTAATCATAAGGGGTCTAAGTACAAGAGCTCAGTCTAGTGATAACCTACAGCCAATAGGCCTAGTTAAGTGTGTATGGAAGGATTGGTCTCCTTATGAAGAGGTTTCAGGGTTGTATAGATATATGGCTATGATAAAATAACTCTCAATACTGATCTCATCACACTACATACAACACTAAGATTCCAAGTCATTTTCTAATGGAGTCCAAGACTGGAGCATACAGTCCTAGCCTGAGGGCAAGTTTGAGGAAACTAAAGGTTTGAAGGTGCTAAAGAGGTGGCCTAACCTCAAAAATTGGTATAGAGGATACTTATGACCTATTATATACCCACATAACATCAAGTTGGAATGAAAAACAAGGGACATATCCATTTTTTTGTCTCATACCTGAGGCACTCTCCATGAAAATTCAGGCAACCATTGACAACTTTGAAGAAATTGGTGTTTTTAAAGCATCTACAGGTGGTTTCAAGTTCTCAAATTTGGTACATATGATATTCATGACCATACACATATATTCATGCCATAATAAAGGTTAAACTAATAATATAAACACACTATTTTTTTACAGACCTCATGTAGTCATAATTAGTCATGCACGTAAGTAACCCACTAGAAAATTTTGAGGAAAATTTCATCTACAGGTCTTTACAAGTGAGATATAACTATGATAATTGGTAATAATTAATTTAATGAGTGGTTATAAGCATCAATAATATTATTTTTGACACATCCATAGTGTAATTATCCAATGTTTTGGCACAACCATCTGCTTATTTATTGGCAACCACCATTGGAGCTTAGAAGGTTTTTGAAAAGTATAGGTATGATAAAAAAAAATTGATCTTTTGGGATAGTTTTAAGGTATTTTAAGATTTTTATAAGTCTTAATACACCTTATTAGAGTATCCACACTTTTGATTTCATACAAGGATGCCCTTGAGGGCTAGTTAAAGGATACAAAACATAGGCTTGTGTGCATAATCTAAAACTTCTTGCTTAGTTTAAAGTTTTTTTGAAGTGTAATATGATTTATGGAGTTTTTTAAGGTCTTATAAAGGTTTTTTAAATAAAAATAATACAATGTAAAAGTATTATTTGTCTCCCAATAACTAATTTGAACTTTTCAAGTCTTTACACCCAGTTTGAGCCCTCTCTTCAAATGCTCATATCTTTCATCCCATAAGGAATTGGTCCAAATGATTTAGTATGTTTTTAGTACCAATATTTAATTTAAATAAATTAATTATTGAGGTTTTTTGAGAGGCTGAGGTTTATTAACTATCGTTAAGACTATAAGCAGGTCTAGAATGCATGCATAACCCCACAAGAAACTTTTTATGTACGTATCTGTGTATGCCTTCCGCATGGGATCCCAATATTTTTAGAAAATTTTATGGTGTATATGGGATAAATATTCATTTAAATTAGTTTTCAAATAAAGTTATATATTTTATAAACAATCGTCAAGAAGGCGTCTGAGTTGCCAAAGACCCTATTTTGACCACATTTGAGTTTTGAAACTCATAGGTCCATGAAATGACCTGGAATAACTTGGAAACAACCTTTAACATTTATGGGACTCTATAAATATCATTTTTGACCTATTTTATATAAGAAATTAGCACGTGTGGGTGCCTAGGAGGCCCAAAATGGCCTAACAATGCCAATTTTTGCAGGTCCCCAAAGAAATAAATGTTATAAATTCAAAGAAGAGGCCTAATGGGACCTAAATCACCATTATATGGCACTTGGATCCTGTAACATGGGTTTATAGGGTGCCTTGCTAAGCTAAAAGGTCAAAACCCCAAGTTTTTTGACAATTTGTGAATGGTTGCAAGTTTAATGGAGATTTCCACCATTGTTTTAGGTCTTAAAAGTGGCCTAAAACTTCATTTTCATCCTCATAGAAATGATATGGATGTTTGGAATTATTATACATGTCTAAAAGTGGCTCTCATGATGATAAATGGCCTTGGGAGCAAGTTCTAGAATAACTAGTTGAAGATGGCTTGAGCTTGAAGACCTCTATCAATGGAGTCCGAGAGATTTGTAGGTTTCATGGAGTATTTTGTAGGTTGGATGAGAAAATATGAGTTGAGAAAAATAGAAAACATCAAAAAGTAAACACTCAAAGTTAACCTTCAAGGTCAGTTACAAGCATCAAATGCCAAGATCACTAGCCATGTTATAAGGTAACTTCTAGAAGCCAAGTGGAATGGGGTGTAGAAGTCAAGTGGGGGAGTCTTTGGGACTTGAAAAAAAATTTGGATCATTCAATGAGACTTATAGATCTTTGGAAACCTTCCTCATGTTAGTGGAGTATGACATCATCTTCCTCAATTTTTTTTGTCTTCTAGTGATTTTAGGTCAGTGGGAGTGCTTGAAGACCCTTTTAACCTTTGGAGGTTAATTTTATAAGAGAGGATCAGTGCTTAAGTAATTTTAATGTTTTTGAGACTCTATGGAATGTGGTTAAGTGACATTTATTGAATTATGAGAGCTTTCTTCTCCTTTGTCTTCCCTTTTCTCCTATATATCCCTTTTCTTCCCCATTTGTAAGATATACTCTCATTTGACAAGCCAAAACCCTATCAAAATTTGTAACAATAGCTTTTTTAAGTAATAAGATAACTTGTTTTGCCTATCTCTTTCTTGCATCTAGTGCTCTAGTCAATTTATGCATGATTATTTTTTGGAAAGGTGTTCTTCCTTGGTAATTATCCTTCTTTCTTGCCTTTTTATAGGTATTCCACGTTGTAGGTGTGAACTTGTGCTTTTTTGGTCATTGATGAAAGTATAATGTGAGTTTGATACTCCTCCATACTTCATCTCTTGTCTAGTGGGCCTAGTTTTAGAAATATTGATGTAAAATGACCAATTTAAGAGATTGTGTGAGTGATGGTTGTCTTTGAACTACCTTAGTGTAGTTTCAGACAAATTAGAGTGTCTTTTATTTTGGTGCATCACCTTGTTTATGTTTGAGTCATCTCTTGCACCCTTTTATCCCTTTTCCAAGCAGAATTAGTAGTTTAGGTGAGCTACCAAGAGGAACCAACCTTCTCTAGAGGTTTAACCCCATTACAATATACCCACAACCTGGGGTTGATCCCATTTTGTAGTCAAGAGTGAAAGAGCCTAAAGAACCCTCTCATAAGGGTATAATTCTATGTTATAACAAGAAGTTTGGTAGTCTTGGGAGTGTCCTTTTAGGAATGAGATTCTCAATAAAATATGGAAGTTCTCTTTGCCCCATATCATTTGGGGCATTTGGAGAGAGTAAAATAATAGAATATTTAGAGAAAAGAAATGTAGAAGCAAAGTTATATATAAAAGGATTTTTGAGGCCATCCTGAATAACCACAAAATTAAACTAAATAATAAAGGCAAAATCCTTCTTTTTGTGGAACAAGTTCCTACTCTTAATTGGCATATTGATACTTCTAATGTGAATAAGACAGATCCTAAAGATGAGATCATAAAAATAACTAAATGCAATGCCCCCCCTTTGGGCTGATTAAAACTCAATTTTTATGGAGCTTTTAAATGAAATCCAGGTCTTGTTGGAGGAGGTGACATTCTAAGAGACCATCAAGGTAATTTTGTGGTAACTTATGTGGCAGATATGGGTGTCAAGTCCAATCACTGGGATGAAACCTTGGATGCACTGTGGGGTCTTAAATTGGCTCAATAAATGGGGGTCTAATTACTCATTATTAAGGGAGATTCCCTTAAAATATTAAATTGTTTGTCCAGAAAAAATGCTATTAGTTGGACCATTAAACAGGTAATTGATGAAGCAATCTCCATTCTTGACTCCAGACAACATGTTCAAAACCTACACATTTATCATGAAGAAATGGGATAGTGTATTGGTTCACTAATAAGGGTGTAATCTCTTTGGGTAACATTACTTGGATGGATTTCAAAGAAATTCCTAGGGGCATTATCCAAGGGATAAAGAATTGAGCATTGATAATGTTCATAATTAGTGAGAATATGGGGATCTCTCCTAAGTTGAGATGGAAGACACTTAGGGACTTTAGACTATCTTTTAATCTTAGTCCCCTTTTTATTCCACTTTCTTTTCTGGCCTCTTAAGGAAGCTTTTTGATCCATTCTATATTCTTCTTGTTTTGGTTAACATTACAAAAGGTAATAAAAAGATAGTGCTAGATTTTGGTGGTCCTTCGACCCTTGGGAGTTGGGATAGTCTTTGTCACTCTTGTTTAGGTCTCTTTGAGAGTAGTATGGGTTTACCAAATAGAATTGAACCATTATTTCCTAAATAAGTTAATAAAAATGAAATAATTTTGGATGACCTACAAGTTGGGGACCTTGCAAGTTTCATGGAAAAGATTGAAGGTCATGACAACCATATTTCAACCTTGTTTTCTAACGCTTGGGATAACAAAACAATCAACATCAATGGCATTACTTTGGAAATCACTGAGGAGTTAATAGTACACGTAACTGGCTTGACTATAGAGGAAACAAAGATCTTCAAATCCATAGATTTCAAAAGAGATAAGGAGGTTTTTCTGCAAGAGGGGAAATTTTGGAGACTCTGCATAATGGCTTTGACCATGAATCTCTCCCGTGACCGTTTGAGGAAGTTATCTTTCATTTGATGCAATATGTAATGCTCAAAGTTAGGTATAATGTAGTTAGATGGTCCTTATTTATTTTCCTAAACTACTTTAGACATGATGTGCCTTTGAGCCTTCTTTTTTATGTTCTTCATTCCCTTGAAGCATCCATATTGAACTTCAAATATGTCAAGTACCTTGCCCCTAGGCATGAAGGGGTTATATTTTTAATTCATAGATATTTAAAGGGCATGAACCAGTTGAACCCTGACTTATCTCAACCCTAAAATAAAACTATTGAGGACAAACCTATGGACATTATGAAAATCAAAAAGGTTTAGATCAAGTACCCAAGCAAGGATAGTAAAAATATAGAGGATCAACTTTTTAAGAGCACAACTGCCAAAGGTCCTAAAAATTTAGAGGTGAAAATTGTTGGTTGAATATTTTGTCGATCAGCGTACTAATAAACAAAATAGGTCTGATCAGCCAAAGTAGGAAGATTAGTCATCCAAATGTGTAGTTCTACCACATCAAAAAGACACTAATCTCTCCTTTCATCAAGGGGAGGTTCCCTGTAGGTATGCTATATATATATATATATATAACTAGAAAATAATACTCATGGGTGGGACAAACCATCCATCTCTCTTCTTTCAGAGATGATGTGCATGGATCAAAGGAAAGACTCAGGGGAATGACATACAGTACTCCTCTTCTTTTAGAAGTACTATTCAACAAACCACGAGAATACTCATGGCAGTAACAACAAAAATGTAGCAAAGAATGTGATAACCAACAAATCGAGATGTAGCTCAAAGTCTTCACCTAGATTGCTCAAGAGTAAGATATGAATGACAATGAGGGCACAAAGTCGCCTCAAGGTCCTTTACACAGAAATGAAAAGAAAATAAACTAAAGGCGATTATGGGGGCACAAAGTCTCTCCACAGTCGACTCTTTAGGACACTTTTTTTACTGCTATCACTAATTCTGCTTGTTAAATTAAAGGAATAGAAGATATATTGAAGAAAAAGACATAAGAATGATTTCCTCAATAACAAAGATATTACAACACAAAGTCTAAAAAACTACTTGCTTTCTTATTCTAGTAACAAAATATGGTCAGCAATCTGAGCTCAAAGTCTTAGCAATGCCTTACAATTTGGGCAGAGTTTCGTTCTAAATGTCAAAAAAGAGATCCTTCTTACAATAGAAGAAAGTCCCTTATATAGCCTCTTCAAGAAGGACTTGGGAACAATCAATACATCATTTTGCATTGGAATCTGTTAAGAAGACCCACCAAAACTTAGGGGTGCTTTACCCATTTGATTTTATCAATGCAAGGACATAAGTCACGCTTATTTGAAAGTTTGTAACTTTCGATGTCCACCTGGTGATCTGATCTTATCTTCATCGTTCTTCCTTGTCTGGTTAACTGAATCAGGCCCTGGATTTAATTTACTATTCTATTCCTTCTTTGCTTTCTGCTGGTCTTGGCTTTGAGATCTATGAATGTATTATGGTCTGTAAGTTTAAAGGATCAATGGCTAATTCACTGTGTTGAATTTGACATTTCTGGGTGCATCATTCCTTTGTCTTCTTTCAACTTTTTTGTTTGGCACTTTTCCAGATTGCACTTGCCCTTTCGGGCCTTAAGAAATGACCCATTTTGAGTCGAGAAGAGCCTCTCACAAGGGTATCTACCCTTCAGGCAGTCTTTGAATGGCCTTCAGGTTTCTTTAAACTTTGGCAATGAACCATTCCATTAAACCAAGACATTGAACCAATTGGTTAAACCAAAAATGGTTCAAGCCGATGGTTCAATTTGAATGAATCGAGCCAATGAACTAAACATTGAACTTGCCTTTGAACCATATCTTTGAACTAACCATCGAACCAAGGCTTTGAACTTTTTTGTTGAGCCAAATTTTGGTTCAACGGTTCAAATAAAGCTTTGAACCGACTGACAAACCGTTTGATTGAACTTGCCTTTGAACTATTTGACATTGAACCAAATGTTGAACCTCCTACTGATGCTTGTCGATGGAAATTTATGTTTGAACCAAGGTGATGGACCAATTTTGAAAATGATTAATTGTTAGAAACTGATTCTTTTGATTGAACACACCTGCAGAAGTCATGAAGCCTGTTGAACTTGTAGAAATGAGCCTGTTTGCAGTCCATAGATTTTTGAAAAGCTTGAAAAATGAGGAATTTGAATGCTCAAGACAAAATTTGGAAAAGAAGAGATTTTTGGGGGACAACAGCTGGCTCTAGTTGGGGAACTTCTGTCAATTTCAAAAAGAATTGAAAGGAGTAGAATCCAGAATCTCCAATGTCTTCATGTGTACCATTGGGTTATGGAGTCATGCTACCCAAAAATGAAAGGCTTCAAAAATGGAAACAAATGAAACAAAATAGAATTAAAAATTGTACAAATATATATATATATATATACAGAGGCAATGATCTGATACTTCAAGAATTGAAGTGTTTCAGATGCTGCCCATTATGGGGTAGAAAAAAGAGTGTGCCATCTTGGTATTTCAATAGAAAGTTGTTTTCACCAATGTGTTGATGAATTATAAATGGGCCTCTCCAAAGGGAGTCAAACTTTCCATGCATCCCCTTTGGTTCTCTTCTTTTGTCCCACAGCAGGACTTGATCCCCAATCTAGAAATCATGATTTCTGGCCTTCTGATCAAGGAGTTTCTTTACCAGAGTTTGATGAGCAGTAATTTTGTCCACCACCATGGTTCTCTATTCTTCCAGCTAAGTCAGGTACATAATTATTTTGTCAAGAGAACTCTCATATGTCTGATCTTCAATGGCCTTCACCAATTTTAAGGCTGGTAACTCTAAGGTGATTGGTATCTCAGCGTTAATACCGTAAAAAAGTTGAAAAGGAGACATACCAATTGACCTCTTTGGTGTGATCCTATCTGCCCACAGAGCATCAACCAATGCTTTATGCCATGTCCTTTGATTGTCATCTGCCAGCTTCTTGATAATAGTTACCAAATTCTTATTGTTGGATTCAGTTTGTCCATTCCCCTATGAAAAATAATTAGAAGAGTGAGAGAGTATAATTCCATAATGGAAACAAAATTGTGTAATTTTATGAGAGGTAAAATAAGCTGCATTATCAGCAACAATTTTGATTAGAACTCCAAACCTAAAAATGATATTCTCTTTAAGGAAGTTGCATACAACTTCTGAAGTAGCATGCTTAGTTTGGATTGCTTCTACCCACTTGGTGAAATAATAAGTTATTGTAAGGACATAATCATGTCTAGCAATTGCAGATGGGTTTATTGTTCCAATAAAATCAAGTCCCCATTGTTGGAAAGGTTCTTCTATGATCACTGGCTTGAGAGGCATACCAGCTAACTTGGGTCTTCCAACAAATTGCTGACAGAATTCACATTTTCTCACCCACTTATGTGCATCTTGGAAAAGAGTTGGCCAATAATACTTGGCTCGCAAAATCTTGTGAGCAGTCACAGAAGCTGAAAAATGTCCTCTACAGGCCAGATTATGGAAAGATTTCAAAAGCTAGGTTTGTTGTTCCCTATCTACACAGCGAAGAAATACTCCATCTATGCTTCTCTTGTATAGGTTGTTATCCTAAAGGACAAAATTGGTAGCTTTCAACTTGATAGTCCTCTTTTCTTTGTAAGACAAATGAGTAGGACATTCACCATAAGTCAGAAAATAGGCAATACCTGAGTGTCATTCATTGGTAGTGGAGACAAAAAAGACTGTTGGCATATTTTTCACTTCAACTTCTTCATGCTATGTATCTTCTAGTTTATTGTCAGTCATTAATTGGTAAAGGCCTTTACCTCTGACCAGCTTTGTCAGCTTGATATCCAGATCAAATTCTTGGATCTTTGTAATCCAATTACCTCTCTTTATGCCAAACTCCTATTGAGTTAATATAGACTTGACTGTAGTGTCAGGAACTAAGGCAGTAGTATGTGAATTCAGAATATAGAAACGAAAATATTTGACTACTTTTACCAATGCATAGGCATGCTTCTCTATATTTGAATACTTCATTTCATGGGTTTTGAGAGGGCAACTCATGAAAGAGATGGGGGATTCCATACCTTCTTTGTCCTATTAAATAAGAATCACTGAAAGAGTATGCTCAGACGCATCGCTGTATATGATGAAATCTTTGTGGTAATTTGGACAAACCAAGGTAGGGGCATGAGCAATGGCAGTCTTAATATCTTGAAACGTTGATTTGCCTTCTTTAGTCCGACTAAAGATAGTCTTCCCTTTCATCATGTTCACAATATGTCTAATCTTTTCAGCAAATTCAGGGATGAATCTCTGTAAGAAATTCACTTTTTCAAAGAAAGAATGAACATCATTCTTATTTGTAGGCAGATTAAGCTCTTGAATATACTTGACTCTGTCTGAGTCAATTTTTTATGCCTTCTTTGGACACAATGTGTCCAAGGAGTTTCCCCTCTGTTACTCCAAAAATAGACTTTTTAGGATTTAAGGAAATACCATTCTGGAGGTAGCGCTCTAGCACTTGTTGTAGGTAGCGTACATGATCAGATCGACGCTTTGAAAAGATATTCAAATCATTAAGGTATACCACTATGAATTTCTCAATCTCATCTTTGAAAACCTGATTCATAGCTCTCTGAAAAGTAGCACCAGTATTTATTACACCAAAAGGCATTCTCCTATATGCAAATGTATCCCAAGGCATGGTGAATGCAGTCTTGTGTTAGTCTGTTTCACCAACTTCAACCTGATTATAACCTGAGAAACCATCTAGCATTGATAACATCTCTGCACCTGTCACTGTTTGAATCACTTGATCCATAATTGGTAAAAGATAATTATCTTTCAAAGATGCTTGATTCAAATTTCTAAAATCTACACAAATGTGAATTTCGCCATTCTTCTTCCTTACAGGCACTATGTTTGCTATCCATGTAGAATGATGGATTGGGAAGATGATTCTAGCATTTAACATCTTTTATATCTCAGATAGAATAGTACCTGACATTTTTGAATTATACTGTCTAGATTTTTGCTTGTATGGCATTGAGTCGGCCTTGAGAGGAATGTTATGGAAGATTTCATCTGGTCTGAGAGACTTCAAGTCTTCATAAGAATATGCTAAGACATCCATGTATTGACAAAGTAAAGAAGTGAACTTGAATCTTTCTTTAGGGGTGCAACACTTACCAATATTGATCATCTTGAGATTTTTTTCAGTAGACAAATTCACTTGATCAAATCCTTGAGAGAAATTCGAGTCTGTTTGCGACTGTTTAATGAATCTATCATGTTTGTCAAACAGCTTTTCAAGAGAAACTAGGCCTTCAAGAATTTTGTTTCCTTTCAGCTGCAATAATTTTTCATTTATATCTGAGCAGAATTCAGACATAGATTCCTTCTTCTGAGGTTCATTGCCTTGAAAACACAGCTGTTCAAAATTATCTTTTCATTCCAAGAAGGCAATGATTTGATGATCATCATTGAACACTTGCCAATGATCAACATTGTCAGGAACACTTGGTCTATAAACCAACTCAATGGTATACCTATCTTCTTTGAAATCTAAATGAGGAATTAAGAGAGTTCCTGAAACAGCAAGTGCATCAACTCTGTCATTAGACTCTCTAGGTATGGCAAAAATATTGAAAGCATTAAAACTTTCAATTTAGTCCCAAACCAAGTTATGGTAGTGGCGTAATATTTTATTCTTAGTTTGGTATAAATTCCTCACTTGACAAACTACTAATTCAGCATCCCCTTTGGCATGAAAAAACTTAATGCCTTTTACTTGAGCAACCTTCATGCCCAACAACAAAGATTCATATTCAGCTGTATTGTTAGTATTGTTGAACTATAATTTGTAAGATGAAGGGAACATATCTCCTTGAGGAGATATCAAGACAATCCCAGCGCTTGAACCCATAGAAGAATAGCTGCCATCAAATTCCAAAGTCCATATTTCATCTGATACTGACTTTTCTTTAGACTTTATTTCATCAGAAATGGAGAATCCTCCTTGGTCTGTACTGCAGCTTACCAATTTTTCTATTGTTCTTAATGAACTGATTTCTGAGCTGATACTTTCAGGTGTTTCATGCACTTCATCTATAGATATAAAATAATTACCCATACCTGTGAATTCAAAAAGAATTTGAGCTTCGGGGGCTGATTTCTGAGTGACCACAAATTTTGCTTCCTTTTTAGGGAGCAATCTCTTCATCATGCCTTAGACAGGGATCCTTGCCTTAGATAGATCCATGCTTAATTCACCTCCCACATCCTTGCAGAAGTTTCATTCAAGCAAAATGCCATAAGATGCTAGGACATCAGCCACCAAGACAGTCATCTTGATTCACTTGGCTGGGAAGGCTGCAAATACAAATTGGGCATCTTTGATTTGTCCCAGCAATGGTACTTGCTTTTTCTCCATGGAAAAACATCTCCCAAATGTCTTGGTCAGTGTGAAACCAAGGGATTCAGCCACTTTAGCAGGCATGACATTATCTGAAGCTCTAGAATCAATAATACAATTATTCAACTTATATCCATTTATCAGTAATGTGACATAAAAAGGTTCAGTCCTACCAGGAGCAGCAGGGGGAGCGGTGACAAGGTTGTTCCTAGTGGGTGCATTTCTAGTATCATCATATGTCACCTTGGAGATCATTCGTTCAACAGGGATGTTTTGATTTTTAAAACATTGAACCAATCTATCTAACTACTCAGGATGGGACTGTAGAAATTCAAATTCAGACATTTGAATTTTGATTCTCTTTATATGGTCAATGATATCAAATGCCTGGAATGAGTTAGGAGCAGAGGATGGGAGTTCATCCTTTTGATTTTTTAAAGGGGGAGGATTGGACTGCAAAATTTTAGTAGAAGGCGTAGGGGTATTTACCTTTTTTGAAACCATTGGGTCCTTTGGCTGGAAAGGAAGAGTGGATCCCCGCTTAGCAATTGAAACTATTGATTGAGATCGCTCTTCTGCTTTCTCTTTATCAGCTTGTTGAGCTAATTGATTTTTAGACCGGGTGAATACAGCATATGACTCCTCAGCTGCATGGCCTTCACTTCTGGGTTCATCCTGATAGTTCAGGAAACCAATATGGGAGTCGCCAGCTAATTCTTCTTTTTCCTCAATGAAGAGATTAGCATCATCTTCAAGATTTAACTCAGACTGGAATGAAAAATTTGTTTCAGCTTCAAGATATCCAACTATTGATTTGTTTGGAGGCGCTTCAAGGGCAAGATTCCTCTATGGAGGAGGAAGGCAATTTTGTTATCCCTGATTCCTGGAAGCATTGCCTTGGTATACCTAATTCTAGAAAGTCCACCTGGGCATATATCTGTATGCAGGAGCAGATGACATCCGTTGTGCCACTTGATTTCATAGAGCTAGCATTTCATTTGCTAGCTTTTGCACCATTGGGTCAGTAGTGACTACAGGGGAGTACTCAGAAGATGAAGTGGATTTACCTTTATTAGGGTCTCTCCTTATCTTTCTTGCCAAGATAAGGTCATCTTCTACCTCAGTAGCCAAGTCCTAAGCAGCAACAAGGTCTACATGTCTGGCCTGTCTCAGCAAGAAACTCACTTTAGGCAATTGTGAGTTGATGAAGAAGCATTTGAGGTTTTAAGTTGTTGGTTGGGTGGCTAAGGGAATCTTATGCCTCAGCTTGTCGAACCTAGCAATAAAATCCCTCATAGGCTCATGAGGCTCTTTCTTCATCTGAGTAAGCTAAGCCAGCAAGGCATGTGCATCTTCTGCAGGCTTGAACCTGGCTTCAAATTTATCTTTCAAAGTGTCCCAATTAGTAACTGACCTAGCCTGCAGGTGATAGAACCAGTCACCAATAGTGCCTTGTAGTGTCTCTATGAATAGCCTAACCACTATATCTTCAAATTCCACCCTTATTACCCTGCAGGCTATGCTGAAAGCTGCAATGTGTTCATCGGGATGAACCTTCCCATCACCAAAGAATTTAGGAAAATTCTTCCTTGAACTATGTGGAAGCTCATGCAGAGGTGGAGTCAAATTTAGGGGACCAAAAGAATTACCCCAAGGTCCTTGAGCCATGATTTGATTATGCAAAAGTGGGATCACTAATCCAGGTGGAGTGTGGGCAAGCAAGGCTCGACCAACAGTTCGTCCAAGTTGAGATTGTGGAGGAAACAACTCAAAATTACTCTATCGCACCAACTCAAAAGTAGGGTCTACAACACCTTAGGATTTTTGGCCTCTGGTATATCATGAAGTTGTCAAATTGTAGAACCAAAATTGGAAAAGAGCAGATTCTGCTTTAGCTTGAAGTTTGAGACTTCAAACTATGCGCTCTCTCCCCAGCAGAGTCACCAAAAACTGTTGGTTAAATATTTTGTCAATCATCGTACTGATAAACAAAATAGGTCTGATGAGCCAAAGTGGGAAGATTAGTCATCCAAATGTGTAGTTCTACCACATCAGAAAGACACTGATCTCTCCTCTCATCAAGGGGAGGTTCCCTGTAGGTATGCTATATATATATAAATAGAAAATATTACTCATGGGTGGGATAAACCATCCATCTCTCTTCTTTCAGAGATGATGCACACGGATCAAAGGAAAGACTCAGGGGAAATGACAGATAGTACTCCTCTTCTTTCAAAAGTACTATTCAGCAAACCACAAGAATACTCCTGGTAGTAACAACAAAAATGTAGCAAAGAATGTGATAACCAGCAAATCGAGATGCAGCTCAAAGTCTTCACCTAGATTGCTCAAGAGTAAGATACGAAGGATAATGAGGGCACAAAGTTACCTCAAGGTCCTTTACATAGAAATGAAAAGAAAATAAACTAAAGGCAATTATGGGGGCACAAAGTCTCTCCATAGTCGACTCTTTAGGACACCTTTTTTACTGTTGTCACTAATTCTGCTTGTTGAATTAAAGGAATAGAAGATATATTGAAGAAAAAGACATAAGAAAAATTTCCTCAATAACAAAGATATTACAGCACAAAGTCTGAAAACCCACTTGTTTTCTTATTCTAGTAACAAATATGGTCAACAATATGAACTCAAAGTCTCAGCAATGCCTTACAATTTGGGCAAAGTTTCATTCTAAATGTCAAAAAAGAGATTCTTATTACAATATAAGAAAGTCCCTTATATAGCCTCTTCAAGAAGGACTTGGGAACAATCAATACATCATTTTGCATTGCAATCTATTAAGAAGACCCACCAAAACTTAGGGGTGCTTTACCCATTTGATTTTATCAATGCAAGGAAATAAGTCGCGCTTATTTGAAAGTTTTCAACTTTCGATGTCCACCTAGCAATCTAATCTTATCTTCATCGTTCCTCCTTGTCTAGTTAATTGAATCAGGCCCTAGATTTAATGTATTGTTCTATTCCTTCTCCACTTTTTACTGGTCTTGGCTTTGAGATTTATGAATGTATTCTGGTCTATAAGTTTAAAGGATCAACGGCTAATTCACTATGTTGAATTTGACATTTCTGGGCACGTCATTCCTTTGTCTTCTTTCGACTTTTTTGTTTGGCACTTTTCTGGATTACACTTGCCCTTTCGGGCCTTAAGAAATGACCCATTTTGAGTCTGAAAGAGCCTCCCACAAGGGTATCTACCCTTTGGGTAGTCTTTGAATGGCCTTTGAGCTTCTTTGAGCTTTGGCGATGAACCATTTCGTTGAACCAAGACATTGAACCAATTGGTTGAACCAAAAATGGTTCAAGCCAATGGTTCAATTTGAATGAACCGAGCCGATGAACTAAACATTGAACCGAACATTGAACTTGCCTTTGAACCATATCTTTGAACTAACCATTGAACCAAGGCTTTGAACCTTTTTGTTGAACCAAATTTTGGTTCAACGGTTCAAACAAAGCTTTGAACTGACTGACGAACCATTTGATTGAACTTGCCTTTAAACCATTTGACATTGAACCTGTTGTTGATGCTTGCCGATGGAAATTTTTGTTTGAACCAAGGTGATGAACCAATTCCAAAAATGACCAATTGTTAGAAACTGATTCTTTTGATTGAAGACACCTGCAGAAGTCGTGAAGCCTGTTGAACTTGTAGAAATGAGCCTGTTTGCAGTCCGTAGATTTCTGAAAAGCTTGAAAAATGAGGAATTTGAATGCTGAAGACAAAATTTGGAAAAGGAAGAGATTATTTTGGTCTGTAGGACCAAAATAATTCAAATGTTGTCCCAAAAATAGTTGACATTTTTGGGGGACAACAAAAACCTTGTAGAATCAAGATAACATCAATAAACATCTAAGTAGCATGGGTAGGTCTCCCAATAAATTAGACATTCCCCTAGATAAGAAGGGGAATACATGGCAATTTGTTTAAGACTTCATCTTAGTGGAAGAAGAAAGGACTAGAAATGAAGTTTTTAATCACCTAAAAGAGTTAGGTGATACTAGAAAGACCCCTCAACCTAAGCTTCTTGAATTAGGTAAGATAAAGGACATAGATGATGTGAAGGACAAAGGTAATCTCTACCTTAACAAGCATCAAAATGATTTAAATGAAAATTTCAATTCCATTGTCAGTTCTTTTAAAGGAAAGGAAAATACTAATAAAATTATTGAAGAGTTGTATATTCAAGAACCCATCATGCAATGGTTTATGATGGAGTTAACCAACCTCAAAGGGAAGCTTAAGGTCTTATAATAAGAGGATGATAGGTTGCATCAAGATAAGGCAGACAAGGAGGAAATCCAACAGTTACAGAGTCTTCAGTTTAGGGTTAATATGATTGAGAAGGAGAATGAGAAGCTCAAAAATAAGGTTAGTTTCTTGGTAAATTATAAAAAGGCTACCATGAACGAGGGGTTTTAGAATGTAGAGATTCTTAGGGCTCACTTAGGTGAGTTATTTGACATAAAATATGTCAGTAAAGGAAAAGGTAAACAGATCTAGTGTAGCAATTATCACAAGGATCCAAAGAAAGACAAATTATTGTTACAAATTGATTCAAACATCAAAAGGATGAAAAGATGTTGGGAGGATGTCTCATGAAATCTAGATATGGAACTCCAACTTTCACTTGCTCATGCAACTCATCTTCTTTAGCATTATAAAAAGCTAAAACATGCTCGCTCTTGGCAAGTGGTATTCCAATAATGACCCCTTCTGACTCTGGCAATCCATCATTATCAGTTATGAGTTCAACATGGAGTTCACTGCTTACCTCTTCAAGGAGTGGCATAGGGTATTCTTGAGATGACTCCAAGAGAGATGAGATAAATGTGACACCTCATTGGTCCAACTGCTTGTGTTTGATAGTCATGTCCTCCTCCTTGTTTTGCATGCTGCTCTGGATGGATTTCCAAGATGGAAATGACCTAGATTCTTTAGGAGGGAGGGATGGGGGTTGAGTAGATTTAGGTTTGCTTGATTGCATCTTCATACATTATGCTCCTGTTTTGTCTATGTTCTCTCTTGGGTCTTTGGTAGACCTTTGCTCTTTCTTTTTTTGTACTTCTCTTAGGGTTTGGGGACCCTAGTTCAAAAAACCTCCCCTTAAAGCCCAATAAAAAAATTAGAGGTATCTTTTTTAGGGTTATGGATGCCTCATTGGCATCAGAGCAATGTCCAAATTCAATTATATATGTGCTTAAAAGATAAACTATCATGAGAAAATAAAAGCAATGAGACATCAGAGTCATATAATCTTTATTAAAAATCTCTTAGCAAAGGGAAAGGACCTTCACGTAATCACACACAATATTAAAAATGAGAAGGGTCAATATGTTGTATGATTGCATTGAAGTCTTTTTTACTTTTATGTTATGTTTATTTCTCTCTTCTAAAGTTTAAAATTCATTTATGATAGTTAAACCTAAAATTTTGGGTTCTTAAATACGCAAGATTATTTACACATTTAGTCACCATTTGTTGTGACCAAGGCACCCTATTTTCAAAAATTCAAATAGGGACCCTTTATTCTTCAAAATCCTATGCTTTTTCCCCATTGAGACATAAAAAATGGCCTTAGAAGCCCAAACTCGCCAAATCCTAAGTTTAAAACCTAATTTACTTTTCATAGGTCTTTGGTTAAAAATTGTAAAACAATCTATCAAAAGGTTAAGCTTTATTTCAATTTGATTAATCTAATTAGTTGAGCTAATATTTTTATTGTCTTAGTTGTTGGGTTACTTTATAGATTAATAACCCCCACTTTACATATCAACTCTAAATTTATAGATGTCACTTTCTCATCAAAATTTTATAATTTATTGATACAATGTCATGACCCATCGTCAATTAAGCACTTACATCAGATAACATATCAAGGTCTGATTACCCTCAACATCCCAAATAAATGAAATTATTCTGCATGCCCTCTCTTAGTTGAATTTAGAGAAATAGTTCAAATTTATGAGTTATAAAAATTGGTGACTGCCCCAACTATACGAGATCACTTCACATTTCTCCATTTCACTTTATTGTAGGTCTTTGGCATAAAATGGTTAAGTCATGAATACCAGTGATAGAGAAAATAAGAGAGATCATGCCATGTATCTCCATCTCTATGTGTCATGATCTCACTTTATCATAGACCTTGGTTATAAAATCTAAGTTATGAAATCCCACAATAAAGTGACTAAGTGAGATCATGCCGCATATCATCATCTCATAGCACTAGGCCAATAGTAGAAAATTTGGACTATAAAGACTATGACTAGGCAACAAAGCGACATGCTTCCATGTGTAATATTTTTCATAGTCAGATTCCACATGTCATGCCATGTGGCATCATCTCAGTGCTTTGTCTACTAATAGAATTTAGGGGCTAATTTAAAGGCATTTTCAAGTGATAAAGTGACAAGCCACCATGTATGCTTTGTAACACAGTCAAAGGCCACATATTATTAACTAACATAGTCATCTATAAGAGATAAGGCAAACAGGTTACGACTAAGTGATAGATGTAAAACGCTGATAGACATATTAAAACCAAAATAGGTGACTAAGCAATTGAAATAAGTGATAAAACAATTCATGTCAAACCAAGCCCCATGAAAGCTTATGTCATAAAATCAAATTTAATTTGTAAAATAGCTGATAAGGATCATTATGTTGTAATTACTTCTCATGAATGGGATATTTTGGCAATGAATTCAGTGCTTGAAACTATACCATATACTATGTTCCAAATCAAATTAAATTACATTTACAAATCAACTAACTTGTAAATCACTATTCAAAGCACTGTAGTTTCCCAAAATACCTATTCTTCAAATCAAACATAGCTCATAAAGAAAAATAATGGTGGATGAGAACCAGGAACCAACTCCATCACTATTTTGCTTTGGGACCAAATAGGAGTTCAAATATACAGAGTTCCATCCAAATGCTCTTCATAATTCCTTTCATCACTATTCAACCATTTATGTAGGGGTTAAAGTTGTTCAACCATACACTAACAAGGATGATTTGACCATCAATGAGAGAGAATATAGAGACATGGTCTCCATTAAAGCCATCATATTGTATAAAGTAATGGCCAAGCCAAAGGTATTTCCCTATGCAAATTTAATGTTTAATTTTTTTACAATAAACACATACATAAATAATATCTTTCACAATATCAATAGCAAACAACCAATACCCTATGTAGTTGGTGTAGTGCTTGAAAAATACTATAAATTACCTAAACCAAACACACCCTACAATCAATAAGTAGTGAAGGAATTGTTTAAATATAATAAGGTCACAGACACTTTGAAACATTGGGCTTAAAAACCCAACAAGTTTTCCATGAGGAAGAAGGTCTCAGTTGCATAATTTAGACTAGGTTTTTGGATTACCATGGATTTAATAAACATGGTTTATGGAGACCCATTCATAACACATGTTGATGAAGCATGGGTTCCATTGTTATCCATAATTTTAGATGGCAAGGGCATCCCTGTATTAGGAGATTTCATAAGCTATAACCTAAAAACTCAGATGATCACACACAACATTCCCAATAGCAATTTCCACATGCTTTCATATCTATTCTATGCTATTTTTGGCACTCTAAGCTCAATTAACAAGACTCCCTAGGAACCAAGAGGGAAAAACATAAGTTTCGATGATTTTGACCTTTATCACATTCACATATTCATAAATTACATGTAATAATAGAGGACACATTCTTCCCAATGGTGTATAAGGGAATCAATGACCAGTCTATGCCAAGATTTTCTACAAAAATTTGGGGGATTACTAGTATTACCTTGACCATACAACTATTAGAGTTGAGGGAACATTGGTTGCATCATTTTACCTACCCAAAATAGCCCCAAACAAGTTAGCTTAGTAGGAAATAGCTTAATGATTATCTAATAGTGTTGATGAAAACCTCTGAAGAGCTAAATTAAGGAAATTACATAAGATACCCTTAAATGTAGGAAGACAACAATTACAAAATTGGGAACAACTATCCAAGTGCTCTCGTCATATAGGTTCTTTCCATTTCATATTGGTTGAGTTCAGATACTAGGGCCTTAGGGGAGTGCTAATGCAACATTTAAATAACTTTCAAGGCATATTCATAACTAATTATGGGCATAATGAATGCAGTCATGATTATATTTTTTTGAATGTTGAGGATGACTCCCAAGTATACACTATAATTAAAATTGTTGTGATGTTTATGCAGATTACTCAAATGATTCAGTTTGATCCTTCCATTACAAAGGATGATACAATGAGGATAGAGCAAGATAAAGAGGGTAAAATCCCAAAAATAATAAAATAACCTCAGATAGAGGATGAGGCATAAGAAACTAATGAAAAACTTAGGTAAAGGGTCCTTGTAAGCCTCCTAAAACCAAAAAATACAAAGCAATAGGCTCTTCCTATCGAAATAGGGGCAACCTTAATTCCTCATGTCACTTTTGCATTTACACCTATAGATGTAATTGTCCAATTAGTTCTAGTACTAGTGTTGAGTTGTTTACCTTCTCCTCCTCTAATGCAGATTGAAACTATCCCTCATGTAGTAACTCAAGCTAAGAGTACCTTTCCTACCACTTTACAAGCTCCTAAGGTTACACAAGAGGAGAGGTCACCCTAGTATTTGGGGCCATCATTGGGCCTCCTCTATTCAAACATGAAAGGTGAATCTACAGAGGAGGAAACATTTGAATATATTGTAGAGGAAGACATATTAGGGGGTTTAGGGGAAAATATAGAATAATATACAAAGGAGACCCAAGTAGATATAGAGCTAACATTTGATAAGGCTCCTACCCAGACACAATTGGAGATCCACATTCCTACTCCTCTCCAGCCTCAAGATAGAAATCAAGTGGTAGTAAATGTGGAGGGATTAAATCCTACTTCTGACAAATAAATGAGCATTGAATATAACCTAATTTTTACTTTATTGGTAGTCCACTTATCCTATACATTATCTTTATTGTTATTTTAACTACTTCAGTCGTCACTCCCAATGTTACTTCAATTACCACAACTCTACCAAACTTAAGGGAAGTTCTTGATATTGTGCCTAATGTTTTCATTATTACACTTTCTTCATTGGATTATTTGGTCAATATTACTATTCCTACCACTAACACTATCACATATATGCCAATTACACATTTCTTACAAAATCTAATGTAACTTACCATTATACAACCCATTCTTTATGTAACTAGTATAAATACTACGTTGACAAGCCCACATTTTGAATACTTAGTGTCTCAATCTATCTTTGCCACATATGCATTATAAGCAACCACTTACACTAAAATAGGGTTATCAATGACCAAAAGTATTCAAATAGAGTCACATGTGGTCATAGTTCATGAGTCTCCCAATCTCACAAAGTATATCACTGAGACTCCCCCTTAGATAAAAATATTTAGAGAAATAATCATCAATACACCATTGCCTACACCTCCACCTTCTACATTTACATGTTCATATCCTTTACTTTATCCCTCAGATATTATTCCACCCCCTCAAAGCGACCCATTTCTTTTCATTCCATCTTTTGGTCATACCTCCTCTAAGGACCTAATAGTGGCATCTCCATGGATATAACAAATGCAAATTAAATAATCATCTAAACAAAGCTTAGTATTTACTAAAGATCCCAAATAAACTATAGATTTATATGAGGCTTTCAATAAATTAAAGAGAGTTAAAAAAAGGACAATAACCTATGGAGGAAAACAAATCAATTTTAGAAGAGAAGAAAAGCTCTTCTTATTGACTAAGAAGAGGAAAACCCATCCTAAGGAGGATGATGAAATTTAAGAATAGCCAATCTCCATGGTCGATGTCAGTGGGGGAGTATTAAATAAAATGTTTCATGGCTTGTAGTAAATAAATAAGATATTGGACTCACCGAACAAAGTAGAACCCCCTTAGGATATAGTAGATAATGTATAGATCTCGGCTAGGTTACTTTATGATATTGTGTGTTCCATATGCAAAGCAAGAGTAGAATCTCATCCACAATGGGGTAATGTGTTTAATTTTTATGTATCTCTAAAATAATATAGGTAAAACTCTACTTTATTGCTAAGGCAGTAAGGGAAGAATATTATCCAAACCTTAACCTACTATTACTTCTAGATATAAACTTGGCCCATAATTATGTGAACAATAATAGGATCATGGAATGGCATCACAAAATGTAGGGATTGGTTGAGAAATTTACCAATTGAGAGCACAAAGTGTAGACATCTAATTCTTATCACTATTATGCTAAAATTGTCAATCTAAATGATAATATATGATAATGAATAATTTGGACCAAAATCACTAAGACGCTCTAAATCATTTGAACTTGTCACGTACATGTGTTGATTTATGCTCATGTATCCCTAAATGGGGTAATGCATGTTATGTTATTATTTCATTTTCTCAAATCACTTTGAGTCAAATTTCAACCATGAAAAATGACATCTTGGACCATTAAAATCTTCTAATTCAACCACACACATCACATGCATGTGTCAATTCATGTCTATAATACCCTAACTGGGGTATTACCTCATACACAATTGACATATTATTCTGATTATACTCTAGTAAAATTATGACTCAGTAAAATGACATTTTTGACCAAGTTGATTAAATGTGCAACAAATTTCTAAATAATTACAAAAAACTAATTAAATTCTCAAGCAAATCAAAACCAAATTATGTGTTTAAGTGGAAATTCCATGAAATTTGTTGAATATCTATTTACTAAAAATTCATTATTCAATTTTGCATCATCCCATGACATCATCATAGGGTTGTTATCCATAAGGCATTAATGGAAGAAAAAATATGGATTAAGGCTAGCCATGCCTTATTAATGCTCCATTCTTACAAATATTGATGACATTATTTATTACTTGTCCCTCCAAGATTGAATCAATCCATGGCCACACATCTTGATATCAAGATGGACGGTCATGGTTGATCTTGAACATTTCAAAAAATCTATAAATAAATGAGCCAAGACCATAACTTTTAAGCTTGAATTGTGTAAACTTATTATGCAGAAAAACTTTCAAACAAGCTTCACTCATTCAATCAATTAGACCAAATTGAAGAACCTAAGCCATTGTTGAACTAAGAGATGATGTAGGCTCATGCTAAACCTCATTGATGAAGACTTGGAGCACCAAATCTGGGTAAAAACACACTTATTGATTGCTTTTGAGGGAGAATAGCTATTTGGAAGGTATTGCATTATTTTACTTTCATTATTGGTTCTTTGAATTCATTAGCACCACCCCTTAAGGGAGTAATCTTAACACGTTAGTTATTTATGTTTATTTGATATTTCTTGACTAACACATAAGCTAACTTTTTTATAATCTTATTCTACATAAAGCAACATAAATACTAAGAAATATGCATATCTCTAATACATACACACCACTCAGGCAAGTGGTAAATAAGACATTCTTTGACAATCAACTTTGATTTGCCATCAATAATTTCAAAGCAAAAGTTAATAACACAATTTTTGGGAGCAGTGATTGATTTATTCATTTGATCACCTTTACTAAAGAAAATTTAAGCCAAACACAAGCACTAGGTAATTCCTTCAAGATTTCATTGAGCTTGCATGAGAAATTAACAACCAATATTTAGGTATTGTTCAAATGTCCAATCATCAATTTTGAGGTCAAAAGTATAATTTTATAGTATGTACAATTTAATATAAGAAAAGGAAAGATCAAGGAAATGCAAAAAAACAAAACTACTAGCCACTCAGATAAGAGGACAAACACAATCAATAACTGCTTCTTTAGCTCTAGCACATACACCATCAAATAGTTTAGTCAGAGTTGTTAAGTTGTGGAGCTAAAAACTTCACTAATGCAAATGGTGGAGGTTTCTGAGTGTTAAAGTAACCGACATCGATCAGATCAATCGACGTCGGTCGTCTGTGCATTCTAGAACTGTTCTAATTTTAGATGAACAGTGAGTTTGCATGTAAAGACTAATTTTAGTCTTGATTTTGTGTTTCTAATTTTTGTTTGGTTTGGGATCTATTTAAGAGACCCATGGGGCTGTATTGTAATGTAAGTAAGATCAAGAAGATCTATTGTAAGCAAGATCAATTAGATCTGCAGGGTGCAAGATCAAGAAGATCTGCTAGGAGCAAGGAGGCAACAACGGTTGAGTTGATTGTCACTTGACTTGGTATGTAGGCAAAACAACCATTGAGTTGATTGTCACATAGAGGGAACAACAACTTGGTATTGAGTTGATTGTTGATTATAATTGAGAGAGAGAGAACTCTTGAGGGGGAATTACTAGACACCCAAGAGGTGTGGGAAGAGTGAGATTTCTTCATTGTATTTCCTTCTGGAAGAGTGTTAATACAGATTGTATTATTTCTTGTATCTCATATTCTTTGTTATTTCTGAATTCTAGTTACTTATTACTTCTGGTTTAATTCCATGTTTAGTTGCTTATACAAAGGTAATCAATTGAGCTCTAAGGTACTAGCATTTGGTATCAGATTGAGCTGCAGTGGATCCTAACAATTGGTATTAGAGCTTGGTTAGGTACACTAACAGGTGGTCAGAGCAGGTTAGTGTTTTTTGATTACAGGTCACTCACAGGGGTTTCTGTTTGAGTGAGAGTAAAGCAATGGTAGAAGAAAGTAAGCTACGAATGGAGAAATTCAATGGCAAGAATTATCAATTATGGAGGATGCAGATAGAGGATTATCTGTATGGTGAGCCTTGTCAAATGGTTGGCAAAGTGGAAGTGCAGCTGAAGTTGCAGACTGGCAACACATGGGTGTTGAAGGATGTCATGCATGTACCCATCTTGAAGAAGAATTTGATTTCTATAGGGAAGTTGGGTGATGAGGGTTGCACAGTAACTCTCACAGTAGAATCTTGGAAATTTTCCAAGGGTGCACTTGTATTAGCTAGAGGTAAGAAAGTAGGTACACTTTATCTATCTACTTGTATTACTGATTCTCCTTCTGTTTTATCTACTTCAGATGTAGATGTAAAGATGTGGCTCTGTAGGCTTGGTCACATGAGTAAGAAGGGAATGGATGTTCTTAAGTCAAAAGGTATGCTTTTAGATTTGATAGACCGAGATTTCTTTGAGCATTGTATGTTTGGAAAACAAGTGAAAGTGAGATTTCTCACAACTGGGTCAACAAAGAAGCACAAGTTGGAGCTTGTTCACATAGACGTGTGGAGACTAGCTCAGGGAGCTTCTATTGGAGGATCACAGTATGATGTTTCTTTCATTGATGATGCTACAAGAAAGAATTGGGTTTATTACATAAAGAGGAAATATGATGTTTTTGACATATTTAAGAACTGGAAAGCCTTGGTTTTCAAGGAGAAGATGATGGATAGAGATCAGCTCAAGAGGTTGGATAATTTTGAGCAGGACAATTTGGACAAGGTTATGATCCAAAGTGAGCTCGTGGGTAAAAATTATCACTCACAGGAAAACACAGTTACCGACATTGGTCAGGCAGTGACCGATGTTGATCAGGCAGGAACTAACATCAGTCAGGTGAGAACTAATGTCGGTGATGTTAGGCAGGTGGAAATTAACATTGGTTAGGTAAGAACCGATGTCAGTCAGGTCAGTCACATGGAACCGACGTCAGTTGGGTGCAGACTGAGAGATGATCAGGATCGGTCACTATTAGAACAAAATTTGGGCAGACAGTAAGCTGTCAATGAGTCTTAAATGCCCATGTGGACGTCTGAAAGGGTAAGTAAGCCTCAAATTCATTATTACCTTTCTTTATACTACTTGTTGCTCACTGATGGTCAAGAACCAAGAAGTTTTGAAGAGGCAATGTGGGTAGAAT
This sequence comes from Torreya grandis, assembly GCA_037957365.1. Taxonomy (NCBI): domain Eukaryota; kingdom Viridiplantae; phylum Streptophyta; class Pinopsida; order Cupressales; family Taxaceae; genus Torreya; species Torreya grandis. The sequence goes on from JARHVA010003997.1 coordinate 1,116,058, forward strand.
CCAGGAAACAGTGGGAGCATGGCATGAATGAGGAAATTGATTCCTTGGAAAAGAACCAAACGGGAGATTTGGTTGAGTTGCCAGCCAGAAAGAAAGCATTGAAAGACGAATGGATTCATAGGTTAAAGAAAGGAGAGAATGGATAGGTGAGATAGAAGGCCAGGTTATATGGTCTTGAGCAAGCTCCAGGACAGTGGTATCTAAGGTTTGACAGGTTTATGACAAAGCATGGCTTTAGTCAATGTCAATGTGACCATTGTGTTTATTTTACTAGGTTAGATAATGATAGCTACATTATCTTGTTACTATATGTAGTGTATATGCTTGTTGCAGGGTCACACATGCAGGGAATTGCTTAGCTAAAGGTAAAAGTAGCTCAGACATGTGCCAGGAAGGATTTAGGAGGAGCAAAGAAAATCTTTGGCATGAGTATTTCTAGAGACAGGGAAAATCATAGGTTGATTTTGTCTCAAGAGGATTATGTGAATAAGGTAGTGGAGAGGTTCAATTTACAAGATGCAAAACTAGTTAACACACCTATGGTTGAACAGTTCAAGTTGAGCTATGAATAGTGTCCTAAATCACATGATGAGGTTGAGTACATGGTATGTACTAGACCTGATATTACCCAAGCAGTGAGAGTTGTCAGCAAGTTTATGGCCAATCCAAGGAATGAGCACTGGAAAGCAGTTCAGTGGATTCTCAGGTATCTGAGAGGGACCAGCAGCAGGTATTTATGTTATGCAAGGTCAAGCACTTCTCTACATGGGTATGTAGATTCGGATATGGCAGGTGACTTGGATGGTAGGAGAAGCACCACAGGTTATGTGTTCACTATTGGTGGAATGGCGGTTAGCTGGATTTTAGAGTTGCAGAAGGTTGTTGCAGTCACGGTGGCTAGCAAGGATAAGAACCGTGCAGGTATGTTAACAAAGCCAGGAACAAAGGAGAAGTTGAATCTTCATTCAACTTTTGTTGGTCTTCAAGATTGAACTTGAAGATGGGGATACAATCCAAAAATAAATTAGAGGATGTACAGGTACAGGTACAGGTGCAGTTGTTTATCTCCAAGTGGGAGATTGTTAAGTTGTGGAGCTAAAAGCTTCACTGATGTAAATGGTGGAGGTTGCTGAGTGTTAAAGTAACCAACATCAGTTAGATCAACCGACGTCGGTCATATCCAGTTACATAGCAACTGGCATCAGTTAGGGGTCGGCTGGCATCAGTCCGATAGGAACCGACGTCAGTCATCTCTAGACAGACAGAGACTGACGTCGGTCGTCTGTGCATTCTAGAACTATTCTAATTTTAGACAAATAGTGAGTTTGCATGTAAAGACTAATTTTAGTCTTGAGTCTGTGTTTCTAATTATTGTTTGGTTTGGGATCTATTTAAGAGACCCATGGGGCTATATTGTAATGTAAGTAAGATCAAGAAGATCTACTGTAAGCAAGATCAATTAGATCTGCAGGGTGTAAGATCAAGAAGATCTACTAGGAGCAAGGAGGCAACAATGGTTGAGTTGATTGTCACTTGACTTGGTATGTAGGCAAAACAACCATTGAGTTAATTGTCACATGGAGGGAACAACAACTTGGTATTGAGTTGATTGTTGATTGTAATTGAGAGAGAGAGAACTCTTGAAGGAGAATTACTGGACACCCAAGAGGTGTGGGAAGAGTGAGATTTCTTCATTGTATTTCCTTCTAGAAGAGTGTTAATACAGATTCTATTATTTCTCGTATCTCTTATTCTTTGTTATTTTTGAATTCTAGTTACTTATTACTTCAGGTTTAATTCCGTGTTTACTTGCTTATACAAAGGTAATCAATTGTGCTCTAAGGTACTAACATTTGGTATCAAAGTGAGCTGCAGTGGATCCTAACAAGAGTTATAGTTTCATGACCATTGCATACACATGCATCTACCATTGTTTCACTCAAAACTAAGTTGTGATCAATTACAAGTGCCTCATTGACAAGCAATCCTTCATTCACCGTAGTTCCTACTACATCAATGACCTCTATTTTTACTACAACTGGATAAATGATTTCAACTGGAGTTTGACTAGTTCAAGCCCAAATATCACTAGTAGTTCCAATCAATATTTTTAAAGTGACTGTTTGATTATGATTTTGGTGTATTATTTATATATTTTCTTGTTTTCATTTATAAATATGAGTTTTGAAGATATACCTTGACTTGTTTTATTTATATACATCAAAACCATGTGAAGCCCGCATGTTAAAATTAAGAGTTGGTATTATTTTAGACTTTTTAAATATGAAATAAACTTTGAATATGAGTCAAAGCCCATCCAAATCTATATACAAATGACTTTTATTCATTGTAAAAGCAAGAAAATTTTGGTAATTAATACAAGCAAATAAAGTTTTACAACTATTCTATAAGACTATACTAATGTGATTTCTCTTCCAAATTTATGTGTTTACTTGAAGAACTACCATTAAGTTGATATTTTGTATGAAGTCATGTGTATTTATTTTATTTCAATGTGTAACACACCACCTCCACACACGAAAAAAAAAAACACAACCAACATTTGTTTAAAAATAAAAATACTGCATATACAATGAAGAATAAGTCATTATGATCTAAAGATAGATTATAACTATTAATTCTAAGGCTAACCAATTACCATTAGAGTCATAACCTTAAATTTTATTTATAATCATTATAAGGGTATGAGTATAAATCTCGTGAGCATCCAATTTCTTCCCTTTGATAACATTGTGTCAAAGCAAGAAGACATAACACACATGACAAAAGAATGGATTGACTTCATGATCATTAATCCTCCTTTCATAACATGATTTGACCACAACGTTGGTCATGATGAATAATTATCTAAATAAGGTGTAAATTCCACCCATGTGGCTAACATATCAATCCCAATTTTGATACCGCTACTCATTGCCACTAAGATTATCACAAGGGATAGGCAAGTAAAACATCACTAATGCTCAAAGTCATAGTAAATACCTTGTTGCGAGGGAAGAAGATTATTTCATTCTTAGAAATTTATCATATTACTTCTTCCAATGTATTATATTCATTAGTAGAACATTATCACAAAATTATTTAAGTAAAGTTTGTAATTTGACATAGTTTTCATATAATTATTCAAGCATAAATTGTCTCGAGTAGGATAATTACCATCTTCGATTATCTAAGTAAAAGTTCTCATATAGTGTGATTATATAATCAAGTATACCCTCCACTTAGATTATTGAATTATTAAGATGCAGTTATCTATCATGAATATAAGATAGGGTTTTAGAAATAGCCCACATATGGCTTAAAGTCTTAATTACATTACCTCAAGATGCATAATCTTCACATTATAGAATAACATGAATTAAGGCATGATCATTTAGACAAGGTTCTCGATCAAAGACAACTCAACATACATTTCTAGTCATTCTTGTAGAGAATTTATTCTTAATCCAGGGGAGATCCATTCAAACAATATTTATTGCTTTATTAGGATGTACAAGATTAAAGCTAGAGTATAAATATTTAGTTAAGAAACTACCAATCTTTTGCAACTAACAAGATATAGGAGTCAACTAATTCCAATGCCTTTATTGAATTAATTAAGTGTTAATCATTCAAGTGTATTCTTAATATTATAATCCTTTTTCAAGGATTCGTATCCACACCAATGGTCCACTAGATCATAGTTTACTCACATTACTTAAGAAGTCTTACACAAAAGGTAACCTCAGAGACTTAATCATCTTAGAAAAGCATAGTTGTAATACTAAGGTATAATAGAAACCTAAATCATTTCCTCTAATAAAGATATAAGAATCGATATCTCCACCTATAGCTCATACTCCAACCATATTCATTAATTTCAATATTCACTCAAGGTCGACACAACTTAATTAATCACAAAAGATGCTTTTCTCATTTGGTATGAAAAAATTAAACTCTTTATCATTAAAAAATTTCCTTCCTCTATGATAAAATAATTACATTGAAGGTATCATTAAGTATAATAGTAAAATTAGATATAAGCCTGCTTCATTTATTCAATTATTAATTGACACTAATGGGACCTTTGGCCACCTCAATGATCTAAATAAAAACTCACAAACAAAAGGGGATAGAATAACCCAAAGACTTCCTCCTTATAAACTATAGATGCAAAATAAATAAATCACTTTTAATCATTTTGATCAAATTAATTATCATATAGGTGAGGTTTGTTCACATTCTTCACATTGTTAAGATCTTTACCAAGTTAATCACCCGGTCACCTAGAGCCTCCTCAAGATTGTTGTTTAGGGAGTTTATTACCATTAAGCTGAAAGACTTATAAATTTTTAGTATCCTCACAAGGTTTTATATAAAATAGTAATTGCATTTATTTTATGTGACTTAGAAGTAATTGATTTCCCCTTCAGGTCTAGAAACAAATTGCTAACATAACAATGTTTCTTCTTGTGGCTATACTCAAGTAGCAATTATAGTTTGTTGATGAATGATAAACAAATAAGAATAGTCATTAAGAATAAAATAAGATTTAAAAATGTCTCTTTTATAAACTTTGGTGAGAGAAAGTAAAAGATATAAAATTAAGACTATGTTATTTACAACCCAATACATAAGAGTCCTAAGTCAAGAAGTAGGGAAAGTAACTTAATAACAAATCCCTAGAATGTCTTAGGTTTTGCTTAAGCAAATAAGGGCTCCTAGCATAATCCCAACAATCATAATACTTTCTCGACATAATGTAATCAATCAATATTTAATTTTCAATTTTAAGACTAATACAACTACTTAAGATTCAATGGAAATGAATGTCATAGCAATATAATAATATAAACTTCATTCTAAGTAAAACTTTATTATGAGAGTAAGTTAGAGGGAGGCCAAAAAAGTAGGAAGGTTTCGATTTCCTTGAGAAAGAAAGAGGTAGTCATTTCAGATATTATTTCAAAGTAACTCATAAACTATCTAATGAAAAGAAGTTATCACAAGAGTCTTATAACATTGGGCATACATCCTTTATAACATTTTTACATGAGAGAGTACTTACAATAAAGAAATGAATTTATTAAGCATAACAATATCTATGATCATCCTTTGACCTGCACTAAAACCACCACACAAACCATATTAGCTTATGTTGGCTTGTACCTCCAAGGAACTACTTGAGAATATTAGATTCTAAATACTATAAACAACATGAAATGTCAAAAAGGTGAAAATACTCTTATCATCATACAAATTAATTTTATCAAGGAATATATTTAAATTTCAATCCACCATGGTAATTGGTTTTACACAATTATTTAAGGGTGTTAACAATCATTCATCATTTTTACGTAGTCTAAGCAATAAATCATGCCAACATGTTATATTGTAATATAATTATAACACAAGTATGAACCACTATTATGCAGTGTAACACAATAATAATAGGGTTAAACATAAGGTAATGACTCCCCTTCCACTTTAAAGATAGAATACCAAGAATGGAGTTGAAAGCAGGTTTAAGGCTACTTCAAGGTGATCATATGGGCAAAAAGTTTAGGAAGACTGCATCAAAACTATGTTTACTACAACCAACCCAAAATTTGATCAATGCCATTTATCAATTATACTATAGTTTGATCATAAGCATCACATAATTCCCATTTCAACCCATTTTATCCAAATAAGGTACCTTAGCCCCTCCACCAGGTTTCTTAACTTGCAATAAAAATAGTAAAGAGTAAAGGTAATAATATGCATAGGGTTTTATAAATCAAGTACATAGATATCATTGTTTCTAGTGTTTGAGGTTAACACAGAGAAGTATCACTAACTATGCCATATTCTTGAACATAAATAAGTCCTAAGATATGATACAAATTGATATTTTATTATTATTTCATGTCCTCCACTTAGGGGAATGTTGGTTTCTAACCAAGGATTGGAGGATTATACCAAATAGCATTTTGGTATGATAAAAAATATATAAATGATTATTGCTCACAAGGATTTAGAGGGTGATACTCAAGTTGTATTAGCATTGACATGATAGTTAAAAAAATCTATAAATATACATCATTGAATAGTTTATAAATCCAATTATTCTAATGTCATACAAGTTTTAACCAAAAAAAATGGAGAGACCTAAGGACATCTCCCTAACCATTGTCTTCAAAATGATATTAAATTTTAAGATATAATATTTATAAAATATAAATATTTATCTATTCAAGACTTATGCTAAGTTTTATACGAGGAAATACAATGTAAGCAAACTAACTCGTGCCTTGTTCAAATCGATGTATCTATTGGACTTGAAAACATTATGAGTTGGTGACTACTAATTGGAATTTATAAATACAGTGTTTCCTCATTATTCAATGATTTAAATAAAAATTAAGATCTAGAAGTTCCAGGAATATAAGCAAGATGATTTATATTACTCTTATGAATCGTGTTGTAAGTTTGTGTATAAGATGATTGATTTAACAAGGTTGCATCCAAATATAAGTAGGATGATTTATATTAATATTATGAATCGTTTTATAGGTTTGTGTATAAGATGATTGATTTAATAATGTTACATCCAAAGACAAACGCATCTCACACACAACTAGATTAGATAAAGACTAACCTCTGCATTAATTTTTTTTATCACACCTCAAGTTAAAGAAAATAACAATAAAATAAAGAAATGTACAAGTAGTAAAATTCTAAGGGTTCATAACAAGAGGAATTAATAGAGTACATGCCTAAAATAGTTCCTATTATCCCAATATTATTCCCATTCTTTTGCACTCCTCTATGATACACCATCATCCCTTCACCTCTTCCCAGTAGTCATTCTCATTATTTTATCTCCATAATTCTTTTCTCCATTCATGGCACCTGGCTAGCCTGCATGTTCTCCTCCACTTGGTTCTCTAAGGCAAACATTAAAAAAAATCAAATTAAATATGCCCTTTCTTCTATTAATCCTTTTACTATACATTTTATTTAAAACATCTGACATTCTTCCTAAAATAATGCACCCAACTAGTCCTGTCATGTTCATTATTCCTCTTGCCTTCCCAAGACTATGCTAACCTCCTCTTTTGCCTTCCCCAATTACACCTAATTAAATTACTCCCAAATGTCATTAAATTTCATTTACCTTCCCCAATTAAGTAATGAAGGAAAACTAGGTTTTGACTCCACCATCCATGTTTACTATTTTCCCCTTGGAACCACTTTTGAGGAGCATGTACAGTCATAGTTGATATTCTCTTTACATACCACAACATCAAAGGTTTTTCACCTCACATTTATTCAATGTGAAATTTAATCTAAATATTCATCGTACCAAAATATTTATTAGACAATTGTTTCATATAAAATGGGTTTAATGTATTGTACTTTATAAAAAATAACCCAACTTCAAATAGATAACATCACATATCATATCCTAGTAAAGATAAGATTCACAGACTCAATATAAAATTTGATTTTATGTTAATTTTAGGCCTAAAAACAAAATCCAAAAGGTTATGGAGATGTCCCAAAGCCTATTATCATTAAACTTCTTCTTTAATTCCTTTGTCTATATATTCATTAACAAATCATAAAAGGACTTCATACCAGATTATGGAGAAATCCATCTCTTGAAAAATGTCCTCGTCGACTAGTAGAAGGTGACTTAATTATTAGTGTTATCAATGCATCTCTTTCAATTACTAGAAAACATGAGGAAGGAAACATATTGTATCTAGTGTGAAGTAAATAATCTATAATGTTGATTAGGATTATACACATGATTGCATGATACATGTTAAAGACCACTTTAATAAGAGAAAACAACATATTCACATCATTGATCTTCTAGAATGGGTTTGGCAAACTCGTTGTTCTTGTCACCCACCATCTTCATTTATCGACCCTCAAGGCGATCGAGAAGAAGAAAAGGAAATAATGTCTTATGATAAAGACACTAACTATATGCAATCAAAAATGCATCAGATCTACAAATCAATCCTAACTCAAAGAAGATAGATCCTACTTACACTTCTGATTGGGGATACATTAGATAATTAGGAACATGACCAATATGCGGATCTGCTATACCCGATTAGGGGATCTCTTACTACAACAATATTACTAGTGAGGATTATAAAGCCTTGAATCAAGCAAAAACATGGAATAACCCTAACTAAGTCTTATGTTTTCATATTCATTATACTAATATCAAGTAAAGCAAAGTATAATCTAGTGTTCACCAAAGCTTGTGGCACAAAGTGGGGGTAATAAACAACAAAATTAAACATGCATAGAAGATATATACTCATGCCAATGTATTCAAAATTCTAATGCATGGAAGAGAAGTATAAATGCATATTTATCTACTCTTACAAAGGAAGAACAGAGTTAGGAATACTTACCTTTGAAGACAAACCCATTGACTCTCAATCTCTCCCTTGGCCAAGGTGCTTCTTAAGAGGTTGTTGTGGTATGTAAGGATGACAAGGATAAATCAAAGCTAGGCTACATCCAAAAGACTTCTCCACAAGATAAGATCTATATCTCCAAATAAAGTATGAAACCCTAAGCTTGATCCTCAAGTAGAATGGTGGATAAGTAGATGGGCAATAGCTCTTTCTTTTTTATCTTCTCTAAATAATGGTGAAATGATCTTGTATATATAGACAGATTTAACCTTAAGCCCTTCTGAAAGTTTTAGTCAATAGGGTTGACCCAGTCGACCTAGTATCGTTATTGGTAAAAACTCACTAGGTCACGGGCTAGGTCAACCAAGAACTGACCTAGACACTAAATGAGTTTCACCAATAAGAGTAAAAGGTCAACCCAGTTGACCTAATCATATAAACTATCAAAAGGGGTTTTATGTTAGGAAAATGGGTACAAAAAGTGGAAAATGACTAGAGAAGTGTACAAGATAGAAAAACAAGCTTAGGGGAATGGTTTTTAGGACACAAGTGTGTAGATAACAAGTGGAAAAAGGGAAAATTATCTTGTGAAGCACCAATGGTCTATCCACCCCTTTCTCGATACACTTCTTAAGGCATGCACTCAGAGAGATTGAGACTTAATGGGTTCTTGTAAGATAAATAGCGTCAATAATTAATAAAAGTTTAAAAATATTATGTGTATACATATGCCCCACTCGAAGCTCATCACATGTCACGTAAGTGTAACATAAGATGGTTTTTTGAGAATAGAACATGATGACACATAATGTTGATGCTAAGTAAAATATAGTAAGGAGCAAATAAGATAAATGAAAGGATAGAATTGAAAAACACGCACCTTTACTTACCTTTGTGTTGAATATAAAGAAAGAGATGTAAAGGCATCCAATGTGAGGAACATTAGGTGAACCTGTATAGATTGTTACAAAAAAGAGCAAAAATCAAAATTTTTACAATATAGGCATATAGTAGTGGAAAATATTCTCTACGATGTCATGATTTCATAACTTTTTACAGTTCAAAAAATGAGTTAGTAAAAATAAAGATATGATCAACACAAGGAATCTGACAGTAAATATTTGAAAGGTAAATAATTGTGAATAGTAACTTTAAATAGGGTGAAAAGAAAGTCATTTGTTATTGTTGGACTATTTTGAGAGAAAAATAGAGCTTTGAGAGACCTAGCAAAAGCTGAAAGAGCCAAGATGGTGAGGAGACAACATCTGAGATGAGGATGATGCCTAATGGTCGCAATGGGTGCAACATAGGTAAACAACTAAGAATTTCAAATTTGTTCTGAGTATTTTATTTGAAATTAAGTGTTTTATATACATGTGTAAATTAGATCAATTATAGAAAATTGAATGAAACCTAGAAAGTTGTTAACAGAACTAGAGGTCAAACAGGGAATTGGGTTTGAAAGGGATCAAATAAATAAGTGTCAAAGGCATTTATTACAAGAGGTCAAAGGGTCACCAGTTTGAAAGAACTAGGTTGACCCAATTAACCTAGTAGGCTAAAAATTAGGTTTCAGCATGGCTAACTTAGTAGGTGTGGATCGACTTAGTTATTTTAAGATGGATGACTTAGTACCCTATTTCCTACTTAGTTGATTACTCCTAATTGCCAACTTAGTAATAGGAGGGAAATGAAAGGGTTGACTTAGTTTATTAAGTCCAAATGGTTGACCTAGTACTATTGGGTCAACTCAGTATGTTACTAAGTGGATGATATAGTACTGAAATGTAGGAAATTGGTTGAAATAGTACTTTTAAGGCCCAAGGTGCTCAACTGAGTATTGAAATGGCCAATTAGTCTAAAAATAGGTGAAATTGATAAGAAATGAATAGATTAAAGCAAATTAGGTTTGTTTTTGTTAAAATTTAAAAGAATATATTTTGATTATAAGTGACATAGAGGTCTAATAAATCTTTTATTGTTTGATGGTTGCAGGGGCATCAGATATTTTGGTAGTTGGTGGATGTGTCTTGGCTACCATATCTATTAGAGCACCTAACATAGGTAAACCAAGTTAGATTGATCACACTAGGATTGAGAGGCATCATGGAGATGTGACGAGTTCTATTGAGTGTTGATATAGTGGTCATGCTCTTAAGAGCTTGGGAATGCTTGACTAATAATTTTAAGTGGGTGGTAGATGGGGATACCATAGAGGTTGGTATCACATTGGAGGATGCCCACACTTTATTTGGACTTCTTATAAGAGTGATGTCGATGATCATGGGGATATCAAATTATTAGGAGGAGAGAGGAGTATTAACCTGATGGGTAACTTGCTAAAATAGGATTTACTCAAGTCTAAGGGTGAGTCGATTTGATGTTTATATAGCCTAGATTCTAGATACTCAAAAGGCTATGATAGGAGTTGTGACAACATGAGTATTGTGTCACAAGTCAGATGGCAAGGTAATGCTATATGTGATAGCCTTGAGCCAATCGATATTAGAGTAGGGGGAACTTTATGACTTGGATTCTATCATCTAGGTTCAACTCATGCATAATATGTATGAGATGTTATTCAAAGCGTAAAATACCATGGGGCCAGTGGTATTATTGAGTGTCTAGATATATGAAAGGTTTTTGATGTACTAACCAGTTGGGTTACCCTATGTGGTCGATGATCGATTGCCTTGAGTGTTGAAATGGAGATAGGATCAGGAGGAATAGGATATGCCCCATGTTCCAATACTATAAATGGTCACACAAGGAGATATTATGTGGTAACCTTATACACACATTGTGATAATTTGTCTAAGTTGGAGGATGGTGGCACTAGAGTTAGCATGAGCATCGATCATGGGCCATTACACCTAATGGGTAGAGACGCATCCAGTGGCATGCTTACCAGGATAGTTTAGACTCCCTCACCTAGTGGCTCCTATAGTGGTGCCCACATTTTGGGCTATGCATGCAAGAGATCTAAGGGGGAGAGGAGGAGGAGGAGCACCAATCATGAGACTAGAGATTAGATTGTAATGTGAGAGACCATGAATAGGTCAAACATGATGGCTAGTAGTTAAAGAGGACATAGATGTAGATGAAAAAGCATTGTGGGTACAATAACCAATACCATAGTAGGAGGAACAATGACCACATCAGTCATACCACTAATAAAGACACTAGTAATGAGAGAGAGCATAAAGGGTGGTCATCCAGGATGACCCATCAATCAACCTAGGGCAAAGCTAGTCTAAAGGCACCATTGAGGTGAGGCTTGAGACAAACACAGGTTGTGACCCCAGGGTTTGCATTGATTGGGAGGTGTCCCATAAATGAGGTACTCAAGGGATGAACCAATGGAGAGACCATGCTCGATGATCGAGTAGATGCGAAGATGGTATTTGGTGACACCTAGATAAGTAATAAATGCTTAAAATTTATTTAAGCTTTGAAAATAGAATACTAGTTGTATAAGATTTGATTGGTAGATAATATATAGATAGCTTTTTATATGTATCTATGATTTAATAGCTATTTGGTGTGAATTTTGTAGATATTGTAGGTGAAGAGGAGGCTAGATGGGGAACCCTAGTATGGGAACCACTCCATGATATTTTAAGTGGGGCACTGATGTCATATGACCCTACCACATTAGATGATCATGTGGTACCATCTTCCCCAACTCAAGCACGATGGTTTAGTCTAGTAGGGGAGGCCGCAAGGTGACTATAGGCACGCAGAGATGGGATACAACCACCGTAAAGTGTGGGAGTAGGAGAGGGACAAGCATGGTAGGCCTTGGCTTAAGAGAGAGCCATGTATTTGGATACCACTATTTAGCAAGGATAGGTACAGGCCCAAGTGGCCAACTTACAGGGACAGGTAGCAGGCTTGAGATCTTGCACATCCTCTTTATAGTGTACTATTTAGAGGGGATTATCTGAGGCATCTATGAGTAGCATGGCTAGGCCACGAGATAGACATGATAGAGCCCAACCTTAGAGTTGGAGAGACGTATTTTTGTATTTTGTATCAAAAACACATGATATATAGATATATATCTTATTTTGACAGTTGGATGTTGATCTTATGTGTTTATATTATGGTTGTGGTTGTGGGTGCATGGATATATTTCTTTCTATCACATGTATTTTGCTTTTATTGTATATGTTATATGAAATATATGTGTTGTGTTTTATTTTCTAGCATTATCTAGTACACATGCATGGTTAAAAAAAAATAGGTGAAAAGGACTTAGTAAAGTATAATTAATAAAAAACAAATGTATTACACACTAATTTCACATTGGGAAATGTGTAATAGCAAAAAATGACTAAGTATAAGAAACCAAAGAATGGTAAACAAGAGGGTAAAAAGTTGTTTTTAAACCATGAGAAAGAGTGGCACCAAATTAAAACAAGTAAAATCACACTAAATCACATTGAGAAGTATGAAAATAATGTAATAAAATGGCAAGCACATAAAATAACAATGGTATAAAAATAAATCAATTAATTCAATCAATCATACTAAATCACGTTGGGCAATATAAAAGAGAAACAAAACTGGCCAAAATGATCTTAAATTAATCACACTAATTCAAGTTGGGAAGTATGAAAAACTGAATAAAATGGTTGGATAATTACATATAATCAAAAAATAAGAAGATGAAAGATTAATTAAGCATAAAACATACTAAATCAAGATGGGAAGCATGTCGATGACATGTAACTCATAATCAATCACATTTTATTACATATTTGACACATGTAATTTTGTTGTGACTTTGATATTAGAAAATTTTGTGAGGAAGGCCAAGTCCTATCAATGGTCTTACATTACAACTCATAAAGGGAACACCAATGAGGTGGAAACAATGTGAAAATATGGTAAAAGGGGATGTTTGGAATGGTAATCTGAAAATTTAGTGATTTGTGAGGAAGGTCAGGTCCTATCCATGGTCTTACTATGCAACTCACAAATGGAATCCTAGGGAAGTGATCAGTAAACAAAACAAAATTTCTCAAGGGGAAATATTAGGGTTGTATGGAATGAAAAAGGGAATGTAAAAATCATAATGTAGGCATCTTATGAGAAGACCTTAGAAGACATAAGGCATGCTAAGGACATGAGAAGACACTAAGTGACTAGAGACCATCAATATACAAAGGATACATGTTCATTATAGACACAAAGTTGTGTAGATAAATAAGTGTGATACTAAGATAAACTCATGTAGGTAGTTTTAAACAAGGAATTTAAAATAGACCTACCTTACCACAATTTATTCCCCATTCTTCAAGATCCCTTACAGAGCTGTTAGTTACTGCAAAGATTGGGTACTTGCATGAGAAAGTAGGTAGCACTGAAAGAGTTTTTTATTATCCTTTTCTAATATATTGGCCTACTACTTCCCAATGGACCTCAACTCTAGTGTGAGGCCAATTGTGGAGTTTGAGCTTCAATTAAAAGAAGGATATGTGCTTATAATCATGTCTTTTAGTGTCATTTAACGTTTGAGAATTTTGAATGTTGCCTTTTAGATCATTGCCTTTTGTTAAATGATTTGGATTTTGAATATTTTTATGGCTTTCAAGATTCCTCCTCCATATGAACTTGGAATGGCCAATCATGAGAGATAAAGTGATACAAATGAATGATCTTTGGGCTTTGGCTAAAGGAAGCTAAGTATCCAAAGACAAGACTAACTATAACACTTAGGCTTAACAATGAACTAACATGATATCTCAAGTCTCAACCATGTATATACTTAGTTTGCAAAAGGGAATAAAGGGCATTAAAAGGAGATCCAGAGTGGACCGATAGAAGGAGATTATAATGAGATGAATTGTTTGCTAACTAATCACATGGTAAAGAAGGAATAACTAAAGGGAGCAAGGTTTGTATAACCAAGTCACAATAACTATTATCTATGTTTATAGAGATAAAATAGCAAATAATTATGAAAAAGAACATGGGAGTCATAAGAAATGAATTCAAGAAGAAAAGAGAATGTAATTATGAAAAAAAATCCATATGAGAACATCATGAAATCATAAGCAATATAAAGTGAAAAACCAAATCACCATGTACGATAGATAAGAATTTGACACAATGTCGAATCATATAAGAATAGATAATATGTAAAGTTGGAGCACACATCCAATCCAAATGAAAATTTAAGAACATCATGTATGTGTTCATAAGTATTGATATATTTGTCCACACACATTATCCATAACATTTGATAAGTATCTATGAAGTTGAATGCAAACTATAGATAATGTCTTATCGATCTTTAGTGAAAGTTGAGAAAATACTTCATGTATAATCTCCTCAATAGAAAATATAGGAATGCTTGAAGGATCATGTTGATGAGGGTTATCATGTAGGGGATGCTTAGAATAATGCATGGGAGTGGTTTTTATGGGAGATGAAGGGGATCACTGGTGGGAAAGGTGCCATGGGTGGAAAAGGATCCACGAGTGAGGGAAGGTCCACAAGTGAGGGACTCACGGTGGAGGAATAGTGGGTGGAGAAGGGACCAGAGGAGGAGATGGAACCATGGGGGAAGAAGGGGGAGCCTTCTTGTAAGAGCAACCTATGGGAGGAATGGTAGAAGGTGTAATAAGAGTTAGGAGGTGATCCTTAAGATGTTGTTGAAGGATGCAACAATGATCAATGTGATGTGTGCCACATTGGTGCCAGAGACAATATACCTCTCCATACTTAGGAAGATACTCAGAGAATACTTTTAGGGGAGGTATAACTTTGTTTAAAGGCTAAGGAGTAATGGGACGCAAGGTGTTGATATATTGTCATAGCTTATGATAATGTGTGGATGTATGGTTATTTGTGTCATGAAAGAAATAGATATGCCTATGAGTAGTCTTGGTAGGCGTACTCATAAGATGAGGTGTAACATAAGCTGAAGGAGCTTAGTATAGATAACAATCTCTAGTCTAGTGATTGACAACTTTATGAATGTCATAATAAGGCTAATCAACCCATTTGGTGGGCAAGGGAGCCAACTGTGGTAAAGGGAGCAAACCATCACCAAGAGAAGGTGAGGCTGGTGGAGAGATTATACAAGGCTCGACTGAAGGAGTGATAGGATTAGAAATAAGAAGAGACTCAATTATAGAGAGAGTGGGAATGGGATCTAAATTGGGCTCTACTAAGGTAGGGATAAGGTCTACAGAAGGCTGAAGGATAGTCGAACACATTTCAGGGATAAGTAAGTTAAAGGGGTCATTGTATCTAACAAAGCGATAGGGACTAGTCATAGCATGATCCATAGGCACACTCCTATGAGGTTATTCAGAAATTGGAAGTGTTTATACCATCTATACCCCATGATAAAGAGGAAAAATTACCAAAATTAGGAAAAATATAGGATGGAATACAAGAATATAAACTAAAAGACTAAAGCAAAGAGGAATGATAATGAATAATCTCAACATCTCAGGCCTGAACGAGACATCCTAAAAATGGATCATCTAAGGTATAACAACCATCATAATTAGGTGTATGAAGATCAATGACATAGGTAGGGATGACATTGTCATTTGATGTGGTGTGATGAATAAAATGTTGAGTCCTAGTTAAGACAACGGGGATGTCATCACAAGGTGGTTGACAAGAATGAGGTTGTAAAGAAGCAAAAAGTTGAGAGATGAGGTGAGGTGAGAGATCAAAATTTTTAATCTTAAGATTGATCTCATCAAGCTCATCATCATCAAAATCTAAGAGGTTAGGGGGTATATTCCCAATGAGTTCAGGATGACCATTACAACCTTGGGTAGAATTTATAGGAAAGTTAAATCATTGAGATTCACAAAATGGAACTCTTGACAAGGGTTCAAGGGTAGGAATCTTTAATACACCATAGTCTTGGAACTATTCAAAATTCTAAGGGTTAATGTCACTCTGAATCCTATAGATGGATCCATTATGAGAAAATTTGATGCATTGGCAAGTTGAAGAGGCAACTGCTCTCATGTAATGAGTCTATGACCTACCAAGTAAAATGTTATAAGATAGAGGAAAGTTGAATATCATCACCTTCATGTGATTAATGATAGGTGTGATAGTAATGGGAAGCCACACATGCCCTAAAGGAGGCATTTGCTTTTGATTATAACCTTGACATGTGTTGCATGTGGATTTAAGATTGCATTCTAAATATCTAAGAGTTTTGATAAAATCAAGAGAGGCAAAACAAGTTCTAGAACCCTCATCAATCAAAGCATGTTTGACTTGAATATCATCGATTTGAACACTATTAAATAGAGGATCATTTGCACAAATTAGTATCTCATCAAGGATCATAGAAGCAATGGGGAATTTGAGGGAAAGAGAAGTGTCCATTGTTTCATCAACATGTATGGACATCTCTTCACATTGTTATAAAATGTTATCTTCTAAACTAGATAAGGTGACTTCACATCCTGTTAGGGGAGGACGAGGGATGTTCATTATGAACAAAAACTACATAAGCTGATTATGATGACATGGAGAGGTTTATATTAGTTTGAGAAATGGGATTTGAGATGGGAGATTAGTGAGTTCCATGACAGGATCTCACTCATCATAGCCCATAATAAGATTGTTGGAAAGAGGTACATAGTGTTGAAGGAGTTCTTCAGAAGGAGGAACTGAAGTACATGTGAATTTATG
The DNA here is from genome assembly GCA_037957365.1 of Torreya grandis. NCBI lineage: Eukaryota > Viridiplantae > Streptophyta > Pinopsida > Cupressales > Taxaceae > Torreya > Torreya grandis. Next base: position 1,133,166 of record JARHVA010003997.1, read on the forward strand.
TTAGTAAGAGGTAGAAGGTTTAATAGGAGGACAAGTTTGTAGATTATGTTCAGAAGATGGAGTAGTTGATGAAGATCAGGTTTGAGAATTATTAGAAGAAGTGTTGATAGGACTTTGAGTATCATTGATGATAGGTAAAGAAGCTGGAGGGATGATAGAAATAGTACGAGAAGTGTTATCCAAGGGAGATGTTGGAACTGGTTCATCAAAAGATATAAGGTCATCTTGCCCCAACTCATTTAAGTGAGTTGGAGAAGAATCTTGGATAACACAAAATGTGTGAGACAAAGGAGGTGTGTAGATGGGTTGAAGATCAATGAAAGCAACCACCCTTCACATATTAGTCATATTGACCACATTATCTTTAGGAGTTAGGTCAAAAAGACTATCCACATTATTGGTATAAGGGGTAGGCTTATCTTGGGTATCTTCATGATTTGGAAGAGGGTCTTTATAGATGGCCAAATGAGCATTAGCCTGATTCAAAGCTTGAGATTTAGTTTGTGTTTCATGGGCTTTGAAAGCAATGTCATAAGCTTGTTAGCATTTATGAATGATAAAATTATGGTCAAAATTGGGACCAAGAATGAAATCTATAGCGAAATTATGAAGCTGCCTAAAAATCTCATGAGAATGACCCCAACTAATGTGAAACTAACAAAACTTATTGGGATCATACCAAGATTCTATGGGACAAGTGGGATCAAGTTCTCATGGGAGAGGCCTTGATAGAAATTTTTGTAATTCTACTAGGGATAAAGGTTTATGAACATTGATGTTGTTGGTTCAAGATAAATGAGGATTGGTGATGTGGTTGGGAAGGGAAGCTTGTTCCAAAGTTTGGTTAGGTACAAAAACTTGAATAATGTGAATGGTATCATAAGAGTCTATGGCACCATCATTTTAGCATGATGATTCTTGTTTTTAAGTAACATGCAAGTACCCATGGAAGGTTGGGATATATCAAATTAATGCATAAGGAAATCTTGATGCTTAGCTTGGGCAATGGCCTCTTCCAAAGTACATGGAGAGAGAGTCTGGACCTGATATTGCAACTTGGGAAAAGGAGCATTGGTAAATAGATAGAAAAGGTTACCATCTACTATATTATGTTCACATTTTTTGGATAAGGTCTTCCATCATTTAATGAAAGCTTGTGTAGTTTCGGTTTCAAGTTGCTTACAATTGATAAAATGGGCCAAGATATTCTCAGGGAGATCACTAGTTTGGAACACTTGGACTAGAGCCTTGACTAAATCTTCTAAACTAGTAATAGAACGAGATTTGAGTTGGTTGTACTAATCTAAATTATCGTGTGTTTAATTTGACCCAATATTTATATAGATTTCCAAATGTTTTTAAATGAAGAGTAGGACTGGTTGACCCATTGTAAGAAATGGTAGGGGTGATAATCCTATATCGATAATAGCAATTTGAGATGTAAGAGGCTCATTTTGAAGATGTTTGATTGTCTTATTAATAAAAGTAGGTTAAGGGATTAAGATTACCATGGGAATCCCTAAGAGGAGGTGGGTGAACATTTTGGTGATGCGTGCCCCATGGCATCTATTGAGGGTGGGTGTGAAGATGGATAAGGTGATTTTGAATTTATGTCATTTGATTTGTATTGTTGGCTTGAAAAGCATTCATTAGATTAAGAGTTTGTAATAGTAGTTGATGTGTTCGAGTTACATTATCGACAATGGTTAAAGTGTTAGAATTGGTAGTAGTGGCTTGGTTACCACTATGAGTGTTAGTAAGAACTTGAGAAGAATTGTTGGTGAGTGAGGCACAAGTGGCATAATTTGCTTGTGTGGAAAAAATGGACTAGTAGAGGGATAATAAGGAATAACACTAGAGGCATGATTACCATGGGTAGAAAATGATGCACTAGTGGAAGAATTGAGAAGGGTGGGTCTTGGAAGAGGCCCACTAGATGTAGAACCTACCATGTTAGTAGAGATATTAGGCATAAAAGTAGAGGACATCAAAGAAGAATAAGTCACAGTATGAGAAGGGGTCAAAATAGAGGGAAGAGGATGAGAATCAAAGAAGTTAGTATCCCCAAATCTATGTGAGCATGTGAGAGAAGGTGAATGGAGTTCCTCAACTTGACCACTTATCATGAGATGGTAAATAGTAGAAGGACCTTTCCTCGATGTTGAGGAAACTCATTGATGAAGAAGAGCATTTCAGGTGTATACTCTAATTTAGGTTGATGTTCAAGTGAGAAGAGAGGTTTATGAAGCAAAGAATAATGAGGAGGGGTCCCATAGTTTGTAGTGTGAGTGGCTATATGAACATTTCTTTGATCTAGGATATAAGCCACAAGCTGCTTATGACAAAACCTATTAGGGTTGGTAAGACTCATCATATCTATTTAATTTAACTCGATGTTGTCTTAAAATAGGAAGTCTATGATGAAGGAGAGAGATTAGGTAAGGCAAAGTTTGATGCAAAATCAAGGTGATAGGAAGGGATAGATAAGAGTACATAGTCGATTGGGTTGACCTAGTACTAGAAACAAGGTATGAAAACTGAGCTAACATAGATACAGAGCCAACACGGTTGACCTAGTATTGTAACTTGAGATAGAGAGTAGCCTGATAAAGATATAGAGTCAACAACATCAACTTAATACTATATTCTACGAAGTAGAAATGAATATTGGGTTGACCAGGTTGACTCAAAACTATAGGCAAGGGAAATAGATAGTCTATAAGAGACTGTGTCAAATAGAATGACAATATAGTGAAAATAGGGGAAAAAATTATAATGTACTTTAAAGAAAGAAATGAAAGTAAACACACAATCAATTGGGTCAATGAGAATGATTCCAATTGAGGCACATAGCATAAAACCTTGCACCAATGCTAACCAATGCAAGTTTTTGTAATATAACATACAATGAGAAGAGAGCAAATAATCAACTGAAAAGTAAATGATAACTAAGTGGTCATCTTGAATGTTGTTAGAATATTATAAAGTGTTATTTTAAGTGTGAAAGTGAAGTTGGCTGAAAGTAGGGAAATAGAAAGCAATCTATGGATTGTTTCAAGACGTTTAGGCTAAAAGGGATTTATGTTGGCAATGGTACTAGCTTGGTATTGGGGCCTACCCCCTCACTTCACAATCTTGTAACGATAAGGGTATCAGGTGTTTTTCCAATATATACCATTAACCACATGTTTATACTTGGCCAGAAAACCAAGTCGGCTTCCCCCTTGGTGATGAAATCCAAGTAGGTAGGCCTTGGGTAGACAAATGTTTAAATGTGTTTTGAAATTATGTGATTTGGTAGTGTGTGCAAAAAGAGAAAAATAGTGAAACTAAATGGAATATTTAAAAACCACCTATTTAGACTATGTGATCTACTTTAAACATGCAAATAATTGAAATTGAAAGTGTGAAATAATTAATCACATATAGTTGTTAATTTTCAATTTGAAACATAGTACATAGTTAGTTCAAATGATAGTGTATGTAAACATTACATAACAGAATCAACAATGTCACTACTATACTACAAAAACAAGGGTCCTTAAGAACTAAGTCAACTAGGATGACCTAGTCTTTCAGACATAATACAAAACTAGGTTGACCAGGGTGACCTAGTTTGTTATATGATGGCAGTTTTAAAGACTACAAACTTTACAAAATAGAACTGTAAGGAGAAACTAAATTGAAAGAGAGAGAGAGAAAGGAAACTCAGTGGGTTGGAAGATGATGAGGATTGTGAAATTTCTGTTGTAGTACCTTTAATGTTACTTGCAAATTCTACCAACTGTGTCAACTGGGTTAACCTAGTTCTACAGTTTTATGTTTGTTGAATCTTATTAAGATGACTATACCAGCTTAGTCAACCTAGTATGTTTTCTAGAAGCTATCTGGAATACTATGTCAAATTGTTCAACGTAGTTTATTATTTGGAAGTGAATAAGAGCACCATGTCAACCTATTTAATCCAGTAACCTATATCTGATGAAGACCTGTATAGAAAGAACAAAGTCATTTTTGATGTGACTATGTGTTAAACCTGTACACAAAATTTAGAAACTATACCGGCCCTACCAACCTAGTATCATAAATATAGAAAATTAATAAATAGAATGATAAAAAATGAAAAACACGAAAGAAAATCTGTAAGGGTTAGATTCACGTTGTGTTCCCTAGAATGTATGTAATCATAAATGCATTAGATCTAAAAATCAATCCTAGCTCAGAAAAGATAGATCCTACTTACACTTCCATTGGGGATACATTAGATAATCAATAACATGACCTATATGTGGATACGCTAGACCCGATTAGGGGATGTCTTACTACAAATATATCACCAGGGAGGGTTACAAAGTCTTCAGTCAAGCAAAATCATGCAATAATCCTAACTAAGTCCTTTGTTTTCATATTCACTATACTAATAACAAGAAAAGCAAAGTCTAATATAGTACTCACCAAGCTTGTGGCACAAAGTGGGGGTAATAAACAACAAAAGTAAACATGCATAGAATACATATCATCATGTCAATGTATACATAATTCTAATGTCTGAAAGAGAAGTATAAATGCATATTTATCTACTCTTACAAAGGAGGAACAAAGTTAGGAATACTTACCTTTGAAGACAAACCCATTAAGCCTCAATCTCTCCCTTGGCCAAGGTGATTCACAAGAGGTTGTTGTGATATGTAAGGATGACAAGAATAAATCAACTTCAGGCTACATAACCTATCAATGCATCCAAAAGACTTCTCCACAAAATAAGATTTGTATCTCCAAAGAAAGTATGAAACCCTAAGCTTGTTCCTCAAGTAGAATGGTGGATAAACAACTGTGCAATATCTCTTACATTTTATTCTCTTCTCTAAATAATGGCAAATGATCTTGTATATATAGGTGGATTTAATCCTAAGCCCTTTCAAAAGTTTTGACTGACAAAGTTGACTAAGTTGACCTAGTATCGTTATTAACAAAAATTCATTAGGTCACAGGCTAGGTTGGCCAAGAGCTGACCTAGACTCTAAATGAGTTTCATCAATAACAAGGTTGACCCAGTTGACCTAGTCATGTTAAATGTCAAAAGGGGTTTTAGGTTAGGAAAAGGGGTACGAAACGTGGCAAATGACTAGAGGAGTTTACAAGAGAGAAAAATAAGCTTAAGGGAATGGTTTTTAGGAGACAAGGGTGTAGATAACAAGTGACAAAAGGGATAACAATCATGTGAAGTACCAATGGTCTACCTACCCCTTTCTCAGTGCACCCCTTAAGGCATGCACTCAAAGAGATTGAGACTCAATGAGTTCCTGCAGGATAAAGAACATTGGTAATTGATAAAAGTCTAAAAATATTGTGTAAACACTAACCACCACAAAAATAATTCCTCCATAAATGCTAAATACCACTAATGGAGCTTGTCCAAGCATATTCAACCCTATTTCCAAGTAAAACATCATGTAACCACAAGTGACTAGACACATTGTCATGATCAAAATATCAATCATACTATCCCTCTATTATGCCATAGACATGTCCATTGAGACTATTCTTCAACATGTACACACATATGAAGGCAACCAAGGTGAGGATAATGATGGTGTCCTACAAAAGTCATGTACTATAGGCCAGCACATGACATAATGATTGGATTGAACTTTGTTTTAGTTATGTTGGTCATTTGATTCTAGATCATACCCTTACCTTGTTAGTAGAGTGATTATGCTTAACAATTTAATACTAACATTATTTTTAGTTATGGTCATTGGATTATATTTACAATTGATTCCTTAGACTCTTCATTGTGTTTGTTGTGTTATATGTTGGCATCAAACTTATAACAAACAATATTTAGTGATAGGCGTCTGGTCTTATTATAGTCATTCATTTTAGAATGGATTAGTATTCAATACCACAAAGCCTTCCTTTTCTGCCTTACCCTTCCATATTTTTGCCTTTTTTGGACCAATCCACCTTAGTTTAGATCCACCCATCCACCGTAGGTTAGCTCTTAGAATTTTTAAGTTGAGTGTTTGACCCCTGTCATATCCAAACCATTTGAGATAAACAACCACTACACTCACCACTATTCCACCACTTGGTTATTTAAAAAATTGAAACCTACAACTTGTGTCTCGAAGTGAATGCTCATCGATCTTAAAACGAGACAAACTTTATTGTAATAATCTTTTGTGTGCATAAAACCCACATCAACACTTTCACTTGGTGTTTAGATATGAAGTAGTTATGCTAAAGAAATTTTGTATACCTTCTTTATGCATTGCAAGCATTAAATGACTTAAAGACAAGGATTCACATCATGAGCATTTGGAAGAGTTTAAAAATCTTGATGAGAGGTCCATTATTATTTGATGGAGTCGAGGCATGGAGAATTATAGACATAAAGCATGACACAATAAACATATCAAGGGGAAAATTTTGTGAAAGGGTGCACATGTATTATTTTATGATTCAAAATAATCTAAATATATAGGAAAAAACCAATTTTGTTAAATGGGACCTTATGAATTTCATGATATTTTGGAGACTAATGCATGCAAATTTTGCACTTTAGATGGTGAAATGCTCCCTAGGCATTTCAATGAGAGTAGGCACAATACTTATCATATGTAATTTGTAATAAGGCATTTAAAAATAAGGCATATGCCATAATGTTTTACTTTCATATTTCTAGGTCATTTTTTTATTAGTTTGTTATTTTTTACAAATATATTTGTCACACATTAGGATCAGTAATAAAGCACACAACCCTTAAAGGTAAGTCAAATGTGTCAAGTATGGGATTTTATTGAGATATTTATGTTAGATGTCTAAGTGTTTCTGGAAGGATGTTGTTGTGCCATTTTTATTTTAATCTTGTATCTATCAAATTCTTCTTTTTAGAGATAAATGTTAAAATTTTCAATGTTTTCATGTATTGTATTACACAAATTTGATGTGCACAGGTAACACATAATTCAAAAAACAACACCATTCATTTCCAATTTTACATAAATATTTTTTTACTAACATGCTCAATTAGGTAGTTGATTTAGAAATCTAAAGGTACTATGTATGCCCACATAACTAAACAAAAGAAGGTGAATCTCTACATAACCACATAGGCAAAATAGATGACTATATAAATTGATGTGCTAGAGGACCAAACACATATTTAATGTGGCATGAGTTGAATAAAGGCTCAAACAAGTAAGGGAAGATAAAAAGGAAGACTAGTAGATGCACACAAAATTTTGGCTAAGTATTCAAATATGTGAGGTATGTGGGGCAAGGGAGTGCAAAGAAATGGGGATACACACTATGGCCAAGAATGTAGGAAAGAGGTAAAGGTGTGGGTTATGCCTAAATGGTGTTGTGTAAGGGATGAGGTCACCAAGAGTAAATGTGAAAATATGGAAGTGATGATAAAAACTATCCAATGGTACAAATTATGTCGTTAAATCAATTTGAATGTCGACAAGTGCTATAAATTACCCTCCATAGGTCATTTTCACCACCAATTGGTATCAAAGATATTTGGATTCAAAAAAATTAGAACATGTAAAAATAATAAGGGTAAGCAAATTCAAACAGATTCAAGTAGTGTTTGCATAAATTAAGGTATATAAGGCTTGAATTTTAGGTTTTATGAGATTTCAAATCATTTTAAAGAAAAAAATCAAGCGAAGGACGTAAGAAAAAGGCAAGATTGAATAAAGGTAGGGTTGTAGGGTAGGGGAATCACCATTAAGCATCAAGAATCTTAGAGTTAAAGGAAAGTTTAGAGGTTATAGGAGAAATAATAGACCTGGGGTGTGCTAGAGTGGATTAAGGATAAGGATGCCACTAAAGCGAAATCTAACCGCTATGGCTTCAAGTAGCAAAAGGCACAAAATAGTTGCATATCCAAAGGAAGGCCATGTCATGTTTTTAAAATCAGTAATATCAAAGGAATCATAATTTGTGGAAATGTAGTACCCCGATTCTTGTTTTTGTGGGGAATATTGGGTGTTGAAGGTAAATGAATGCAAGGTGGAAGACTACAACCACCACAGATTGAAGAATGAGTCATGTTTACTAAAAGAATGTATAGTAACAAGTTAAAGGGTAGGCGTAGATGGAATGGTGCGGTTTGATGTGTACTTTAAAATATCAATTGATAAAATTGGTGTTTTATAGTTGTTTAAACTATTATTCTTTGGCAAGCCAAAAAGTTTGGTACGATTTTTAATCTTGCGTGTTCATGAATATATGTTTTATTTTTTAAGTCATTACATGAAGTTTTTACCTAAGCATATAAGTAGATCCATGGGTCTACCATGCACCAACAAAGATATAAATCCCACTCTAGTTAGCAACCAAGTGATAGAGAGAATTGCTAAATTATTAAAATATAAAAAAGAGAAATAATTGAAAACATTATTAATCAAGCCACAAGGGAAACAATTAAAATCATTTAAAATATTTTTATCTTTTAGATGGCTTAGATTTCCATATGCCTTTTTATCATATTAGTTTGAGAATGCAATAAATAGGGTGCATAATGCAAAACAACAAAAAGTGAATAACACATAGAATGACGAAGACATCTTACTTCTAAAGGTTAAGATATCCATGAATGTCAATGATGGGAGATGAGATCTATTTAGTTAATAACTCAGCCATAATTGACCTCCAATTGGTTGAAACAGTGGGCCAATATTTATGCAAAAATAATAATGGGTTCAAGCCATGAAAAAGGAATAACATGAATTAGGATCAACAACAACATGAACAAGAACAAGTGTTTCTACAAAGGAATCTTTGAGTCAAACTAGTCATTGACATAGGGGCAAACATGGCGGTCCCCTAGGTTTCAAAGAAATAAAAGGTTGCATAATAAGGCCAACTAGATACCATTTCATTCTCTAGTGGAGCAACCAATAAAACACAAGACAATAAATGTGTTGAGAAACTTGGGGTCAAAATTAAAAACTCGGATCACATAACATCGGATGAGGACAATGTGCCACTATTTAAGTGACAAACCATGCAACAAGTTGGTCCATAATGAAAGAAGTCTACTCCACCACTTCCACCGCCAAACCAACTAACACTTTTTCCACCTTGATAACCTACATCTTCTCCCAAAGGGTAGCCTTCCCCATCACAATAGCTAGCACCATCTACACCATGATAATTTGTGTGTTTGTCACCTCAACCATCCTCTCCACTTAAGAAAAAAATTAAAAAGGACATCACTACATCTAAGGTGCATAATTTTGTAAGTATCCCATTAGATGATATCACACATGACTATGGATGGTTTTTGGTTTTAAAGGGGGTTATAAGGAAGATATGACATTAGAAGATGATGTGTTGGTAATAGACATGTGTGCATAAAAATATGGTGAGGCATTGAAAGATGGGGAATTGGAAGTGGAGGACTTAGAAAGAGAAAAAGAGAAGAGTGTTGGGGGTGAAAATTTTGAATCTAAAGAACAATAATCAAGAAAAGCATAGGAGAGTGAAGAAGAAGAGGCGAGGGACAAAGAAGTGCCTAGACAAGAACAATAAGTCTTGAAAATTGATTTTTGGAAAGAAGAACTTGATGATGATACTCAAAGAACTATCAACCCATAATGGTTAGGACATGCACTAGATGGTGGTGAAGAACATGAGTTGAATATAAGTGAAAAGGTGCAATTTAATGTAGATGATGGAAATTTATTTATGTAGAATGACATACATGGTGGGAGTGCATCAATCTAGATGCATAAACACATGTCCTTTATTTTTGACATACATTTAGATAAGCCCCATTTTGAGACAGTCTTTAATTATGTTCAAAAGGGAGAACCCCATACCATGGATGCAGAGTGTGAGATTATGCATGTGGACTCAATGTAGCTATTCGTAGTCTAATTTAGATGTGTGTTTGTTCAATTGTCTATTGAAGTATATCACTATAATGTTGTGAAATACACAATAATTCGTTAAAGTAATAAACCATTGAAGGAAGATAAACATGAGCACATGAACGTATGACACAAATTAATAGTAAAGGAACTAAACATTCTAAAGTTTTGCTATAAAATTCTCACGAAAAAACTAAATTTAATGGACAGGGTTGACATAAAAAGAGTGAGGACAAAATGAATTTGATGGTCAACCATCTATCATAGAATAATAACAAGGGGAAGCACATGGAGGAAGAGCATAGTGAAATAGAGAAGGCATAGATTGAATTTGATGAATAGTTGTAGGGCTAAGGTAATTTTCAAAGTAAACACCAAGTCAAGGTAGAAAAGGTAGATAATTTTTCATAAACTTCACATGCCAACCAAAAATAATAACCACATAGTTTTTTAGTTATAAAAAAAACACAAAGATTCAAAGACACAAGTCAACTAGATAAAAGATAAATATGAGAAAAACATAATTCTCAAGGATACATAATAAATGGAAGAGCAAATAAAATAAAAACATAGAGAAATGGATAAGGGTTTTAAGATCCTACAACAAAGAGTGATGGATGAGAAGAACACCCTTCTGGAGGTGTTGGAAATTATCACCTTAGAAATAGTGTCAACCAAATTGAAGGCCAAGGAACTCCAAGATCAACCTTAGGCACTAAAAGTATTATCCACATATATGGCCACCAGGATAAAAATGATCTAGTTTGTGCTCTCTAGATGGGTTAGTTTTGAAGAAGAGGTCCATAGGGATGGGCCTAGATTTTTTATAGTTCAATAAATTTTGGAAGGGTTACCCAAGGGTGAGCAACCTGATTAGTGTGGGGTGATGTTGGCCCCCAAATTTTGGCTAAGTATATGAGCAAGCACTATTATCAAAAGATTGGATGGCATAAAAGATGCACATATTTTGAAGGCATCATACATATGAAATATGTATAGAACAATAATTGAAGTTCTAATTTAGATAAAATCTAGCAGAGCAAGGAAAAGTGCAAGCAATGTGTGAGGTTGCATAGATGTACTTGAAAACTTGAGAGCACTCAATAGAATATTGACCAAGTCATGGAGCGTACATATGGAGACACATTGGTTAACACAAAACAAGGAGCAGTGGGATCTAGGAGGAGTTTCACAAACCACAAAACATGAGAGAAAGAGTTATAGGCTAGGCTAGCATAGTGAGTCCACTAGGGAGAACATTTGAGACAAAAAATTTGGAATGAATATAGCACAATGGCATATATATAGAGAATTGTTAGGTCAAAGTCATTATGTAAAATAGTTAAACACTACTTTTCATAGAAAGTTGTTACACACCCTTGGGGACACATATTAATGAGTTGTAAGTACAAGGTGGTGCTTAAATCCAATAAAATCCAACCTTGCTTCATTGTTTAGGAGTTAGACAAGAGTTAGTATCATTGTGTTATTGAAATAGTAAGTCAATATTACTTAGATAATTATATTCTTAGTGAATCTATATGAAGTTATGTTAATACATTGGGAATCATAATGAAAATAAGTACAAGTTTGAATTTTGACTTATTATCTTGATCCAGACATCTATGACATCTATACTATAATGATACATCATTTACAATAGCCTCATACTAGTGCACATTATTTTGTGACATCTCAGTTTCTCACCCCAACATATTGATTATCTATACATGTTATGGCTTGCATTGAACTCACATGATCACATACATTTATGCTTACATACTATGACATGAGCACATACATTGATTTTTTCCCATTTGAGGCATACCTAATTTCATCTCCACATACTCTCTTGAGATACCATGTTTTTATTCACATAAACAATGGGGGCATGCTACTTGCTTTCAACTCTTGTAGCCTACTATACTACTATACTTAGTGCACACTATGCCTTGACTTGTGCTATGGATTGTTTGGATCCTTCCATTCTTCCATTTTCAAACCCTTTCCTCTTGGCCTTGCATGACTATAGTGATGCATGTGAATATTTTAAAAATACAAATCTAAAAATAAAAAATTATTACCTAAGCATGATAGGTTTTCTATATTTACATTATTCATTTATGTTATTTACCACGTGTTTGGTAGATTACATATCATTTTTCATACACACGTACACGTCATGGTATATATGAGTGAGATGAAAGACATACTAGTTTTACATGATACATAAATACACAGATGAAGGGCATTCCTATACCCATAGGTTATGCCAATGCTAGGAGCATCTTATTCCATAGGTTACATTGTTATCATTTATATCTTTCTATGACCTTTTACATTTATCATGTTGAGCTACATTGATTTATATTATTTACAGTGTTACATTTCATAGATATGTTTCTTTACTATGTTGTGACATTGATATAGGTTGATAGTGTAGACTAGTTTGACTTTCTTTATGCTTCATTATTACAAAAGCATTTAATATAGGCTAATAATTTATTACGTTTTGTGTGGTTCTTGCCATAGTGTGTGATTTTTTTTAATTGAGTGTATCATTGCATGCTTATTTATTTGGGCCCTTGAATTCTTACATAAGTTTCACTTTATTTTCATTGTATGACTCTTTATTTGGTCCCTTGCCTTCTTACATGACTTTCACTTGATTTTCATTGTATGACTCTTTCTTTGGGCCCTTGCCTTCTTATAAGACTTTCACTTGATTGGCTTTTTCATTGTATGACTCTTTCTTTGGGCCATTGTCTTATTCTATGCTTTTTATTCATATGGCCCTTACCTTGTGTCACATGTGGTTGTCTATTATGTATGCACTTATTGTGTGACATTTGATTGTCCATTGTGTGCGGCTTTTACCTTATGTGATATTGAGTGTATTGCATGTTCTTCTCTTGTGTGTGTCGTGGCCATGAGATTGTGTGCTTATGAGTGGATAAATCTAGTATTGTCCGATGAGTTTATGGTGGTGTGATCCATATTACACACCTTCCTTCTTGTGCGTAGTTATATGATCCATGTCATGCATCTTCCTAATTAGTTTATTATTCAATACTTATATCAATGATGGTTACTACAACATGCCTAATTACTATATCTATCTTAACATGACACTTTTATGCCTTACACTACATGTTTCATATATGCTTTCACAATATATTCATACTATGATGATATATTATCCACATATTTTCATAATCTTCTAAATGGTTATATCTTTCTATACAACATGGTGTGGTTAACTCTTTTCTTTTGAGACGAGTAATTCGTAGGTAATATTCTCCATCTCAAAAAGGGGCAAATTAGTGGGCTTATCATAAAGATTCAAGCCTCCATTTACAGAAAATTTATATTTTGGAACATAATACATAATTCAAAGAGTTTATATTGGTTTAAATTATTGATTTGGTTCATAATACAAGACACAAATTTATAGATTGAAACAAATTTTGGGGCATATGCAATGTATATGCAGATATTTTACTATAACATAAGTTAGATGTTTTCAAATTTGGGATAGAGTGGGATATAGATGTATAACCTCCTATATCATGTTGGCGCTGATTATATTAAATTGAGGGCATGAAAACTATCCACGTGAACATTATTGTAGTTTTCTATGTTGGCATTGATTGGATTAGATTATAAGGCATTAATATTATTCATGCACACATTATTACAATTTTTCTATTTTCAATAGTGTGACATTGATGTGACATTTGTGGTACCAAAGATAACATCTATAAGTCCGTCTATAGTGGTAAATTCACCCTACATTAGTCCAATATAGGTGCATTATTTCATCTCAAGGTTGAAGATGAGTTAAATGAGTAGTAAATTAGTTAAATGAATAATGCAGTTGAGGTTCAATGTTGCTCAACGACCTAACACTATTTCATCTTCATGAGGGTTGGGACATTTATTTTTCCAAAACCATGGCCCTTGCCTTAGTGTATTTCTCAATTAGGGTATGATCACCCCCAATTCTTCAATGCTTCACTAGGAAGCCATATTCTCCAATGTTTTAACAAGAAGCATCATCTCTAGTGCATCATATGTCAACACAATTCACCCACTTACATGTGTATTCCTTACTCTTTAAGATTCAATTATCTATTTCATTTCAAATATGAACATTAATTACTACATGTTCATTATAGGTTTGCATGGAACAAACTGCACACTTAGAGCCTTCTCCCAAAGACCTAATGTGTTTACATATTAAAGTACATCTCTTTATCCTTTTAATCTAGCATTAATTTTAATTTCAATATTAAAATAAAAGGGGGGAATTTGTTGACATTAAAATATGGTATTAGGCACTTGTTAATGTCAACCATGACCTACTTTCACCTTGCATGATTTGTGCATACACATATTACTCTTTCACACCCTTCTCTCCCATCCACATGCTTTATATGGGCCCGACCTTCGCAATTTGCTATCACTCACATTCAATAATTATCTAGTCTTTACTTAACCTATTTATTATCATACTTAGACTATCTCCAGATTATTAGATTATTATTTCTACCCTTCAAATGATTTTGTTAGACTTAGATCCCTATGGAATTCTAGAAGTGTCTGACCTTGATGAACTTGTCCCATGCCAAGCAACAATCATTTTTCAAATTCATATTATATTTTATGGGTTGGTTCATATGTTGCACATGTTTGTGGCATGATAAATCACCCAAAGAGTCACATATAAATAAATAATAGGTCTAAGCCTATTTGAGTATCTAGCATTCTCGAACAAGCACTAAGCAAGCATATTCTTTCACTTGCACATTAAAAGGGACAAACCTAAACTTTTTAAATTATCAATCCGTCACAAAAATCAAACCATAGCTAAGTTTTAATCACCTAATCCAAGCCAAGTTTTCCATTATTAAGTTTCAAAAACTAGATTACAAGTTGCATTCATAAAATGAACACTATTGCACACATACACCTAATAAGGAGAATTGCGCATGGTTTGAATTTCCTCTCCAAATATTAGATATGTAAGTAACACTCAATGATTCTTTGGGGAGTGGTTGAGGTTAACTCAACCCACCTCTTTCCCCCATTTATACAAGTTGACTTACTCTTGAAATTGGAGCCAGGGTTTCAAAGAGAAGGAGGCATTTTTTTGGATTTATACACATAACAAACACTTTATCACATAGGAAGACGTATTTCAAGTAGGCACAACTTGTGTAAAAATAGTGAGGCACAAATTCACGAGATGAATCCTAAAGCAACTAATGTTTACGTTATAGAATAATGTCCATAACATGATAGATTCATCCAAACAGATCCAAACACTTTTGTTCTTGATCCAAGTGACTTCTAATCTATTTTATAGTCTTTCCAGCCACTTGCATTTAGTCTCGACCTGCACAAAATAATAACATGCTAATTATTTAAATCCCTTGTATTGTTTTGATAAATAATAAGTGTAATTATGCAATTAAACCTTGTTTTTATATTTAGATCAATATTATATTGTAATACATTAAACAATATGAAATAATATAAAAGTTTAATTTTATTAGATCACATAAATTAAAAATAAGATAAAATAATTAGGTAGTTGAAGGTTTTCACAAGATTTTAAATTATATTATAATTTTTGTTGGATTTTCACTTGCATGTATTTAAGTCATCTTAATATGACCTCTTGTTACCTTTATGTGCATCTCTCACCACCATTATAATACTTCATTCTCATTGTCTCTATCGACATTTTCATTACACCTCCTTAATACAATTATTAATTTATATTGTATTTAAATTTTTTATAATATATTTGTTAATTTAGTTAACATTTTTCAATAATAAATAATTTTAAAACTATTTTTTTAATGCTTCAGAAAACCCTAAGATGTTAGCTCTGCATTGATGAGCTTTTAGGTCTCTGCCACATTATCGATCACCATGGATCTAGGTAGGATTTTACTTTATTTGCATTAATTATTGATTTTGATCGATGATTTTCCCTTTTGGGTGGTAAGGGGGTACCATTCATTTATTGATCATCACCTCCATATCTGCATCTGTAGATGTAGAGAAAGCTAGAGCGAGCGAGCACAACCATGGCCCCGAAACAGACAAGCAAATTCATCCTGAAGGTCTTCCACGAGGTGATGTTGATGATTCTAACTCTTCATTACCTGATGTTATTTTGAATGTGCCTGAATTTGACAAAGCCTATCATTTCTTTGAGAATTTTACTTTAATTTCTTATTTTGTTGGCTGAGTCCCCCTAGAGAGCCTTCTGAAACAATGGGTTCACAACCATTGGCAAGGCCATGGTGTGAAACTTGAAGGAGTCCAACACCCCCTCCAGGGTTTTATAGACCAGCTCATAAATCCCATAGGGAATTTCATCTACCATGAGCAGACTAAATTCTTTATGGCTCATCCTTAGAAGAGGGTTTGTGTGAAAGTGGATCTATCTCATGATTTGAAAGATTATATTGATATACAAATTGTTTCTAACCATTTTTCTCAGCATGTCTTGTATATCAATCTCATGAATACTTGCTTTCAGTGTCATTCCTTGGAACACATGATCTGGAAGTGCCCTTTGATGGTTCACACACCCCCTACTCCTTAAGAAAAAAGGCAGATCTGAAGCCAAATCTTAGAATGACAATAATGATGGTTGGAATACCATCACCAATAAGAAAAATAACAACTCTTCCAAAGGTGGCGTCATGCTACAAAATTGGTCATTTCAACCTATTGGTAATACTTCTACTTCAACTTCTGTTGGTAAATTTGCCACACCCATCAAAGTTTCTCTTCCTTTTGTGCGTACACTGCATGTAGTGGCCTCGATAGTTAAGATGGCATATTCAATGCCATGGTCACAACCCTCTTATAGGGTGAGTTCCCTCGAGGAGGAAAAGAGCCTGGTCACTTTGGACTAAAAATCAATATTATGACTCTCTTGCAGCCCCTCTCCATCTCTTGGAGAGGAGGAATATATGGCACACAAGCATCAACAATTTAGAATGACTGATTTTATGCCCAACAAACTCACGTATAACAAGTTTATTGCATTAGAAGGTCTCATAGAGGAGAATTCCATGCACCTCAATCTTGTCTAATGGTTATGTACTCTTGGAATGTTCGAGGTCTTACTGATCTACCACATAAGTATACAGTCAAGAACAGTTTCTAGTTTTTCTACAACATGAAAATTCTTTATTTGTAATATGTCAAGATTTATGGCTTATTACCATAGAATGCAATATGAATCATCTAGCATGGGGTCATTTATCAAGTTACTGGGTATGGTGGGGCCATCAGCTTCTTGGCTCCAGAGTTTGCTCATAATATTATTTATTGGGGTTAAGACCCCACCCACCGAGTGGTGTGGACCCTTTTTAATTTTAATAACCTCATTATTGGGCTAGTAAATTTATATGCCTTCAATTATGTTATAAAATGGGCAGCCTTATAGAGATGGTTGGTCGACCCTCTCTTGAATGCACATTAGATCCTTTATGGTGACATCAACATGGTCGAGTTGGTAGAGGATAAAGAAGGATGCCTTCCAATGTGATGGTGTGTAGGTGAGCATGGTTTTATATGCATAATTAACTTGTGGTTTTTATCCCAATCATCATTGAAGGAAGGATTCACACTCCACCTGGTTCACCTAGTCCAATTTACATCATAGAGAAGATAGGGTGCTTCAGCACCTTGATAGAGTGTTACTGGTCAAACAAGATATTTTATGTTTTGTTCTAATCCAAGACAGATCAATTTTAGTCATTCCTGACACCTTTCTCTCAGATCATCTCCCTATTTGATTTAACTTTGAATGGACTTCTCCTCAAGTTAAGCCTGCTTCTATGTAATTCTATCTTAATACTACCCACCTCAAACATGAAAGAACGATGAGGAAAATTCTTAGAATTTAGTATTTGGTATGTTGACCAAAGGGAGATACTAGTTAGATTTAATGGTGGTATGATGCTCTTGCTCACACTTCCACCTTTCTTCGGATCTATGGAAAGTAAGCAACCATTTTTAGATGGCATTTGTATAATGTTACAAACCTTGAGTTTATCTAAGCTTCACATGAACTAGAGTAGATGCCATTTAATGTCCACCTTCAAATTCAAGTGGCACAATGGAGAAATAATCTCCAAATTGAAGAAACATGCAAAGCTAGAGGAGTTTAGCTGAGAGCTCGTATGCACTAGCTAAAAATAGGTGACAAGGTATCTAAGGATTTTTCGCCCTCCCCTGCTCTAGGAGAGCTGTTGATAGAATCAAAGTTATCAAGGAAGGAAACTCAAGACTTACCAAACTTCTTGACATTTTGCAAGCCTTTGTTCATCATTAACATGGTGTTTTCTCGGTGCAAGCTTTCTCTCTAAAAACGGAGGCAACTCTCCTTCGATATCTCCAAGTTATGCCCTACAAAGTCTCTAATTCCCAAAGAGTTGCTTATGGTATGCCCTTATCTCTTAGTGACCTTCATGAAGCTATTAAATAGATGGTAGTGGACAAATCTCCAGGAATTGATGGTTTCCCATGTGAGTTTTATCAAACTCTGTGGGATACTGTTGGTTCTGATCTTCACCAGGTGTATTCTGAAGCTGTTCTAACCAATTCCTTGGGAAACCTTATTAATTAGGGTAATATCAAGTTCATCCCCAAGGTTGGTGACCCTAAAATTATCACATATTAGAGGCCTATTACTCTACTCAATGTCTCCTATAAGATAATTTCCAAAGCTTTGGCTCTCAGGGTGAAGCACATTCCCCCTTTAATTGTTAGGAGCGAACAAACATGCTTCATATAGAACATATTCATTATGGATAATGTCATTGCTATATGGGAAGGTATGGAATGGGATAGGCTTTCTAATTA
This sequence comes from Torreya grandis, assembly GCA_037957365.1. Taxonomy (NCBI): domain Eukaryota; kingdom Viridiplantae; phylum Streptophyta; class Pinopsida; order Cupressales; family Taxaceae; genus Torreya; species Torreya grandis. Next base: position 1,151,951 of record JARHVA010003997.1, read on the forward strand.
AAAGGCTATATTTGTTAAGATTGATTTTGAGAAAGCCTATGATTGCATTGAGTGGCCAATCATTCTGGCTATGCTGCAGGTATTTGGTTTTGGCCTAAAATTTATTCAGAGTGTTAATATGCTTTTTCAGGATGTGAGGCCCTGTATCACTATTAATGGCACCTAATCTTCTTGGTTTAAACTGCATCATTCTATTTGTCAAGGTTATCATTTAGCCCCTTCCCTATATGTGCTTGTAGAAGAAGGATTTAGCTATCTTCTAGCTAATTATGCTGTCAGGGGTCTAGTGAAAGGTGTCTCTCTCCCTTAGTCTGATAGGCAACTTTTAAATGGTAATTTCATGAATGACTATTTTCTCACTCTCCAATAGGAATAAGAATCCATTAGAAATGCCATAGAATGTTTGCACATATTTTGTTTGGCTTTAGGCTCTTCTATTCAATGGAGGAAGACCCAATGTTACAGACAGTCCCTAGGCCCCAAACCTCCCCAGCTTGAGGAATTTCAATGGCAGTGGATTCTACTTGGAGTGCAGTTTAAGTTTCTTGGCATTCCTTTTGCTGTTCGAGCCTCTCCTTCTGACTTATGGTCCTATGTGGTACAAAGAGTTGAAAAAAAAATATTTTTTTGGATCATTAAGCCTCTTTCTCTGGCTGGCAAGTTTCAAATCTAATCTAAAGTTTTCACAGTTACGCATGTTTATTATTCATCTTGGTGGGCCCCTTTTAATACTACCTATAGTAAATTAGAAAAGCTTTTAAGAGATTTTATTTGGGCTAATTCTGAGGGACACAAGGGCTTTCATAGACTTGTTTGGAACATTTGTTGTTATCCCAAGGAAGCTGGGGGACTAGGTCTCCTCGATATTAAAATCTAAGGACTTGCTCTTGGTGTCAAATTGATTCTCAGAGGTCTTTCTGGGGATGAATCGTAGAAGATTATTCTCTACCATTGTATCTTTTAGGGGCTCCCATGTGACAAGAAGACTTGGCAAGGTCTGGGACTTCATTCCCTACTTATCACCCTAGTGCTTGTCAAAATTAAGGGCTCCATTGTAATTCAAAGTTTATGGAAGGCTTTGGAGAAGCTTAAGTCTCACCTCATCTAGGTTGGTGAAGGGTTCAAAAATGGCCTCTCCATTAATTCTCAGTCCCTTTGGTGGTTGTTTTGCCTAAATTTTCACAACGTCCCTTGGGTTAAAGGGTTATGCCTTTTTAGAAAAGGCATGAAGGTTATCAGTGACCTCTTTTGTAAAGAGAGCAGGGTTTGGTTCATTTGGTAGCAAATTCAAAATAAATATCATTTAATAAACTTAGATGCAGAGGTTATTACAGAAACTCAAGGTTCCATACTTGATGAACACTTGAATAAAATTGAAGTCAATTCTCATGTTTCTTGGTAGAAGGATTGACATTGGCCTATAACCACTCCCTTCACCCGATATTCTCCTCAACTAAGATATCATTTACTTGCTCTATAACATATTCTAGTTGATATGCTCAATATCAGATGGAATCTTCATTCTAGATATGGGATATGGGCTTGACAATTTAACACAGTGTGGTCTGCTTCTATTGAGCCCAAAAATGCACATTTTTTATGGTGCCTTTTTTATCAAGGCCTGCTAGTGGGTGACCGACTTAAGCATTTGGGTGTGCTTAACCCCATATACCTGACTTGTCGATAACCAAAAACTATTAAGCATCTTTTCTGGTTTTGCTTGCATGCACAATTTGCATGGCATTATATTCACTCCCTTTTTTAGCTTTTTCATCCTAAATTCTTCAAGTGGTTGCCTACAAAATATAATTGCTTTTGGTAGATCTTTCGAGCTGATATTTTATTTCAAATCTCGAAAGCTAGAAACTATGCCTGCTTTAATCATGAAGAGGTAGAACGTAATTTTTTTATTTCTGACAAAATTATTGTTCTCTCTAATGTTATTCTTCAGATACAAAGCCAAATAGACAAGATCTGTCTGGAGCTCAACTACCTCTAGCATTTGCTAGATCACTGGGAAAATGCTCCATATATGTTCAACTGAAAACCTCCTAAACTCCCACAACATCCTTCGCCCCTTGGGGATGAGGACGTGGGCCACGACAATAGCGGTCAAGAACCAAACATAGGAGTTACTCTCCACGACGATCACTACCTCACTGGGCTTCTCCTCGTCGTGGTGGCCTGAGTGGTTTGTTCTGATCTAGAGGTGATGGCAAGCGTTGGGGATCTCCTCCCCTATCCTAGGATGGTGATAACAGAGGCTGGGGTCTGCCTCCCTAAGGTAAATTCCCACACCTGGCTCTAGCTATTTCCCTTGAAAGAAATCAAAATGAGACTTTGGAAGCTCAGTAAAACACTAGTTGGGAGTCCGTACCTGTCGATGAGGATCCTCCTGCCATGGGAGGATGGAGTAATAAGCCTCAGAGTCTGTCTTCTCCTTTGCCTCCCCCAATGTCTATGTTTCTTGCTGTTACTTAAATGTTCTTATTATTGTTATTTGTACCTTACTTTTTATGTTTTGCTAGCAACTATTGATGTGATGTAATTTTTTTGTTGGTGTGGTCATTTTGTAACCTATTTTTTAAGGAGTTTTAAAACCTTCAATGTGACTTTACTTCTGTGATAAAACTTTTCCATCCATTTTTTATATGATTAACATTATACCATATTTTATTTTATATATAAACGCTTTTCAATTAATAAAAAATATTCTTTTTTAAAATTTAAACAAAATAAATTATTATTATTTAAATATATTACAATATAAATTCATCTTAAATTCCATATTAAATATTAATACATTACCAATATTTCATATATTAAAATATTTATTAAAATTTTAAATTAAGTGAACAAAGAAAAATTCTACCTACCAAACTACCACTTATAAACTTAAATTAAAAATCCACCTGATTTAAAATTTGATAAAATTAAGGTGGTGTTGTATGGGCAAATTTAAAATATATCATAATTATCATTGGATTCCCTTAAATAAACTTTGAAAGTTTAGTGGTTCTCTCCATGCCTATTTATATATGGAACATTTATAGCACACTATATTCGCTTTTATCATGGAAGAGGTGATTATTACATTATAATGCTCACTTTTTATAAAATATATTTCTTTGCCCACTTCTTTTATAAGTGATACATGAGAGTACCCTATTAATGGAAGCAAATATTGTTTCATCAAAGTTTTATAAAATATCATTTTAATATTAAAAAACAATTTAAAATACATGATTTCGATATAAAAACAATTTAACAATAAGTAAAGTATTTTAAAAATTGACTAGTTTATATTTTTTAAAGTTAAATACTTTTTAAACTATAAAAAGTGAATTTTTATTTTTAAATGTTTTTAAATTATAATTTTTAAAATATATATTTTTAAAAATAAATAATGACAATTTTTAATTTTAAAATATTTTTAAATTAATAATATTAACATAAATGAATTTTTAATAATATTTTCGAATTTGGTAATTATTGTAAGATATGTTTGTTATATAATTTAAACACAAGCATGTTTATAAAGTAGTTTTATAAGTTGTAAAATTCATCTTATAATCTAATTTAAGAGCATAAGGCACGAGGCATTATAAATATTGAAAGGACTTTTCCTTTCAATATTGTTATAGGTATATGTAATTTATAACCCATTACTACAAACAATGATAGAATCTATCTTTTAAAAATCTTTATTCAATATAAATATTAGAAATATCCCTTTATTCATTTGAAGATGTTTCAATTAAAACAACAAACACTAACTTAAATATTTTCCCATTCTTAATTATAAAATTATCATTCCTTATTTTCAAAACAGAAATAATCGTGTTTAAAAAATAATTTATAATCAAATAATATATACACCATAATATCCATGTTATAACACCACCAAACATATACACACTTCTTTTATTATTCCATTAACCAATTTCCATACTTATCTATCCCACTTCCATTTAAATGGTATTATCCATCCACGGTCAAATTTAATTGTCGGTTTTATTGGTTACAATTCCTTAATTTGAATAAGGGCGGTGATCAATGCCACCCCTTTTTTCTACCAAGTCCTCCTCAACCCCTTCTTTTTTCTTTAAAAAGCTTACCCTTCAACCAAACCCAACTCCCCTCCTAATTGCATGACACGTGGTAATAAATACGAGTCGCCCATGTAGAATATCCATAATACCGCTGTAAATTAAAAAAAAAAAAAAAAAAAAAAAAAATCTCCTCGTTTGATCAATAGACCTTTCTCCCACCAACATAAAAAATATCCCCAGTATAAAGCGCCCAACCCCATAAAAAGTTAATGGATCCTTCGAAATTTACTTAAATAACAGCGACTTTACGCCTTTATCTGGTTCTCAGCTTTCCCTAAGGTTTTTTGTTTCAAATTTCATTTTTCCCTATTTCGTTCCTTTCTCTTCCCTTTCCTTGTTTTCATTTTATATGTTTTCCTTTACAGGGGAGGAGGGTTCTTTCGCATTCGGAATATCATTTCATTTTATTGTCATTTGATCAGGAACTGACGGCGCCAGGGTTAGTCCATCAGCTTCACGGGTTCGAATCCTGGGAGCTCCACTATCGTGATTCTTTCACCTCGCGTTCTCCCGAGTTCACCGTTTATATTTTGTGGACAGAATTTTAGGCGGACAAAATAGAAATAAAGGCCCTGCTAGGGTTCGAGCACACGACCTTGCCGTGGACAGCCGTTGAATGAACTAATCTGGGGTTATTTTGCGTTTGGATCAGTAGATCGTGAAAAGAGTGTGGGAATATCGGTTGTCGCGGGGTTTTTAGCCACGGATTTCTGCGAGTTCCTTGTCGGTTCGCTTTGTAAAGATGTTTTGGCGCATGGCCGGCCTCTCCACCACGTCTCCGGTATGTAGGCAGCTCTAGTTCTCTTTAGTTTGTTTTGCCTCTTTTTGTTCCATCGGGAATGCGTGTATTTTGTGCGGAAATTGAGAGAGTGAGTATTGTGTGCGGAAAATGAGGGAAGGTATTTTCTGAGCGGAATTGAGAAACCTAGTTCGCAGATTCAAGTGGCTTAGACTGAAATTTAGCTGTAGATTTTTTTCTTACAATGCTAGACGTGGTTTAGGGCCCAATAAATGACGACAGTGGCACGCTACAGTCATTAGCTGTTCTGGTCTTGCTGTTGTTTCTCTGGCCCCTCTTTATTTGATTCGGGATGTGTGTTTTGTGAGGAATTGGAGGGAATGCATATATTATGCGAAATTTGAGAGAATGCATATATTGTGCGAAATCCGAGGGAATGCATATATTTTGCGAAACCTGAGGGAATCGACATTTTGTGTGGAATTTGAGGGAATGCATACCCTGTGCAGAATTTGACAAAATTAGCTTGCGGATTCAAATGTCCTGGAGATAAATTTAGTCGTAGAAAAAGTCAGTTACACTGTTAGAAGCACTTTATGCTTTCAATAAACGATGATACTAGCAGGAGACAGTCAGGAGTAGTTCTGGTCATGTTATTTTTTTTGCGTCTTTGTTTGATTTCTGATTTATCTTTTTTGTAAAATTTGAGGGAATTCATATTTTTTGCAAAAAATGAATTTTATAAGTGTTAGATTCAAATGTTGTGGAGTTAAATTGAATTGAAGAAAAAATAATTATAGTGTTAGAAGTAGTTTATTGTTCAATATATGAAGGCACCAGCAGGAGACAGTCAGTAGCAGTTTTGGTCATGTTATTTTTTCTGCGACTCTGTTTTATAGCTGATGTATGCTTTTTGTAAAAGTTGAGGCAATGTATATATTGTGTGGAAATTCAAAAACCCGGTTTGCGGATTCAAAAGCCGAGAAGTTAAATTTAGTTTCAGAAACAACTTGCATTGCTAATTTCAATTTAGGGCCCAACACATGATGGAAGTCACACACAACAATTAGTTTTTTGCCATGATGTGCTTAACCCTGATTTTGAGTCACATGGATTGATTTTACTTGGAAATGCAAAATAGAGCTTAAATTGCAATTATAGAAACTGTTTAGTGTCTAAAATGTGAGGGCAGTTGTATGCCACAGAGAGTACTTGTGTATTTTGTGTGGAAATTGAGAACCTAGATTGTGGATTTGAATGCCATAGAGTAAAGTTGCAGAAAATAAGTCACACTCTCAAGAGCAATTTAGGGCCCAATACATGATGGCAGTTCCAGGAATCAATAAGTGACCATGCATTCTCACTTTATTGTCATCTGCTTGCCACGATTTTGAATCGCATGGAGTGATTTTAGTTGGAAGTAAAAAATAGGGCTTAAGACACACTTGCAAAAATAATTTTCACTGTTATTATTAATTTAGGGTCCAGTACATGAGGGGAATCACATGTGACATGAATTAGGGCATGCACATTACTGTTGCATCCTCAAAGTAAATCTTGACCTCACTCAGAACTGTTATTTACACCATTTCAAGCAATTTTAAGCCCCAAAATATTACAAAGTTATATACGAAAATGGATAGCCGTGCATTTTCACTGTCTTGTAGTCTGCTTGCCCTGATTTTGAATCTTTTAGTGTGATTTTACCTGGAAATGTAAAATAGGGCTTAAATATCATTTTTCCATATGTGCAATAAACCTGGATCTCATATGTTGGGAATTCAAGCCCTGACTTGCTGATCAATTTATGCTGTTAGAAGCAGTTTAGACCTTACCATATGACACGAGTCACACATGGTGAGTAGTTGTGTCTTCCACTATACTGTTGTTTGCTTGCCTCAAATTTGATTACTGCAAGGTAATTGTAATTAGAATTGCAAATTATTGCTTAAATATTACTGTTTTTTGATAGATATTAAGGGTTGAAGGGACCCTCACCCAAACAGAGATAAATAACAAGATTGCCAAAAAGCCAGGAGGAAGAAGTTGGATTCCACACTTATCCACCTGTGAAGGGAAAAACCCACAGCTTATCAAAGCCCAACTGGGGGCAAAACCCTGATACAACCAACCTACCACAAAATATGACAAAAAATCATAACAAAAAACCCAGGCCAAGCCCCAAACAACCAGCTTAGAAAGACCTGGCACGGCAAGCCCCAGCAGCCCATGAGGACGGACCTCCCACGACACCAACCATAAGAATACCCCTAAAGCTGATGAAAAGAAACCTTAACCTTATCCATTACAGATAAACAGAACATCCCAATCGAATAGCAGAACAAGAACAAATAGGCACTAACTTCCCAATGAAGAGCCCAAAGAATCAATCCAAAAACCGAGAGATTCTCAACAACAGCATCCAGCCACAAATAACTCCTCAAGCCAAAAAGCCTCCAAGAGACCCTGAACAGCAGCCCTTCTCCCAATGTCGAGGCAAGCCTGGCTAGTCTTGACCAGGGGGCACCCTGTCCCCAACCACTAGAATCCGCTAGAAACTAGAACATGAGTGGGAGAAAGCTTCCACTTGACCCTACAGACCCCTCGATGTAGAAGGAGAAAAAAAAGCCTTCTCAAGCTCGCAAACAACACTCCGCAACCATATAAAACCAGGTAGAAAAGAGGGAACCAACTCTTCCCAAGTGATCCCACAGAAACAATGCTATACCAAACCAAGAGGGGAATGAAGGACCTGAAACAACTGGCAGAAAGGAGACAACAACCTCACGGAGAAGGCAGGACAGGTCAAAAAACTCCAAGGGCCTGCAAACATTTCCAACTTGAAAGAAGCCAACAGGACATGACAAGGAGCCACGGGAAGCAGAAAAATGGAGGCCAACACCTCTGACCACAGAGCAGGGAATAGGACAAAATAACCTTGCACTTTAAGCAGAAGTTGCAACCCCAACCCTAAATGCCTCGCCCCATTTTGCAAAAAAGGAGACTGGAAGCTCGGATTAGACACAGCTTGCACACTGGGCCCCCCAAGAGCCAACGGCACCTGCACCACATGCTTCCAACGCTTAGTGTCCACCGTGCCGCTTGGAGGGATGACAATCCGGTCAGAGATAGTGCAAGAAGGCAAAACCAAAGCAGGATGCACAGGTTCCTTACAAAGTCCAAAGCTGCATACCCCTTGATCTTCAAGAGGCAAAGAAGAAATAGGGTTGGAAAGAAATGCAGATGGCTCAGAGACCAACTTTCTAGATCTAAAATGGGGTTTCTCTGCTTCCAAGACCACGGACTGATCTACACAGCCACTGCTCTCGCTTCCTCTGTCCAGCATCACTGGGGCAGGCCCCCGAAAACTTGCCCTAATCCTTCTTCCTGCATCACGCTCCTGTATCTGCTGCACTCGCTGCCCTAATATCTCCATCCTTCACAATAAACTCGCCAATCGCTATTCTGAGCCCTCCATCATGCTGCCATGATTCTTAAAACTCAGATTTCTTTAATTAGTAAGTCTTCGGTGCATTTTTTAATACAAAATCAGGAGGAGCAATACAAGAAAAAAACAATAATGCTTAAATATTACTGTTGCATGCACTTAGTAAAGCAATTAATAACTTCAAAAAAAATTCTAGGTCCTAATACATGACAACAGTCACACTTGACGGTGAATGGACGTGCCTTCTCTCTGCCATGTCCCATTTTTGTCCTGATCTTGAATTCCGTGGTGTAACTTTGGTTTGAAATGAAAAATAGTGCATAAATATTACTGCTGCATACTCCTAGCGAATCTGGACCTTTCTTAGAACTTTTATTTTCATAGAAGCAATACAGGCCACCATATATAGCAGGAGTTGCATGTAACAGTAATTAGCTTTGTCTTCTTGTTATCATGTCATTTGTTGCCTTTGGTTTAGATTCTTGAATACTGCACAGTAATTGTACTTGGAAATACAAAATAAGGCATGGTATTACTGTTGCAGACATTTAGCAAACCTGTACCTCTTTTAGAACTTTTATTATAACATTAGAAGTACTTGAATATTCAATATTTGAGGGAGATCCCATGAGATATCATGTAATTGTGTAATCTTCTTGAAGTGTCTTTTGCTTTCCCCTATTTTGAACCCCATTGAGTAATTTTGCTTGGAAGTGCAAAATATGGCATAAATACTCCTGTTGCATACAATTAGCAAACCTGGGCCTATCATAGAACTGTTATTTATAAGTGTAGATCTTTCTGTTGCATACAATGAATAACCCGGAACATTACTCTGAAGTTTGAACATTTATTTACACTGTTATTACTCAGGAGCATAGATAGTACTGCTAAAAGAAATTCAAGACTTATACTGAATACATGACAACAGTCCCACACAAGAGTGTTCGTCTGCGTCTTCTTACTGTTGTACTGTTTGCTTGCCCTGATTTTATATCTTATAGGGTACTTTTACTTGGAAATTCAAAATATGGATCATGTGTCACTGCAGAATAACTCAGCAAACCTGCATCTCTCTTAGAACTGTTGTTTTCACTGTTAAAAACATTTTATGAATAGCTGTGTTCATTTCATACATGTAAGTAGCCTGGAACTTTCCTAGAACTATTATGTACAATGTTAGAAGCAATTTTGACATAAATATCACTATTTCATACATGTGGTACACCTGGAGCTGTCTTAGAACCATTATTTACAATTATAGCATGGATATTTCCGTTGCTTACACTTGCAAACCTGCACCTCTTTTAGAACAGGTTTTTACACTGTTGAAGAAACTGAAGCCCAGATATCTGACGGCAGTGCTGCATGACAGTGTGTAGATGTGCCTTCTCATTGTAGTGTCATTTGCGTGACTGGATTTTGAATCCTGTATTTCCAAAATATGGCTTAAATGTCACTCTTTCATACACTCGGAAAAATTGGACCTCTCTTCTCATAACTATTATTTACAATGTTAGAAACAATTTTTGCATAGATATAACTGTTGCATACACATGATGAACCTGGACCTTTCTTAGAATCATAGTTGCTTGGAAACTCCATTGTAGGGATGGGGATTGCGACCTTGTCCTTGTACTCGCATGTTTTGGGGACTATATTTATATATTATATAGCCGAACACATAGGCATTTTACTCACCCTGATTTGAATGTTGTCTCTGCCCACGTACAAGTACCCATAACCCTACATCTCTAGGTGACTATGCTTAGAATTGTTATTTATATTTCTAGAAACAATTTTGGCATAGCTATTAATGTTCCATACACATAATAAACATGGCATCAATCGAATGGGACATTGATTGGCCATGTCTTCTCATTGGCTTGTTGTCTACTTGCCCTTTTTTTGAATCCCATAGGGTAATTTTACTTTGACTTAATGCTATGCCCTTAACCTATAGCGTGTACAAGGATATCTATGGCTAACATAACCTTTTACCTTGTCATATCACAATTTTCTATGTTTTCATTTTGTTAATAGGGTTGGCCTGTGGATTAACCATAGCCTAGGTAGGGTACATATAGGAGGTAGGGGTTAGTATTTGAGAGATCATATTACAAATTTTGTTCTTATTATATGTTTGTGGAGGTTACCGCCTTGAAGTAGCCTAGTCTTATATTTCTAGTATTCTACTTTGTTGTTAACATTTGGTGTGAATCTGCTCTATTTTGCTTGTATTATTGTTATCCATTGTTGTTGCTTTGCACTAGATCTTTATATATTGATCCATTGTTATGAATTGGCTTGTTCTATCTAAGTAATTTCATTACAAGTGGTATCAAAGCTTCGTATGGGCAAGGTTTTGTAACGGATTTTTTTCAAATCTAGCGTAGCAGTTGTTTTGTGGGCTGAAGGATTGAAAAAAACATAACTTGTGATCAGGGAGGAATTGATTTTTTCTATTAGTGTATTATTGCTCGACTTTTTAAAAAAAAAGTCCAAAATTTTTAAAAAAAAAAGTCTAGAATTTTTTTTGCAACCCTTTGCAATATGGCAGTGATTGGATTCATCTTGACGAGACAATTGCAACGATATTAGACTCTGGTACATTTTTTTGAGATTTTTTCATCCATAAGCAATAGCAACCATTGGATTCATCGCGGAGAGATGATTGCAACAATATAAGCCTTCAATACACTTTTTTTTACACCTAAACCCTAAACCGTAAAGCCAACCCTAAATTTGAAACCCCACACCCTAGAGTTCATGCATGGTTGGTCCACACACTAGAGGCCACCACGGAAAAGGGCCAGTCACTCTAGGAAAAATGCCTAGCAAGGAAGATATGGAAATCCAAAACTTTTGATATAGGGGTTTTTGGGTGGGTTACCCAATTTTAGATAGTAGTGCAAAGCATGGCTAAAAAAATTTAGAGGTCAAAGGTGACTTGGACACAATGAAAAGTGATTTGAGTAGATTCAATGTGAAATTGACAATTATCATGACGACCTTGGCTAATATGCAAACATTGCCATTGCCCAATAATTCTCCATCGATCCACTCGTGTTCTTCCAGCCAAAACAATCTAATTTCAAATACAGGTTTGCAGAACATGCTACTAAAAGTGGACATTTCCAAGTTCGATGGTAAGGATCTGGTTACCTGGAAATGGAGAATTTCTTTGATTTATGTTAGGACCCATTTGCATAGAAGGTGGTAATAACATTTATGTATTTCGAACCAAAGTAGTTCATTTGGTATAGATGGTTATGCACCAAGAAGAAGGGCCTTATTGTTACATGGTTAGTGTTTACTGATGAACTGTAGATGCACTATTACAACAATGTAAAAGAAAACTACTTTAGTCAGTTAGCAAAACTGCGACAAAATAACGATTATCAAAGATTATATTCAACAATTCCCGACCCTGTCCTTACACATGGAGAACATCACATAGGACAACCTAAATGACGTGTTCTTGGGTGGGCTCAAGGATAGCATCCAACTCAATGTTCGCACGTTTTATCCAGGTTCAATATCAAAGTCCATGGTCTTCACACATAGGGCAAAAAAGAGATTTAGCAGAGACCACGATACTCTAGCACAGTCATTCCCTCAACCTACCAGATTGACTTCTTAACAAATTGAAGAGAAGAGAGAAAAAGGGTTTTGTTTCAACTGTGACATCAAATACAATAGGGGACATAAATGCTTGAAGAAGAAATTGTTCTACATTGAAAATGCCAATGAAGAAGAAGAGGCTGAGGAAGTAGTATGGGAGGTTGAGGATGAGCTGGAGGAGGAATCAAAAGATAACCCGACCATCTCATGCCATGCACTTTCAGGCATTAACAACCCACAATCCCCCATTTGGTTTCCTAAAGAAACAAAAGGTGATAGTGCTGATTGACATGGGGAGTATACATAACTTCATCAACAATAAGTTGGTGAGACGCTTGAAATGTTTTGTTTTTCCAACTCCAAAATTTTAGTTTATATTTATAGATGGTGGCACAATTTTTTGTTAAGCGAAATGCCATATTAACAAAATTGCCAGGGGAGATCACATGTTAGACTTTTCGATGTTTTTTATTTGCACGGGTGGGGCAAACATTGTTTTGGGAGTCCAATGGCTCACAACTTTGGGAACGATAGAGATGAATTTCCAAGAGTTCATGCGTTTTCATTCTGAAGGTGGGACGCTTGATCCATGTGGATTGCGTGCAAAGTTTCCACATATGGTTAGTTCTCATCAAATGCAGAATTTTCTAAAAAAGGGAGCAAATGGGTTTGTAGCACAACAATTTTCACTAGAAGCATGTCAACAAAGATGTCTACACAACAGATTTACAAGTCACTGTGGATATCCACTTAGTTGTTTTTTGAGCAATGCAAAAAGGACTACCGCCAAAAAGGGATCATGATCATGCCATTCAATTGCTACTGGGGAAACAATTGCAAACATAAGATCTTATAGGGCCCATATGTCCAGAAGAGTGAGATTGAAAAGATGGTACAAGAGATGTTGGAGGTTGGTATTATTAAATATAGTCAAAAGTGCATATTCATTTCCAGTGGTAATGGTGCGTAAGAAGGATGATCCCTATAGGATATGCCTCGATCATAGAGAACTCAATAAGTACACCATCAAAAATAAGTTTACTATTTCGGCAGTTGATGATTTTGTTAAAGTTATTAATTAGTTGTTAGTTAGTCACTAACTAATGGTAAGTTAATGGCTAGTTATCAACCTTCCTAACTATCGTAACTTCCTTTTGCACAATAAAAGAAGATGCACATGCACTTCAATGTGTGTTGTCCAATTTTCTTTTCATTCATTCAACAATCTTATTTGCTAATGTTGGTAACAAAGCTAACGTTTGAGGAAGTTCTAGTTGGGTACGAACGAAAAAAATAGTGAGAGAGCCTTGGGAAGAAGGGTACGAACTGTGAAGGAGAAGAGGTTCAAAATTGATTTGCAGTCAGAGAAGTGCATATAGAAGTTATCCAGAGCAAAGAGAAAAGGTATCAATTTGTTATTTCGACAGAGTAGCAAGGATGAATCAAAGCATTATGGTACGAGATGGCCAATAAATGTCTTTGAGGAAACAAAATGTTGTGATTTCCAATTGTGGAACACTGTTGTAGTCATGATCCAAGTCTAGGGCACATAATGATACTGAAGTTGTGAAGGCCCAGACGGTACAAAGGATAAACACGACCAACAGAGATTGTTGGAGCAAATTAGAGGTAAAGAAAAACACTTGATTAAAGGGAATGTAGTCACTCAAATTTGGTCATATATACTAGATAATATCATTTTTGGACCACTTTTACTTTAATTGACTTCAACGCTTAATCCATCCCTATTTCTCCCCCTCACTCTTTCTCAGGTATTGGTATGGACATATCCCTTTCTAAGTTGACATATTACATCTCCATAAATGTTATTATTCACTAAAAACATCTCTAATCATATGTACAAACATCCCATATCTTTAATTTCAAATGTTATTGTATTGGATAAAATTTGGAATCAAGGTTAAAATGCAAAATGACAATTCCAACATGCCAAATTACTGAAAATCAATCCAAATTCCATAAAAATACTCATGATTGGGCAAGGTAGACCAAGAGAGCAGAAAAATAGAAAATGAAATACACAATTATACCTCACGCAGTTCAATCAACCTCCAAATGTAGTGATGTGCCCCAAATTGACAAGTTGAATGCTTGATATAAGATGTTGGATTGCTTGATGTAGACTCAAAGACTTGCAACAACAATGATGGTTTGCCAATAGACAAGATTTGGCATGATATCATAAGTTTTGTCTCTCATTTCAAAGATGGAGATGGCATGGAGGAAATGTTGTTTATATAGGAGAGGATGAGGAATTTCCAAGGAATATAAAATTCCTTGGAGAATTAGAGAGGAGTTCTCTGGAGAGTGGAGAATTCCGGATTCTCTTAAGAATGATTGATGAAAATTAGTTGGTTATTAGGTGGGGATTAGAAAGTGATTTGTAGGATAAAGTTGGTGTTGGTAGGATTGGAATTAACAATTTCAAAATAATGGATAAGTGAGGATTAGTGATAAGTGTGATTATTAATAGGAGGATTAATTGTCATGGGATGATATAAGGTGAATTTATGACAAGATAAGTGTTAGAAATGATAAACTAGTGACTAAGGGATTGGAATAGATTAATGTTATGACAAATTAGATGAAATTAGTGTGATGGAGAGGGTAAATTTAGATGTATACATTTTTCCCCTTTTTGAAAGGGCATTGCGAGTAGAAGAATTAATGGTTGTTCAAAGAAGAAAGACAATTGTGGATGAATGTTATTAAGTTAGGACGGATGATGCCCCCTCGAAGGGACATGCGGGGAGGGATGAGATCGATGGCCACTCAAAAAGGGAAACGAGGGGTGGGATGTGTAAATAGAGAAAAGGGATTGGGATGTTGCGAAGATGATGGATGGGAGATGTAATGACGAAGAATAAGATTGACATTAGCAATGAGCTAAAAATTGACAATGCCCCAAGCAAAGTCATATGCAAGGGAGAGAAAATAATATTGTCATGGCTTTGGACATGCCTCATACAAACAAGCCTTAACAAAATTATGATAAAAGGCCACAAGCTTTAGATTTATCCCAGGCAAGGACACATGCTAGGGAGAGTTGTGGTCGATATTTGATGATTGATTAAAAAATGCTGCAAGCTTTAGACATATCCCAAGCAAGGATGCATGTCAGGGAGAGCTACAATCAAAATTGGACGTTGGTTTGATTGATTAATTGAATATTGGATGGGTGTAGGTTGTAGCTCAAAGCGTTTGGAAACGGGAGATAGAATGGGTGGATATATGTGAAATTATATGATTGAGTGGCCAAGGGACGAAGGAGAAAGATGAGTTAGTGCGGTCGAGCTGTCCTTGGACACCCTTTGGCTGTTGTATATTGATGCACAATCATGTTAGGGCATGCAGTTTGCAGGAAATTGATGTGTCCAAGGAAGAATAGGTAGAAACGTAGAAGTCTGATGTGCTTTGTATGGCACAAAAAGAGAAGAAAAGTGACGTTTTGTACGTTTCAGTTAGGGCACAATTTTTAGACAAACATTTTTTGTGAAGTGTCTTCACACGAGTTGCAGTTTTGAGCATCATTTGTGTCAGGGCACAAACCTTAAGGATTTTTTGAGCATGTAAGTAATTTTTTTTGAAGTTTAGAGTATAAGCAAATTCAGATTAAAAACCGTACATTTTTGTTGCTTTAGTTTTTGGGTTAGAATTGCACTTTTTCATAAAAAGTACAATTTTTGGGTCAAAAATTGTACTTTTTTATTTAATTGATTTTGTGTCAGAAATTGTCCATTTCATGTTGTATTGATTTTTTGAGTCAAAGGTCAAATATTGTGTGATTAATGTCCAATATTGAAAATTTGGCTCTATCATAATTGCATAAATTAACTGGTCATTATCATAATGTTTGGAGTTATAAGATTTTAATAATTACAGAATATCATGATTGTGATAAAATAGTTCTCGACATTGAAGCAAGCCTTGTTACAAATTTTGCAGATTATGACAAGCGTCATAAGGAGGCCTTTTTGTTAAAGTTATCTGTGTCAGATGATATAATTTGTGAGGTCTGGTATGTCATTGAGGCAAGTGTGTTTTGGACCAATTTGAAAATTAAATATCAAACTTAGGAGAAAAGTTGGGTTGTGTACTTGAAGAATTTGTGGTTTTCCTCAAAGATGTCTGAGGATGAGCCCCTGTTAGTACATACTAGTTAGGAGACATTAACAAAAAGGTGGATAATGATGACATGGTGGCTCTTGTTCTAAACAACTCGATGCCCCCATATGAATATGTCGTGGCGGCTTTACACTTGATGGGCAAAAGCTGAACCCTGACATTTGGTCAGGGTAATTCTTATTTAATGCAAAAGGAATGTAGACAGACAAGCAAATGTGTCTAGTGTTGGACAAATAAAGAGTGCACTTGCTGATCAATCAAAGGGGAAGTGGAAACGTAGCCTTGTTGATTCATCTTCAAAGTTTCAAGGGAATTGCTTTTATTGTCATAAGGTTGGGCATTTCAAAAAAGATTATCAGAATTGAAAATATGCACTTACCCCACAGAGGAATCGGGCAACAGTTGAAGAACGAGATTTTGAGGAAGAATATGGCCTTGTGGCATTATACTCGAGTGTTAGTTACTAGTTGTTGGTTCATTGATTTTGGTGCAACCCAACATTTCACAAGTTGCAAGGACTAATATGGCAAATTTACTGCAAGTACAAGCTTTTTTGATTTAGTTTTATTAATAGATGGTTAGTCATATGCAGTGGAAGGGATTGGAGATATTTGCTTAGCATTGAATAATACTAGAAAACTCAAAGTATGGAATGTTAGGTATGTTCCGATTACAACTACAAATCTCTTGTATGTTAGTTAATAGTAAGTCCCAAATTTGCTGTACATTTCTTTGAGAAACAATGTATTGTGTTTGATATAAAACATGACAAAGTAATTTCACTAAGTATTGGGCAAAGTGGCTTGTATAGGCTCGTTGATCCTACCACAGTCAATGTAAATGCATGTGTGGAGCGAGATTCCACCATACAGGATGTGTTGGAGGTTGAAATTCTTCATAGGCTTGTTGCCTCTACTCCGGTCAACTTTATATACACTAGTGGAGGGAATATCTACTATAATGGACATGAAGGAGGATGTTATTCCTCAATCTCAATCAATCGCACAGGTAGTTGTGCTAAAGAATGATCTGCCTCAGTCAAAGGCACTTGCTCCTCTGATTGAAAACAAGGTTGTTAGTTTAGCAAAACATGGTTATTTTGCTCTTGCGTCTGACCTTTGTATGGTATTTGAATTGCCGGTTACACAACCATTCGCTGCAAATGGGTGGATAAAATTGGTACTTTGGACAAGTACACGACTCATCTGGTTGCAAAAGACTTTTCCCAAGAGGAGGGAATAGACGAGATGGTTTCTTCTCCTATCGTGGAGTTGGTTTTTACACCTACGAGTATGGCCACATTTTGGTTGCTTCTATTTGAAGATATGGATGAGGAGGTCTACATGGTGTTCCTTGAAAGTTTTCGAGTACTTGGTTGAGAGCATTTGGTTTGCAGTTTGATTAAGTCCATGTATGGATTTAAGCATGATCCATGACCTTGGTATAATTATTTGATCAACATCTCCATGATTCTGGATTTAGAACCATGGAGGTTGGGCTGAAGGTATCAACCAATGATGATTCGTCATTGATCAATGAATCACCCTATAGAGAAGTGGTGGATAGTTTGATACATCTTATGTCCACACAACTGGATATTTGTTTTGCTATTGGCTATCCTTTTCGTTTTTTGTCTACATTGAAACCCCTACATTAGACAACATCAAAATGTTAGAGGATTGCAGATTTCATGTTGATATCTCAAAGGTAGAATGTAAATGCAATGACTAAACTATTTGGCCCCACTATTTGTAAAATTTCGGGACAAACTTGGAGTAGTCTCCAGTTCAGTGATTAAGGGAGGTTGTTAAAGTTAGTAATTAGTCATTAACTATTAGTTAGTTAATGGTTGGTTATCAACCTTCATAACTACTGTAGCTTACATTTGCACAATAAAAGAAGGATGCATACACACTTCAATGTGTGCCTTCCAGTTTTCTCTTCATTATTGCCCCCAGTTTTCTCTTCATTATTTCAGCATTCATATTTGCTAACAATTTTTGCTAGATGAATTACATGGGGATGTCTACTTTACAAAACTGTATTTTCGTTCAAGTTACCATCAAGTTTGGATAAGAGGTAAGAATATACATACGACAATTTTTAAAATTCATGAGGGCCATTATGAGTTTTTGGTAAATGCCTTTTGGTTTCACAAATGTACATCTACATTTTAGAGTTTGATGAACACCCTCTTTTGGCCTTTTTTGCTGAAATTTGTCTAGGTATTTTTTGATGACATCGTAATATACAAAACATGGGAAGTACACTTGTAACATGTGAATTAAAGACTGATAACTCTGGAACAACATCAACCTTGCGCAAGGCCTTCCAAGTTTGCTTTTGGAGTGAAAGAGGTGGAGTACTTAGGTCACATTGTTTTGCATGAAGGCGTCAAAGCGGACCCTCACAAGATAAAGGCCATGATAAAATGACAAGTTCTTAAAACCTTCAAGAACCTCTAGGGCTTCTTAGCGTTGACAGGGTACTATTGATGTTTTTGTGAAAAATTATGACAACATAGTAGCACCACTCATAGTTTTGTTGAAGGACTCCTTTCTCTGGAACAAAATAGTCACCAATGCATTTGAGAAGTTGATGGAGGCCATGTGCACCACTCTAGTTTTGACTATCTCAGAGTTTTCAAAGGTCTTCGTTGTTGAATGTGATGTGTCGGGGTATGGAACGGGGGCAATACTCATGGATGACCCATTGCATTTGAGAGTCGTCAGCGCAAAGGTAAGAACCTGTTAAAGGCTATTTACGAGACAAAGATGATGGCTATTCATGATGTAGTCAAACAATGGAGACCATATCTGATGAGTAGACACTTTAAGGTGAAGACAAATCATGATAGTCGTATACTTTTTCGAACAAAGGTTGCCATTTGGAGAACAACAAAAATGGGTGACCAAAATGTTGGGGCATGATTTTGAAATCATATGCAAGAAAGGAAAGGATAATGTAGTGGCAAATGCACTATCTAGGAGGGATGAGTCCACAGAGGCATTGCTATATGCAAAGGCCATATGGAAGGGAGATTGGGTGGATGAAGCAAGATCGAATGGGAGAATGACATTGATACATAGACTCTGATTCAAAAGCTCTAGCAAGATTCTAGTGTCGTAAACAAATCTGTGTGGAAAGGAAATGCCCTTTGGTACAAAGATAGGTTGTACTTGTGCAATAATTTTGCCCTTAAGCACAAGGATCTTACGAAGCTTTATGCGTCCCCTGTATGGGGGCATTCATTATTCTTGGAAACTTCTCATAGAATCAACTAAGATTTTTTTTGGTGAAGGGTTTAAGGTGGATGTTCAAAAATTTGTGATTGAATGCATGGTGTGTTAGAAAAACAAGGGTGAGGCAATTAAGACCCTAGGTCTTTTGCAACACTTATCCATTCCTAAATAAAGGTGGGAGGAGGTTTTCATGGATTTCATAACAGGGTTGCCAAAGTCGGAAGGAAAAAATGTTATAACGGTAATCGTCAATACTCCCAAAATATGCCCATTTTTGTGCCTTGTCACATCCATTTGTAGCAAGTAGCATATGCTTTTTGGATACAATTTAGAAGCTACATGGGACCCCCAAGATCATAGTAAATGATCGTGATCCTATCTTTACTAGTAATTTTTGGACTAATTAATTCTCATGTCTTGGTACTCAATTGACTTATAGATTGTCATATCATCCTCAATTTGATGCGCAAATTGAGGGGGTTAACAAATGCCTAGAGGGTTGTCTTAATTGTTTTGCCTGAGATAAAAATGATAGATGGGTTCATTGGTTGCTGCTAGTAGAATGGTGGTATAATACTTCCATACCTCATCCAAAATGTCTCCATTTTTGGCATTGTTTGGGTACCAACCACCATTGATCACCTTATCCTTGAGGGTGCAACCAAAGATTCGAGTTGTTGAAGAACACATTCAACACTAAGAGGTTGTACTAGCTAGTTTAAGAGAGAACTTGGCAATGACACAAGACTGCATGAAGCAACAAGCATCAACACTGCAACGAAAGTTATTTTAAAGTGGGCGATTGGGTCTTGTGTCTATAACCAAACATGCACGTCCTTGAAGAAACAAAAAAAGGATAGAAAAATTTCTCCCAAGTATTACGACCTTTATTAGACCTTGCAAAAAATTTCCCATGTGGCAATCAAGTTGGAGTTAACTCAGTCTGCATGCATACATCCGTTATTTCATGTCTCTTGCTTGAAGTAGGTAATTGGTTAGAGAGTATCCACCTAGACTGAGTTACTAGAGTTGAATGAGGAGGGTTGAGTCATTCTATAACTTGAGGAGATTCTTTAGGTACGCACTAAGAGGATGCGAACAAGGTTGATTAAGGAGTATTTGATCAAGTGGAAGAATCTAACCAATGAGGGCGCAACATGGGTGGATGAAGCATTCTTGTAGACACATTCTAAGTTAGTCAATGTTGAGGACAATGTTGTTCTAA
The DNA here is from genome assembly GCA_037957365.1 of Torreya grandis. Classification (NCBI taxonomy): domain Eukaryota; kingdom Viridiplantae; phylum Streptophyta; class Pinopsida; order Cupressales; family Taxaceae; genus Torreya; species Torreya grandis. The sequence goes on from JARHVA010003997.1 coordinate 1,172,487, forward strand.
AGGGGAGGGACATGTTGTGCCCTTAACTCATAACATGTATAGGGATATGTGTGGTTGACTTGTGGCTATCATAACCTTTTAACTTGTCATAGCACAATTCTCTATGTTTTCATATTGGTAGTAGGGTCAGCATATGGAGTAACCATAGCCTAAGTAGGGTATATATAGGAGGTAGAGATGGTGTAGGTGGGAGGTAGAAGGGGCCAAACTAATGGTTTACTCGCTCCCCAAGAGTGATCACACAACACTCAAACACACAAAAACACCAAACAAAACAAAGACCATTTTATATATTGAATCGGAGATAACATTACATCACAATTTAGAAATTTGAGATCAAGGTCTCATAACACTTGTGGGCTTAAAGGTCAGTTTTTTCACAGAAATGTTCCTTGTTCTTTGATCTTGTCTACTGCTTGATCCTCTAATACTGTTCCAATACTTTCTAAAGTTGGCCCTCTTCTTGACCTCTGCTCCATTTCTCCTGTCGTGAATATCCCCTCAAAGCTTTGCATGAGATACCATCTTTTCTTTTTCCTTGCTTTTGACATTTTGCGTTTTCTCCCTAATTGCAAGTGTTTTTGGCAAAAAGCGAACACATGCGTGGATTCTCAGCTTTGTGAGTGCAACCAACTTAAAGTTCTCTTCTAGAGTTTTTATAAATCTCGGTCCAACCTTCTCTTAATTGTGACTAAATTGCACTGCGACAGTGAGTAGGTTGTGATCGTGCCATGTGGCCCTCTATCACTTTTAATGGAGTCACAAATCATGTGATTTTTCCTTGAGATTTTGTGGGGGAATCAAAACCGTGGCCTTTGTGATCATTGTTGAACACACTTCTCTGAATTGCTCTCAAGTATGACACTTGTTTCTTTTCCGAGCCATTTTCAAGTATGATAATTGTCCCTCTTTTCATGGACTCGTGGACTCTGTGAAGTTGAGCACAAGTTTCGAAAATTTTGTGGACTCTGTGAACTCGAGAAAGAATTTTATAGGTTCACAACCCTCATCCCATGTGCGAATTCCAAGAATCCTATGAACTTTGCTACAAATCTGTTAGAATTTAGAGTTCAATAAATAATTCGTCGGATCCATTGATCTCCGTAGGACAATGGAATAAGTCATACACACTTCTTGTATTTGGTGGCCGCCTTATATAAACATATGTGTGTGACCTCCACCAAGCCTTGAGGCTTTTAGGGAATTGAACACTCACTGCTGCTACCCTTAGGAACTTGGGAAGATAGGGTGTGGCTGCATGACATTGCAACTTAGAGTTGTGAGCACAAAATGCAACCATTGTAAACCTATGACCTCTGTGAACCCCAAGTGTGACTAATGTGATCTTTGAGACCAAAATGTGATGGCCTAAGGCCACTGATTGAAAATTTGCAAGAAAAATATTTTTTTGGGTGATGCAAGATTGCTCGTACACCTTGGATGCTCTCGCATCAGACACTCAGGGTAACTAAATTTTTCATAAGCTCTTGCTCATGAATTTGGGAGTTCTGCAACTGATTGGCCATGCTTGGCAATCTTAGATGCATTTATCCAGGTTGCATCTTTGGTTGTTTTGTTTTTCCATTTTATTAGGTACTCATAGCATTCATTACCTTGTCTTCTTACTAGTTCCCCTGTCCAGGATGGTTTCTATTGCTTCCTTCTCCTTTAATAGTAGTTTTTCTTTCCAATGAACACTTGTAGAATCCATAGTTGATCCTTTCTCCTTTGTTTGTTCTGCTACATATGGATACAAGTCGAACACATTGAAAATTGGAGAGATATGTACTCCATTTGGAAATTGGATTTCATATGCATTCAATAGGATTTTTTTGAGAATTTTGTAAGGTCCAATTTTCTTTCATTGAGTTTATTATGCTCGCCTTTTGGAAATCTCTCGTTACAGAAATTGGCTAAAACCAAGTTTCCAACTTCGAAAGTTTGTTCTCTTCTCTTTTGATCAACATGTTCTTTATATTTGTTGCTACTCTCCTCTAATCTCCTTTTGACCTCCAAATGTTAGTGGGCATAATCTCCACCTAAAAACACTTCTTTGACTCAATTCAATTGTACTTCTGAATTCACACATGCCCCTTGGACTACTACCATAGACAATTTGAAAAGGGCTTATACTTGTATTTCAATTGATTGAATTGTTACAAGTGAATTCAACTTGTGCCAGCATCAAATCCCATTGTTTGGGCTCTTCTCATACTAAGTATTTCAACAAATTATCGAGACTGCGATTCACAACTTCTATTTTTCCACCTGTTTGAGGGGGATAAGCTGAGCTAAAATCTAATCTTGTGCCCAATTTTCGTTACAATTTCCCAAAAAATGCCCAACAAATCTAGTATTATTATTTGATACAACTTGGCAATTCATGCAATTTCACAACCTCATTGAAAATCAGGTTAGCAAAATGCGCCATATTTGAAAATCTATCAACAACAATATAGTCATTACTTTGCTGTGTTCTTGGTAGTCCAAGAATAAAGTCCATTCCTAATGCATCCCATGGTCTGTTTGGAACAGGGAATGGCTGATATAAACCTTTATTCTGACTTTTCACCTTTGCATGTTAACAAATTCTGAATTTTTGCACGAATATCTTCACATCTGCATTCAATTTTGGCTTATAATATTGTTCACTTGGTGGCTGTGCTAAAGTCTTGTTATACCCAAAGCGACCAGTTAAACCTCCGCTATGTTTTTCCTTCAATAATTTTTTTGTCATGGAACCTTGAGGTATGCATAATCTCTTTCCTAAAACGATACTTCATTTTAAATCATGTATTCCAACCATGGTGTTCTATCCATTTTTGTGGGGTTCTTGTACGCTGTCCAAGCATCTCGAAAATCCTCATCTTTATATAATTTTTTCGTTGACTCAACCAACAACTTCAACTTTGAGTTCATTGGCAATAAGAGTTTGCATACTCAAGGCATCCACAACTTTATTTGATTGTCTACTTTTATGTTTCAACACAAAGGAATAACTCTGGAGAAATTCTACCCACTTCATATGCTTTTGGTTTAATTTGCCTTGGCTAGTAATAAATTGTAAACCTTCGTTATCTGTATAAAAAACAAACTTCGACAACAAATAATGCTGACACTTCTTAAGAGCTTGCACTATTGCATAAAATTCTTGATCATAAACAAAATGTTCTCTTTGCCTCATTAAACTTCTCATTAAAGTATGCAATTGGCTTTACCTTCTTGACTTATCACTGTGCTAATGGTTGTTCTGCTCACATCATAATCCACTTGGAATACCTTCTCAAATTCAGGAACACTAATACTGGCTGTTATGTTATTTTCTTCAAAATTTAAATTTTTTTCTCTACTGCAGCTGGCCACTAAAAGTTTTGCTCATCTTCCTTCAAAGTCTTTGTGATTAGAGCACATATACAATTGAAATTTTTGATAAATTTTCTGTAGAATCTGGTGATCCGTGAAAACTCCTAGCCTCAAACGTATTCGTTGGTGAAGGCCACTCTCTAATCACTCATGTTTTCAGGATCCATCTGTAACCCATCCTTTGGGACTACAAATCCCAAATACGCTAATTCCTCTTTCTAGAAGCTACATCTCTTCAAATAAATCATATTTTTTTCTTTCTTATTTAAAACCAATCTCAAATGCTTAAAATGTTCTTCCTTGGAATGACTGAAAACTAAAGTATCATCCAAATAAACAACCACAAATTTACCTATGAATGATTCAACACCTCATTCATGAGCCTTATAAAAGTACTTGGAGTATTTGTCAAACCGAATGGCATAACCAACCACTCATATAGCTTGTCATTTGTTTTAAACGTGGTTTTCCATTTGTCACCTTCTCTTATCCAGACTTGATGATACCCATTCTTTAAATCTATCTTGTTGAAGTTTTTGGCTCCCCTTAGATAGTCCATTAAAGCATCTATCTTTGGTAATGACAACCTGTACTTGACAATGATCTTATTTATTGCCTTTGAATCTTTATGCATTTGTCGTTCTTTTCCTTTGGCGTCAACATAGTTGGAACTGCATATGGGCTCAAACGTTTTTGATCAGACCTTTAATCAACAACTCTTGCACTTGTTTTTTTATCTCAACGTTTTCCATAGGGGCTAGTTTATAAGCTGCCTTTTTGGGCAAACATGCTCTTGGCACTAGATCCATATAATGGCTGATGCTTCTCATAGGTGGTAATCTATTAGGTAATTCATCCGTCACAATATCAACATAATCATTTAAAAATTTCTGAATTTCAATGGGAAGATTTCTTACCTTAACGTTTGTCACTACTGATGTGGGTTTTGCAACAAGAGCAAAACATGTCTACTCCTCTTCACTGACTACCTTCAAAAGTTTCTTCCCTGAAATCATCAACGCCTTTGAACCGCAATCATTTAAAAAATTCTGAATTTCAATGGGAAGATTGCTTACCTTAACGTTTGTCGCAACTGATGTGGGTTTTGCAAGAAGAGCAAAACATGTCTCCTCTTCTCTTACTACCTTTAAAAATTTCTTGCTGGAAATCATCAACACCTTTGAATTGCTTTCCACTTCGTTTCCTTTATCCTTCAATGGACTGAAGGTGAACTTTTCATGCCTCATGAGAGTGTAGGTGTTTGTTCTTCCATCATGCATGACTCTTCTATCATACTGCCACAACCTTCTCAACAACACATGACACACATCCATGCGCATAATATCACACAAGGCCTCATCTTTGTACGAACCAATTTGAAAACTCACCATATATTGTTCATTTGCTAGCACTTGATGACCTTTTAGCAATCATGAAACCTTATATAGAGTTAAGGTGTACTAACTTTCTTCAACCCAAGTTTTTTTTATCATTTCTTGAGACAACTAATTATCTATACTTCCACTATCAATAACTACTTTATAACACTTACCTCCAGATTTGCAAATAGTTTGGAATAGACTTTTCATTTGTGTTGACTCTTTCACTTCCTTGGTTGGTTTCAACAACACTCTCTTCATCATAAGTGCTTCTCCATGTTCTGGCCCTTCTGTATGCACTAGAGATCTATTTTTTTCACCACCATTTGCAATATGAGGCATTCCTTTAGTTCTCTTGACACTGTTATGTGGTTCTTCTGGACCCTCAAAAGCTCTATGCCCAACATACTTATTGCACCTAAAGCATTTGCCTGTGACGCCTTGGCCTCATCCTCTTCAAAAAGATCCTCTTCCTCTAGATGAATAGCCTCTTCCTCTTGTATTTGTATTTTGCATTTGAGAATTGCTCGCTTCTCTAGTGTAGGCTTGCTGTCCTCTTCCTCCGCTACTTTGTCCCTGGTCCTCTACCACTATAATTAATTTATTGTCTCCTATATAACTTTTCTTCTCCTCTTAACACACATTGATAGGCTTTTTCTATTGTTCTTAGGTTAGGCAAATCAATTTCATCTTGAATAGCAACATGTAGCCCATTCACATACCTGGGTACCTTCTCTTGATCATCTTCTACACGCCCAACTCGTATATTGAGCCAATAAAATTGTTTAGTTTACTCTTTAATACTCATCTCCTTTTGTTCCAGGTTTTGTAGCTTCTTGAACAAAAGCTGCAGGTAAGAATTTAGCTCTCAATTTAGTCACCATTTGTTCCCCCAACTTAATTTTCTCCTCTTTTTTTTGTCTTTTAGTTTGCACATGATCCTACATAGTGATGTGTGCCCTTTCAATTTTGTGCATGCAAACTTAACCCTCTTGGGATCCTCTATAGACTTGTAGTCAAAATGCTTTTTCCATCTATGTGATCCAATCTACAAGCTCTTCGAAATTCAAACTTCCATTGTAACAGGGCTCGTTCAGTTTTGGCTTGCTATCAAGTTGTACAACTGCTTTAAGAAATATGGTCTCAGTTTCATCTTCCATCTTTTTTGTGCCAGGTTCTCGAGCTCCTCTAGGTCCCTAAGCTCCTTCTTGAGGCCTTTATTCTTCATCATCACTTGAGTCTTCAACATGCGCTCCTCTTATTTGTGTTGTCTCTATGGCATCCAATCTCGTTTGGATTCCTCTCATAATTTCTACCAAGCATGCAATGCCAAGTGCTCTTGCCCTTGCATCACTTCTATCTAGAGTATCCCTGTGTGCCATTTATTCACCCAATTGTAAGTTTATTTTTCTCAACTTGCCTATGACTCAATCTAGAGTCTTCACACATAAGTCTCAACAAACATATAACCTGTTTTGATACCACTTGGTGTAGGTGGGAGTTACACGGGGCCAAATTAATGGTTGCATCGCTCCCTTGCAGTGATCACACAACACTTGTACACATAGAAACACAACACAAAACAGTGACAACACTTTAATTATTGAATCAAAGATAACACTATATCACAATTTAGAAATTTGAGAACAAATTCTCATTACACTTACGGGCTTAAAGCTTTGCTTCACAAAAATTTCCCTTGTTGTTTGACCCTCTTGAGCACTCGATTCTGCAAATTTGGCTTTTTGAGCAAATGTAATTTCATCAATAGTGATGGGATAAAATCCCTCTTTTATTGTTTGGAAAAGCTTTTTTTATTGAAAACAAGAAAATTCATCAAAAATATATTTACAAATATACATTTGAAAAGATAAATTCTTTTGAAAGTTTTGCTGGAAGTGAAAAGAAATGAAATAAGGAGTTTTAGAATAGAAAACACATGTAGAAATAACTGAACACAAAATTCATTTGTAACTTGTATAGAGGAAATTAATTAGAGATTTTGACATTTGAAAATTACAAATTGCAATATTTAGAAATACAGGGAAATCTCAATCAACAAAATAAATGAGATCACTAAAAATGTTGAGACAGTTTTGAATAATTCCTCTGTAATCCTTGCTTCAAAATAGAGCACAAAGTTTCTGTTCTCTTTCTTTCCACAAAATACTATCTGGGTTTCCAAAAAGTCCATTACAATTACTTCATTGTCCATATTTAAAGCAAAGGGGATGGCGGTTACAAAAACCACATTTTTTGACAATTTACGAAGTCACTTCTTATCAAATAGGAACTTTTTAATGCATATGCACTTTTATAAAATAAAGTGACATTTACAAAGTATAAAAACACACGACTTAATAATATGCAAAAGTTACATGTCAAAAACCAATTTTTCAAAAAGTGCAAATTAAACATTTTGTTTCTTTGCAACTTGTTGAGTAGGCCTTGCATCTTCAATGAACTCAATTACTTTTTGCTTGGCTTTTTGTTCCCTCTTTTGATAGTTATCAAAATTATTTAGAATTTCCTCGACTCTATCTTCGTCTGGGCCTTCAGAATGTAGATAGCTGATTTCACGTTCAATATGCACATCTAACATCTGGGGGGGGGGGCACGACGAAGTTTCTTAGAATCTTTTTCAAATTTGTCAAAAGTGTTCTGGTATTTGATAATTCTTTGAATCGAGTCAAAACTGAAAATGGATCTCAGAGCTGATTCATTTTTAATTAGATGTGAATTCATCTTTGATAACCTGAGCTAGAAGTATGAGCACATTGTTGTCATAAAAAGTGCATGTAAGTTTTTCAATTATTTCTTGTATATCATTACATGCTTCCAACCCCTTTACTTGTGCCTCTTTATATTTTTCTAAACATTCTTCAAGGATACAAATTCTGAACTTAGGGGCACCCACCAACTCTGTTTGATCCCCTTGATCTTTGTCTTTGAGGATTCCTTCTGAAACTAGGGTGTCAGAACTTAGTTGTGACAATGCTTCCAGCTTTGGCAAGTATTGTTTCTAGTTGTTTGCTTTTGTCGCAAACTTCTTCTTAGATCCCCTTGCCTCTTCAACTTTGATTGAATTCTTGTATAAACAGCTGTTGACACATACATTGATCGAGCCCCTTGAGCAATTAGCTTCTCAGGTCAGTCTTTTGTTGATTTTCCCATATGTCCTATTTTTTCAGCGACCTCCAATGTCTCTGTCAGTCATTTGTAAAGAAGGATCATATGAAGAGGAGTATTGAACATGTTTAATCAATTGTTGAACAATTGTTGTGAGGTGATCAACTTTTTATTTGAGTTGCTCTTTTGTGGCTTGGTATTTATCAAAATTTTCAAGAAGTGTGCCAATTCTTGTTTGTACATTTTCTTTTACCTCTTCACGAGTAGCTTTTCCAAGATGTACCATGGAGAACTAGTAATCTTGTATGTTAACTTTTCTTTTCGATTTTTCGGGTGGGGGAATTGCTATTTCAACATATCTTTTTCCTTGATCATCTGTTTCTTTTCTAAGCGGGAGGTGATAGGAGATATCAAGTGCGCTAAAATATACTTCCTGGGGTTGAACAACTTTCTTCCTCTTCACCACCTCATTCAACAATCATGAACTTCTGTACTCGAAACTTGTTGTTAAGAGGCCTTCTTTGTTTGAACTTGTGCAATAAGTATGGGGAGAAGTTATTGTAACATGAATTGAAGAAGTTATGACAATATCGTTAACTTTTTTAGGTAGCAACACTTTAAATGCAATGATAGAGTGTGAAGGTGGGCTTGTAGGCTTCGGTGAAGGCCGTGGAGGCGAAGGGGAAGAAGACATAGGTATTAGTAGAAGCATATGAGGCAAGAAATTGTGCCATGATATTTTTTATCGATGTAGGGGAATGAACTACATGTGAGGATGGGCGGTCCAAGGCACCTTTACTCCAGTATGATGGACATTTGAATACAATTTTAGGCCCTTCGATGGGTTGAGCGGTCTTCAGAGTTATGTCTTCTTTACTCTTTTCTTTTTCAGCCTCATCTTTACTTGCACCTGTCCCTAAAGTGGAGCCTTCTAGTGATTTTCCTCTTGTTTGAGGATGAAGTTTGATAGGACTTTTGATGATAGACTTTGGTAGTGGAGGAAGTCCTTGATTTTTCGCTGAAACTTCTTTTTGCTTAAGCCAAGAGAGAGTTTTGGCAATCATGACTTTAGTCCTATCTTCCAAAGATGTTGATTTGGCTTTGGACCAATAAATTTATGGCAAAGGTTTGAGAAAAATCTTTTGATTGTAGCAAACATGATCCATTGAGTCTTCATCATTTGTCATTCCCTCTGCGATATCTGTCGAGTCATATTCCACAATCTGCTCCAATTTCATTTTGGAATAATCTTGAACCCTGACCTCTTTTTCATCATCACAATCCATCCAAAAATATTCACAATATGGAATGTGTCCATAGGCGGATCCGAGAATATTTTCAATCAGACCTATGATATCATAAGATGGCTTGCTATGAAATGCTCGAAGAGTGATTTGAGTCATTTCTGCATCAATGTTTTTGCCTTGGCTAATAAGGTGCAGGTATATCTTCCAATGGTGATAGGAAAATGTACCTCTGTTTTATGCTTGCTTGATAGGAGTTTTTGGTTTCAGTCAATTGTTGCACCAATTACATCAATGCCCATTTGTCATTGGCATATCTAGGCAGCATGTAAGGAGCATTATAAAAACCACATAATTTGATGTAGGAGAAAGTAGGAAAGTGAATGAACCATGCTCCCCATCGTGCAATTTCCATTGTATCCGCAATTGAAACTTTGACATTGTAGGATTATTCCTCAAACATCTTGATGATGTAATATAGGAAAGCATCATTCCCACGGCGAAAATGCTGTGAGCAAGCTTCCAATGTGAGTTGAGGGTAGAACTGATAAACTCTTGAGGAGTTCAGCGGGCCCACTTGATTCAATCCTGGAAAAATTATTCTTCTGGACACCTCATAAACCAAATATGAGGCCGTTGTACCTCACATAATTGTTTATAGATTGAATTGCTGATTAACTCTGCCCAGTGAATTTATTGTTGATTTTGATGGACGATCCATATATATTGATACATCATTTCTTGACAGTCACAAGCTATAGGGTTTTCAAATACCTAATTTAGAAGGGTGATGATATCATTTATTTCCATTTTGAAATTGAACCTATCAATGTCTTTGATACCTTGGCAGAGGCTGCCTTTGGCTTCTTAAGCCGATGTTTGTTTATCATCTTAGCAGAAGTTGTTCTTTTGTCATCCCATAATTGTTGAGCAACTCCAGGTGTGAGATCTACGAAGGATTCATGATCAGAGATTCTGATCATGTCTTCGATATGTTCTGGGCTGAGACGGAGAATATATTCATTTTAAGGGTTCTTTACCTCTCTATTTTCCCTGGCATAATGGCTAGCACAAGCCATTACAAGTTCCGGTTATTGGATAGCCATATGATTTAGGAACAACATTGATTCTATTCCAGAAATCATTAAGATTTATATGCCCCAGGGCTGTCTGAGATCTTGTTTATGCTATAGATTCTATGTTTGAATGGGGAGTGACCTCGTTGAATTGATATTTCATGTCTCTTCTTTTTCGGGGTCTTTGACATGTGATTTTAGATACTGATTGAAGGAGTTGGCTTTGAAAGCCAATTAGAAGAAAACAAATGCAAAACACTTTCAACAATCTGCTACAGGCTTTGGTGGGTTCTGGGACTGTTCTGTTAGGTAAAAGTTCTGCGGGACTTCTGATTTGCTTTTAGACCTGCTGGAATTCGGATCTGATTTTGTAGTTATGAAACCCTGCAAAACTTTGAAGCTGCTTTCACAATAAGAAACCCCACCAGACCTCTGATCTGCTTTAGCAACTGAAAACGCTTTTGGGTTTATGATCTATTTTCTTACTTGAAATCTCCGGTCAAATTTGAATCTAGTTTTCCTGTTTGAAATCTCCGGTCAAATTTGAATCTAGTTTTCCTGTTTGAAATCTCCACAGGATTTGGAAGTGCAAAATGCAATGCAGATTTTAGTGAGCTCGAAAGTTCCAACTAGGATATTGTCACACGATTTTACAAATCTCAACATACAACTTCATTTTGATTAAGGTCAGAAGATACCATGCGAGCGCGGAAGTTTGAATGACCCAAAGTGTGATTTGACCAAGAAATGAAGGCAAAAGGATTTTGTAGGGAAAATGAGCGTTTGAGCAAAGTGGAGGGAAGTGGAGAAGGTTCAGAGCAAGTGAAATGAAAGTGAAAATGGTCAAAGGGGCATAAATAGTTGAAAAACCATGCGAAAATTCCACATGTGTGGGGAGTTATTTCAGCATTTATTGTGGGGTAAGATTGAGTTTCAGGGTCAATGAACAGTTTGACTCTGTGTTTCTTGAAACTTTTGTGGGTTTGGAGTTAGGCCGAACATTGAGAGTCGGGAGTAGAATAACAATTTGCAGTTCATTCTGCTCACAAACTATAAGACTTCGAAACTTAGATAAGAAGCAAAAACTCGGAACTTCTGAGCAATTTTACAAATTAAATGCAAACCTGCTGGAAAACTTATAAGTCTTGAATTTACATCATTTTGTTGGGAGTAGAATAACAATTTGCAGTTCATTCTGCTTACAAACTATAAAACTTTGAAACTTCGATACGAAGCAAAAACTTGAAACTTCTGAGCAACTTTACAATTTAAATGCAAACTTGCTTGAGAACTTATAAGTCTTGAATTTACATCATTTTTTCCAACACTTAGTCAAGTTCTTGTAGCTCTAAGTTCACAAATGAATATAACTCAATTGTGACACTGATTAGACTGATTTTGGTTGACTATGACCAAATTTACTTGGAGTACTCAAGTTTTTGCATACACTCAAATTTGGTTAAGACAACACAAAAAATAACCATTGTAACATGTGATCTCTATGAGCCCCAAGTGTGACTAATGTGAATTTTGAGACCAAAATGTGATCTGAGGCCACTTATTGAAAATTTGCAGAAAACAAATTATTTTTGGGCGATGCAAGATTCCTTGTACACCTTGGATACTCCTGCATCAAGGGTTAGTACTCAAGAACTTGCAGAATTTTATTATAATCTGCTGTTATTTGTGTTATCCTTGCAGAATTTTATTTGTACGTCGTAAATTTTTGTGGCTCATTGTCTTTATTTGCACACATTTTGTAATGGCAACAAATGAACTTGCAATTTATGCTTTAAATACAGACTGGATGGGCTTATTTTGATTTGCCTCTTAACTTTGCACACATGCGTGCACACACACATATGTAATTGTGCCAAATCTTACTAGCGACTCGTGAACCATGCTTTTAATACTTATTTTTTATTGTTTCTGCTTGTTCAATCATTTGTTCTCTCTTTTGGTAATTGGATTTCTAATATATTGCTAGTGCTTAGGATTGCTATACCTGATGTAATCAACAAGTTTTGTTTTCTTTGCGAATTGTGCATACATATGATTTGTGCTAATGTTAGTATCATGTGTTGCTACAGGTGGAGTCGCTGTTGGAGAGAGAGCATTTCACACTTGAGGAGCTTTTTGATGAGGAGGAAATTATTCAAGAATGCAAATCCGTGAACAGTCGTCTTATCAATTTGTAATTTCTTCAAATCTGCCCTCACTTGTTGCTTTCATTTGCATGATGGACAATTGGAATGGTTGACTTTTTCCTCGACTATGGGTTAACAACTTTATTGAATTATTATTGTTAAAAGTTACATTCCTTATATTGTCAGGTTCCTTTTGTGGGTTCGTCTTGTTGTAATTTTAATTTTATCCTTGTTTTGCTGTCATTTATGTGAAATGCTTTTTAGTCATCATATATTGGTTTTACCCAATTTGTTTTTGCTTTCTTATGGTGGCAATGCCCCTTATTTAGTATACAATCTAGAAGGAAGGTATCTCGCATATGCTCCTTATCTTTCATGTGGATTTGAGTATTACTATTTTTTGATTTTCTAAAGTGAATTGTCCATAGAGTTGACGAAGCTACAATAAAAGCATGGTTAGATCATTAATGCACGAGCCATGCTAAGTAGAGTAAATTGTTGAAGTTCATAGAGGTGAAATTGCCATGCTATAACTAGTGATGATTGACACTTTATGTATATTGTAGCAATTGAGTTTGCCTCCTGAAGTTGGTTTTCCACTTGAATGAAAGATGTATTGCTTTTTTGGGTATAAATTTAATTGCAGTGTAGTGTTATGATTGTGGTATAAAAGTGAATACAACGAATTATTGTTAAAATTTTTCGTACACAAGCATATTATTAATAAATTGTTTCTTTATTTGGTATTACACATTTTTCCTTGGATCACTGAAAGATATTTGCCCAAATATGTCATACAGGAGCTACATAAGGTGTTATTTGCATGGGAAAGGCCTTGGCCTATAAAATGGCAACCAAGTGGTCATACCTTAGTGGCATGCGGAGGCAATGAAATGCATAAGTTAGAATTTATTTTGTATTCTCTTATGCTTGCTCTTAACTAATCTCTTGATTATATAGTGAATGTATTGGTTTGATCAATAACTAAGGGAAATGAAGGCCAGTGAAGGTGGATTTAAAGAAATTTGAAGGTACATAATGTCTACCAACATTGTTGAGACTTACCATGTAGTGAAGTAATTTGATCGTTTGACATTTTACAATTTGAAATTTAGGGTAAGGTTATTACTAGAGAAGATCCCTCTACCATAAAGTAGATAAAAGAAGTAAAATTCCCTACAAAGGCTAATTTAATCAACAAGTGGGATGCCAAAGATAGTAATCGTTTTCTTATTTTGCAACTAGTGTCTAAACATTTGAAGAAGTGCGGGATTGTTTGGTTGGTATGTCTGAATCCCTGGATTTGACTACAAGATTGTTTTTACATGAAACATTTCTCAGACAAGGATGATGGAAGAGGGAAGTGTTGTAGAGCACATCGACTCCATTAAAATATTGTTGCAGCAGCTCTGCAAACCGTTAAAAACGGGATGTAGTGATGACGGTGGAAGTTTGCCACTTATCTCACAGCCTGATTGTAATGCATTAGGCAGAACCACCTTGCCGCAGAAAGGCTAAAAGATGTGTCTTACCACAAGAAACACCCGTTGTACTATTCTCAGCAAGTTAATCAAAAATGCCTAAGAAGATGTGGAAAGGCATTTGCTTCTATTATGGGAAGCAAGGACACAGTGTGTGTAGTCATAGGAAAAGGGCCCTGGACTTATGAAGTGTAATGATGAATCTTATGATGAAGTAAATGTTATTTTGGGTACAACTATTAAACTTGTTATCTGCAGAAACCAAGAATGGCTGGAAGGAACTCTGCATGCATTTGCAAAAGAACTGCTTTAAAAAAGTCTTTATTATGACTTATATTCAAGTTTGAGGTGTGACAGGAACAAAAGTGGTATACAGTAAGATTCCATTGAAGTGAATAAATGGCTTTGGCTAGGCTATATGTTTTTTATTTAACAATGAAAGAGAGTGATCATGTCTCTTAAGATAGATCAGTGTTGTTAGTCCCGGAGCAACATAAGAAATTCTGGTGGAATAGGCTGCATGTTTTTTTGTGACATCACATATAAGGGGCTTTCCTTGAGCAGAAACTATTAATTATGAATTCTTACCTTCTCTTCACCTCCTCCTGGATATTTGCTTTCGTTAAAGACTTAAAGTTTTTAAACGTATTCTGTGCACCTGTTCTTTTGCATCTTCCACTAATTTTTCATTATTCTTATATGTGTTGTCCATATCCATGTTGTGCCCTCCTATCCATCTGCTTGGTTTGCCACCTTTTCCCCTCCATCCCATGCTGCTTTCCTTTCCCATTCTGATCTTCAGAGGTTTCCTTTTCCATATCATAGCTTCATTGTCTTGCTCTTTTAAAAGCTTTGTTGCATGTAGCCACTGTTTTCCAGTAAACCAAATACAAAAGTCAAACCCAGGGATTGAAGACCTTAACCTAATGTGCACCTAAATCATCCTGTCAGTCATTTCTTCCCTTTTTAAAAAACCTTTATTTATCCACTTGCCTTCAGAAGTTTAATAAAAAAATTGCCCAAAGAAATGAATTTATTAATGATCCAAGTTGCAACAAATAACAACAACATTATGAAAAAATTGTCAAAGAATGACAATATTTGGTAAGGCAGTCTGTCATGGTTGTAGATGGTGCCACTGTCTCTTATTCTGGGAAATGTCCAAGTATAGCGGACAGTGTAGGGCTACACCCTTAATAAACCACGGCTGCACTTTCTCTAGGAGGCATTACTATATTTGTCTGTAGATTTTGAGACTAGGCATTTGCTATATTTGTCTGTAGATTTTGAGACTAACTTTGGATCAGGCATTTTAACAGCAGTCTTTCAGGTTTTGTTATGGGAAGCATATTGTCTTACTTTTCCAGTAAGCTAATTGGAATTTTATTTCACAAATTGGTAGTTTTGTATCATTGAAGAGAATGAAGGTTTGTCTCATACTATTGACATCATATGCTGGGTTGTGTGTTTAATTTTGACAAAGCTCATGATTTTAATGAAGCAACTGCAATATATAGCGAGTGATTTAAAATGTGAAATCAAATCCATAATTGTGAATGATACCATGAATTTGTGTCATGGCTGATGGTCACATTGTAGTCCTCATTGGTAAAATGGAAAAGGTGTGCAAGGAGGGGCATTGTATTACCACTGTCTCTCAATCCTTGGATCCAAAAGGAAAGCAAATGATAATGGAATGGACTTGTTGTCAAAAAACATTTGAGCAGATTATTTTAATTTTCCATGTTCAAGAGGAGTGCCTTACAAAGAGCAATTTATATGTTTACAGAGCAATTGATTATTCTGATATTTGTGTCTTTTAGAAATTAGTGTATGATACTGAGTTTTCCAAATGTTGAGACAGGGTGTATTGCATCATCTCACTTGTGGCATTTTGCAGCCTTCGAGGTAGAGCGCAGGTGCAACAAATGCTGCAATATGTTGTTGAAGAGCCAGCAGAAGATGCAGATAATAGACGGGCATTCAAGTAAGCAGTTTACACTATTATTTTGTATTTTTCTCTTGGCATGAAATAGAGAGTGCCTTTTTTCCAGATGAAAGACTATATATTGTTTTTGTGCTTGGATATTATCTTTATGTAAACAAATTTGTGAATTTTCATTTGCAGGTTTCCATTTATTGCTTGTGAAATATTTAGTTGTGAAATTGATGTCATACTGAAGACGCTTGTAGAGGATGAGGAGGTAGGTTGCTATCTGTGCTCATGGATACATGGTTCTAAAATCTTGTTGCTAAACAACAGGAGACAGATTGTGTTTTAAGTGGTATTATTGTTATTCTTGTGTTTCTAATCTTTTGTGTCAAATCATTCATTATTTACTATTTGAAGGATACATGAATGCCCGTATCCTACAATTAAGTTTCTTTTGAAGTCATATTCTATAGGAGTCAGATTGTGTTTTTAAGCTGTAGTATTGTTGTGCTTCTAATATTTTTGGATCAAATCATCTATTATATGCTATTTGAAGGATACATAAAGGCTTATATTCAACAATTTAGTTTTTTTTGAAATTATTTTTGTACATAAACTACTAGATTGTAGCTCCTTTCTCGTACTTTATTTCAGCAAGATTGTGGTTGTTAGTTTGTACTTGCAAAAAGGTTGCTGTTATGTGGAAGATAATGGCAAGAGTATGAGGAAGTTTTTGCTACCTATGCTTCTTGCTGCATGATTGTAGAATGTTCTGTTGGTAGATACTAAATGACAGATTGAGTTTTTAAGTAGGTTTAAAGTTGGTCCAGCAATTTTTTTGGATAGGATCATTCATTCTGTAGGGTTTACCATACAAACAAAAGAACAAGTCATATAATTTAGTTTGTGTTCAATGCCATTTAATAAAAAAATTGACTAGTTTATAGATGATCTTCTGCGCACATTTTTTTAACGTAAGTTCTGTGTTATTAACTCCACAATAACCTTTTTTGTTAGCTTTTTATTTTTAAAAAACTTTGCAAGGAGAAGAAGTTGTAAGTAATATTGTACTAACATATTTGATTTATTTATCTATAGTTGATGGACCTGCTTTTTTCCTTTTTGGATCCTGACCGTTCTCACAGTGCATTATTAGCTGGCTATTTTAGCAAGGTAGTTTCTCTTATCACTGTTTATGCATTATAGTTTAATCTTACTTCGCTTATATCCTTTCTGTTATGTTCATGCTATCAAAACATTTTCGGTAACATAGTTGAACAAATCACATTTATTATGTCAGTATCTAGGAGTCATTTTATATATTCAATTGATTTTTGGAGTCTTTTTTTGGCAATTTTACATTTAGATTAGTAATATTTGTGGGGATATTACATGTGTGGGTTTAAGTCATCTCAAGGTGACCTCCATGGGTAGTCATTATCCTAATGACGTTTTTCCAAATTAAATTATAGTAATAATCACAAGGCAAGGGGACGTACTTAGCACACAAGCACCTTAAAGGATTTGTTAGTGGGGGGAGAAATGGTGAATTTAATTCACCGCTTTGGGCCAAATGGGAATTAAATGCCCAAAGCAATTGATTATATTCACCGTTCCTCCTTTCTACTAACAAATGTTTTAAGGTGCTTGTGTGTTAAGTGGGTCGGTCCCATGTCCTATGATTATTACTAAAAAATTAAAATACACGAGGAAAAATATCATTAGGTTAATGACTACAGTGTACTCATGGATGTCATCATCTTGAGATGACTTAAAACACACAAGTAAAATCCTGAAAAAATTAATAATCTAATTAAATTGCCTGTGAAAGCCTTCAATTGCTTAACACAATACATGATTGGGTTGTAAATGGATTAATCCCAAATCAGTGAGAATTGTGAGACAAGGGTGACTTATAAGCCACTACATGCTCCAAAAGCTTTCACCAATGAGGAAAGAAGCCCAAAGCAGTGTGCTAAGTGTCTCCCCTTGCCATGTGATTATTACTAAAAGATTAAATCCATGAGGAAAAAAGTCACTAGGGTAATGACAACTCATGGAGGTCATCTTGAGATGACTTAAACAAGCACAGGAAAAATCCCACAAAAAATAATAATCTATTTTTATCTTTGTTTATATCTTGTAATTGATGTTTTCAATGATCATATTACCATATCTATGTCTGTGGCATGTTTGCTTGCAGATGGGGTAAAATCCCTAAAAAATTAATAATATATTTTTATCTTTGTCTGTTTCTTGTAAGTGAAGTCTTACATGATTAGTATTGCATATCCATGTCTGTGGCATAATGTTTGCTTGCAGCTAATTTTTGTATGTTGGTTATTTTCTGTTAGGTTGTAGTATGCTTGATGCTGCGAAAAACAGGTCCTCTTATAGAATATGTACAAGTAAGTATTTTATTCATTGATACCAGTTTTAAGACAGATGTTTTGAATGGGTTGAATGCCAGCAGTCATCATCTTTGTTGGAAACTTAATCTCTTTATGTTTTCACTATATTTATTTTATGCTAAGTTGATGGTATTTCAATCTATTTTAAATTCAAAAATATGAAGATTCATTTCATCCGTAATTTTAGTTAACCTTATTTTCTGTAAATATTTTTTCATGCTCAAGTAACCTTGTTTGTTTCAAGAGTATGGTTTAATAGCTTCAATAGGTGCTATGATAAGCCCCTTGCAAAGTTTATAAGAATGACCATATCTCGGTCAAACACATTCTCCTGTGACTCATCAATATGTTAAAATTTATGGCCAAACTAAAGCTTAAATTTACCTACAATAGCATTATTTATAGGCTGCCCTATTAATTAGTATTAAATTAGACTTAAATCATAGAAATTCAAGGGTTTTGACTCTATGACGGACTCCTTCCAATCCCTTTCAAAGGCCATGCTACTATTGTAAATAGTAATATTATTTAAGTCTTAACCAATTTTGGAATTTCTAGCTATTAATGTTGGAATGTCTATTTCTAGTTGCATTGGCAAGATAACTGTAAGATCCTCCTAATAATTTCTTGTGAATGTAACATTACATATGCATTTTCTTGTGAGTGGTGTTGTATCAACAAATTGTTCGAGCTTAAGCATATGAGAATTATTGTGCTGTCCCAATTTGCAATTTTTGTTCTTGTTTACACTATATACAATTGACTGCTGTCATGAATAGATGGTTGGGGAAATGCTTATTTATGTTTTGTGCAGATTTAAATGAACCAGGAGGAGTTGTTAACACCACCCAAAGAAATGGAAGATGTTATGGGGATAGTGCATTTAAATTGCAGTTATATAATATAGTCCTATTCTATAGAAATTTGCTTGTTTGTATAGGCCAATGTTGAGCATCTGATTTAAATCCTTAAAAAGAACTAACTGTTGCCGATTTATTTAACTCTATTAATTTAAGCGTACTTTATATAATTGTTGCAACCACCAATTGCACGACATTCTAAAGATTTACAAAGTTATCCGGTTGATCATGGCAATATTGCTAGAAGTTCAAAATAAATCCCGAGTTGATTTTCCATTAGATGAGAAGCATGGCATAGGATTAAAACATGTGATCTTTGGTAAAATGTGCATTAAACCACCTGCTGTTCTCATGGTCAAAATGTTTGTGGATTGAATTCCATTTGATCATAGAGTTTTGCTTTTCTAGAATTTTGGAACAAATTTGGGCCAACTTACCCTAGTTATTTGAAATTACTTTGATAAAGGATGATAAATAGTCTGGGTGAGAAACACAGCCTAGTGGATAAATTTTAGCATGTGATTATGGGTAAATAAAAAATGCTCATTTCAAATTTTGATACATTTGAGTTCCTGGGCAAGTTTTTGCATTATCAATGGATGAATCACAGGCCACATCTATTAAGGAAGTCTGCTTAGCTAATAAAATTTGTCATAGCAAATTATTTATCCTCAAAAAATAAGCTACAGATGCATATATCCTGGAAGTATATAACTAGTGTAACATATATTGATTCTTGATATTTTATGGAAAAGTGAAGGAGGCATAAATTATTGCTACAATGTTGATCAAAACCTCTAAGAAATGGATCTTTTGCGTAAGATTGTGCATGCTTAAATTTGAACTGTACTTCAAATTTTAATATAATGGAGTTCCTATGCAAATTTTGGCATTATCAATTGACAAAACACATTCCATATCTATCATGAAAGGCTGCTTAGTTAATCAAATATTTGTCCTTACAAATTATTCATCATCAGCAAATAGACTCCAGATACATCTATCATTGAAGTGTATAACTAATGTAACATATATTGATTCTTGACATATTATGGAAAAATGAAGGAGGCATATAGTATTGCTACGAGTGTGATGAAAACCTCTAAGTAGTGGATCTTTGCAGTAGATCATGCAAACTTAAATTTGAACTGCATACTTAAAGTTGAACTATTGCAAAAAGAAACCATTAGGTGGTCTCTTTATAAAAAAAGGGCAATTATTTTGCTAGTATTTACTTGTACGCAGTTAGGGGCTTCATGATTAAGTAATTTTATATGTTTCTCTGATTTCACATTTTGTTTACTTTTATTTAAAGGCATGCTTTCTAACATTTTTTTTGACTTCCTCATTGAATTAATTTCTTTCCATCCCGCACTTTTATTATTATTGTAATAGGTGTTTATTTAATGCCAAATCTGCTTATCTTATCATCTCTGCTTTTTATGTTTTCATATATTCAGGCACACCAAGTTATATTTTGTAAATTGGTGGACCTAATTGGCATCACGTCAATCATGGAGGTATCCTTCTTTCTGTATGATATTTTGGAATGTGCCAGATAAGAAATATGGTTTTGGCCCTTGGGCATAGTTGGTAGTGTAGCATCTCAAATATTAACAAAACCCATAACCATTATTATTTTTGAGAGATTTGATGCTTTCACAGTTCATAAAGATTGGATTGCAGGCTTTTGGAATTACTGTGTACGAGTTTTTATCTGGACATTTTGGATCAATATCTGTGATCCATCATCAAGAGAGAATTATTATTTGTCATTGATATTCTGTCTCCTGATGATGGATCACGGATGTTGATCCAAAACGTCGAGTGAAAAACTTGTACACAGTATTTCCAAAAGCCTGCAATCCAATTATTGCTTTTGTTTGTTGCAAATAGTTTTGCATAATATATTGTTTCCCTGTATGTTTTAGCTTGTTACAGTCTAGTCTTGCTTATTTAATTTGATACAAACATAAAAGTTTGCTTACTTGTAATTCAATTTCTTTTCATTTGACAGTAGTTTCATTTGAGCATGTGTATGGGCGCGCTGAATTGTAAATTCATTAAGGATCAAACTTTTCCTTGAATTTTTTGAGTATGTCTCTAATTATGCATTTTTTTTTGAAGGTTCTAATTCGATTAGTTGGAGTAGATGATCATATGTTTACAAGTTACATTGATGCTATGCAATGGCTAGCTGATACAGACTTGCTTGACTTGATTGTAGAAAAATTGAGCTCACCTGTAAGTATGTTTGAGGATATCTTGCTGTTCTGGAGTTCTTAGGTTTTATCTCAAGGAAGAGACAGAAATTAACTTTCCATGTATTACATATCTGGGTCTTCAAAATCCTGAACAAGCTTGTAAATTTAGATTATTTCTGTTTTGTCGAGCAGAATCCTCCTGAGGTACATACCAATGCTGCAGAAACACTCTGTGCTATTACTCGCTCAGCTCCTTCTGCACTGGCTTCAAAGCTTTCCAGCCCAAGGTGCGGACTACAGCATGAATCTTTGCATTATTTAAAGTATCATTTTCTGTTTTTGTTTGGTCAAACTGTCTTGACATATTTATTTCTATGTGCAGCTTTGTGGGAAGACTTTTTCACTATGCATTGGAAGATTCAGTGTCAAAATCTACCCTGGTACACTCATTGTCTGTTTGTATCTCTGTGTTGGATCCAAAGAGAACAGCAACAATGGCAACAGCTGGCGGCGGCCGTGGACACCATATCACAGAGTCATTATTTACTGCAAATCCTGAGACTGTGGATGGCATGCTGCAGAGGCTTGGTAAGTGTCAATCAGACTTATAGTACTGAATACTACGTGGCTGATACATGTCTTCAATTACGGGTCTATATGAGAACCTACAAATCTTGCCAACAGAAAAATCAGATTTAAACAAACCTTAAACCTTTTTACTTGAAAAATGATTCCATCAAGACTCGAGCTTGATGATACATGCATATTATGTGGACAAATAACTAACTCTTGAGATCAGGAACAACATGTAAATGGGAATCTCCTTATTCTAAATAGATGTAGGTGTTTCCTTGCGAATGATTAATGATGGTTTTTTCTTGTACTCAAAACTCTTTATTCACCACTTTTCAGTTGTATTTTTCAATGGTGTAGGTGACTTGCTGAAGCTCTTGGATGTATCTTCTAGTGAAATAGTTTTACCCACGACATATGGTGAACTCCGGCCACCTTTGGGAAAACATCGTTTAAAGGTTTGCTCATTTGCAACAAATAAATTTTATTTGTAATGTAGAAAAGTTATTTTCTACTTGCCATATCTTCTATTGTTGGGCAGGTTATTTTCTAGTTGCTATATCTTATGTTTTGGGTTTTAACTTTTTATTAGTTAATTGTTTTAGAAGTGGTTGTAGATTGTTGCATCAATTGACTGATTTATAGCAAATCTGAATGGGGTGGGTTATTTTCAGTCTTCTCCATAGGAGAACCAAGCCTGAAGGATATTGATTGGCTTTTCAAGGACATTGCTTATCTTACTTTATCTGAATAGCACCAATTCAGATTGTCATTTTTATTATTAATTACTAATAATGTTTTCAGATAGTTGAGTTCATTGCTGTCCTGCTAAGGACAGGTAGCGAAGTAGCTCAAGGGGAATTAGTACGGTTGGGTGCTATTCAAACAATTATTCAGCTATTTTTTGAGTATGTATTCTACACAAATTCTTTTTGATTTTTAATACTTCTACTAATTACATATAGGCATTGGTGACCAAAACTATATCTATAACATTGGCTGTATTTATTTGTGCAGTTATCCATTTAACAATGCGCTACATCATCAAGTGGAGAGTATCATATTTTCATGTTTAGAGGGTAACAATACAACACTTCTTGAGCACCTCCTTCAAGATTGCAATTTAGTTGGACGAATTTTGGCTGCAGATGGAAATCCTATTGTTTCTGGTGATGAAAACAAGGTATTTTAATGCATCATTATTGTAATTTAAGAAATTGTCATCCAAACAAAATTAGAGGACACCAAAAAGAAAGAAATTTTATTGTGGTAACCTGGAACCCCCTTGGCTTTGGTTGATTTCATTGTTAAATACAATAATGTCAACATTAGCTATGTGTAGGCTTTACAGTAATCATTACAACCTTGTCCATGTCGGCCTACAGAGACATCATCACAATATACAAATTCTCTCTCTTCCATTTGTTTCAATAACAGTTTCTTTTATCTCTGTGTTACATTGAATGAAATATATTCTTATGGGTGTAATTTATTGGTCATTGTGAACGGTATATTTCAGTTTGTAAATTTGCAATATTGTCAAAGAACTATCTCTGAAGTGATTCTAATTTGTTGTCTTCCACTTTCTGTAATTTGAAATTCGTTCTAGCCAACTGTACCTGCTCCTGGAAAAGTCCCACCGAAGATAGGGTATATTGGTCACTTGACACGGATTGCAAACAAACTTATCCATTTGGGAGCAAATAATCATTTTATACAGGCCTTCCTTCAGGTATGCTTTTGAATGTTTCTCATCATATGCTAAAAAGATTTGTGCTGTGTAAATATTGTTGCGTGATTGTAAATACTTGAGAAATAATTTACATTTCTCTGATATATCACTATGATTTTAATTTGAAAATATGAGACAAATGACAAACTGCTGGGTTATACCTTAATTACCGGGATATGAGTATAGATAGAGCTGGTGGTATGGATACAACATTTCTTTTGAAACCTTAGGATAAGGTACAGAGCAAAATTGTATGTGTGTGTGTATATGACAATATGTATAAAGATCAAGATAAAAATATACAGATATACACAGTTTTTACAAGAAAATTAAAAACATGTTATTGAAATAAACAAAGAGCCATGTGGCATTAGGACGTAATAATCTCAAATAAACTGTAGAGAAGATTAGCATTGCTCATTAATGTTGAAAACATATTCAAAGCAGGTAAATTGGTAATTGTCTTCAGAAATATTTTTGCCAGCCAGTGAGCAAATATAACGGCAATCATCTGGACATGTGTTAGTTTCGAAGGCAGGAAACAAAGCAATAATATTTATAGCAAGTGAGCAAATTAGTAATTGTTAATGTTATTAGAGATTGAAATCAGACAATTTCTTTTTGTTCTGCTGTTTATAGAGTCACTCTCAAGGGCTTTCCCAATTGTTGAAATTTTTGAATTTAAGATAATGCCTTGAGTTCTTGTAGTGTTCTTTTGCATGGTGATGGATATTTCTAATTTTAATTGTATTGACTAATTTCATTCTAATGACCTTGTTGCATGATATATTACTCTATACAGTAGTTGGATAAGAGTGTATTCAATGTTTCAAATTGTATGGTTCATAGTTCAAAATCTCGTTCTTTTCTATTTCTTGGCAGGGCAAGACTCGGATCTTGGCAACTTTATTGCTACTTTAAAAAACATATAAATTCATAAAATAAACTTAAATTAAATGTAAAACACTGTTAAATGACATGAGAAATGAATGTAGAGAATGCCATAAGTTACAAACAGCCCAGCTGAAGGCAATGAGTATTAATGGCAAATACTACAAAACTGTGTTTTTAGCCTCAGCAAAGTTTGAAAGAAATCTTGAAAACACACCAACTGCTCATTAATCAGATTCCATCCTCCTACAGTAGTTCAAAATCTTGGCGATATCTCAGCCTCAGGCCCCTGAAAGGCTAAATCTCAAGCCCCTAAATCGCTATTGGCAATTTGGCACTACTGTATTCACTATTCACGGGATCGCAAATCATTGCTGGGAAAAACGCTTAACAGTTAACATTGAACACAGTCAACAGTAACACTGCTGGGAATCACGAATCACTGCTGGGAAAAAGTTAAAAACGCTTAACACAGTGACTTGTCACTTATCAATCTCGATATAAAAGCCTGCAATGATGTGCAATCTGTTGCCAATGTGCTGTGATTCTATGAATTTAAAAATTGCGTATTGATAAACTCAGAAAACCACATATTGATAAACTCAGAAAACTATGTATTGGGAAACTCAGGAAACCCTGTTAAATCCGTGTAATAACAGCATTAAAATTATATTTTCCTTATAGCCGAGATGACAGGGATTTCTTGTCTTGCGAGAAACAGTCATTTTTCTCATTTAGCAGTGATCTCGCGACAAATGCTGAGAATTGGCGAGAAATCGCAAAGATTTTGAACTATGGTACAATTGATCTTTTGATTTTAGAGCCTTTTTATTTCAGTCAAATTTTAATATAATTCACCCCTAGAAGCGTGTCAAGTTAAAATCTATGCATGTCTATGCCCTTTAAATAATGATGAATGGTATCACGGAATGCTCATCACAGAACTTTTTTTATGTTGCATCTGTATCAGGAAAATCAGGAGTGGGGAGATTGGGAGACAACTGTTCTCTCAAGCCGTAATGCAGTGGAAAATGTCTATCAATGGGCCTGTGGGTAGGGTTTATTTACCTTATAGTACCTTTGCAAACAAATCGTTTGTTTAGTTTTGATCATTATATGGTGTACTTCCATGAAACATTTGATGCATATCCATGGGTTGAAAAAAGGTTCTGATGTCTGTCAGTTGTATGCATGATTGTTTTCTCATTGTTGTTGACTCGTTGAGTATACTCATGGTATTTTAATAGTTTTTGTAATTCCTTGACTGAAACATCTGGCTCGGTAGGTCTACTTTGTACACATTGGCTTCCAAGAAGTCTTGTGTACTTTTGGCTTCTTGGATTCTCTTTCCTTGAACTTTCTATTGTTAATGGTTGTATCCTCGAGCCCCATTGACCTACTTTTGGTCATTTGTGAACATTAATATAATTTCTTGCTTTTGTTCTTTCTTGCTGTTACAAGGGACAGTGGTAATGTTCCTTTGACATTTGCAACAGTTGGAAGTAAAAGTCTCTCAAAAATTCTCTATAATAAAAGGAGGAAATGTTTCACATGTGCATATATATCTTATGTCCAAAGAACAGTAGGATGACATCTAGAGATTGTATACAGATATTGGTTTAGAATCTTAGATGAAATCACAACGGTGTTCTATAGTGAACATCGGGTTTATGTGGATGCATGTCTTATGTACATGGGTATGAGGAATCTTTCTCATAATAATTCTCAGTGTTAATCATTAGAAGAATCTCTGTTTCAGAATTGTTCTCTTCTGTTTAGCTGTCCTTAGCTCTCAGGATTTCCATCTCTCCAAAGGTGGGCTGTTCTTGTATACTGTCTATCGAATCTTCCTACTGATTAGTTTGATTCTTTATTCTTTCCTTGTCCTCTTAATGACATTAAGCTCTTTGCAAGCTATTATCAGTTCTGCCTCAATATACCTCCTTAACCATAGCCAATATTTTCTTTCAGATGGCCTAACATCCTTCGGCAAGCTTCTTTCTTTGCCTGCCAAATAGAAAGAGCAAAGGGTGAGAGGTGGCTAAGAACTTTAAGGAAACCGTTTCCTTTTGCATCTGTGATTTCAAATTTTTGAAGTTTTAAAATCTCATTACAAACCTAGGAAACAGTCCTCACCAAGGTTGTCAATAGACCTGCTCAGAATCTTATGCTTTCTCTAAATCAATGCCTCTTTTCAATAAGCATTCTGTCTCACACAATTAAGGTTTCTTGTGACTTTAATGATATCTATCTACTTAACCGAGCTCAGCAAGTTTCACATTCTTTTGGGATATCTGAAAGGATGGAGTGGCCAGAGCTGCAATTAGCAGAGGGGCTGTTACAGATAGGCTGAATGTCGTCAGTAATTTGCAATTTCTTTATATTTGCTTCTACTGCTACACACAAGCCTTGAGGGATGCCTTCTGCTTCTGCCCTGCTATTGGTCGAGGTTCTAAATCCCAAATTTAATTCAACAAATATTTTCCCGTGGTTCCATTCCAAGCTTTGACCACCTTCATCCATTATTTATTTTGGTAATATGATAAATCTATTGATCTTTCATGTTTTTTGCTGAAAACTACCAAATCAAAGCATTGATTTCTTTTCTTTTGCCTGATTACTGACTCTGAATTGTGTATATAATCAATATTTATCTGATTACTTCATTGCTATTTGCAGACGTCCAACAACTGTGCATGAGCGGACTATGGACAGTGACGAAGATGACTTCCGTGACAGAGATTATGATGTGTCAACAATGGCCAGTAATTTAAGTCAAGCATTCCGCTATGGGATGTTTGACAATGAAGATGGTGAGGAGGTAATGCTTCTAGGATATCTCAGGCTGGTCTTTTGTGAAGCTTTCTTCATGTTTTTTTTGTGATAGAATTTACTTTAGCTTTTTCTTCATTATGCTGTGATCGAATCCTAACATACTGCATCATTTCATGCTCTTCTTTTGTCTCATACATTTGTGCAGGCTCACGGGGTGATTGATAGAGATGATGAGGTATTGTACGCCTCTACAGCTAAATTTGCATTAGTGGGACTTCAGCAGGCCTTATTATTTTCATCTTAAATTCCGGAAAAGTCCATAGAGGCGTGTTAAATCAAAGCATGTTTTTAATAGCTGTACCATGGGCTCTAAGGTGTCAGTGTAGTTGCAAGTAATAAATTTTCTAGTTTGGCTTGAAATTAGAGTTGTAAAACTTAATCATCGTTGTTCTGGGGACTTTAATTCAACTTTGTTCTTACATGCCCCTCATATTTTCAGGATGTCTTCTTTGATGACGAGTCAGCTGAAGTGGTAGTTTCCTCTCTCAGGATAGCAGACGAACAGGACAGGTAAATCAATAGTGCATAAATCTGCAGAAGATTCATGTAAATAAAAACCTAGCAGGAAAAAAACCTTATATTTTAGTATCCATATGTTTATAATTTGAAAGAATTTAGAAGTTGCATTGCTACTATTTGCAACTGCATTGGCTGCAGAATAGGCTAGCCATTTAACTGCACAAGCTTTGTTATGCCTTTAATTGTTATTTTTTTCTTATTTTCTGTATTAGGCTTGTTCATATTTGGATGGTGGCCATGGCTATTTTATACTTGTACTTGATCATATGGTTTAGGAATTCACCGCTTTAGGTTAACCCCCTCTTGTTCATTCATTGCTTTAGTTCTGATCTTAGGGTCCTTTATCCTAATACTTATCTATTATAATTGTTTGTACTCTCAAATCTCATTAACCTATTTTGGTCACTTGTCGACATTAATATAATTTATTTATTTCCTTCTTTCTAATGGGTTGTAGATATTCCAATTGAGTATGGTGTTTGGTGAAGTTCAGTATCCTCACTTTGTTAATTTGTTGTATTCTTCGTGCTTTTTCTGCAGTGGGGGGTTAAGGGAAGCGATGTTTACAAATGCAAATTGGTTTGCTTTTCAAGATGATAGGCCTGGTGACCAGCCAATGGCAACATCTCTTGTTTCCTCATCCGCAAGGGTAGATGATAGCCATGTAAATAACACAGTGACATCAGCTAATAGTGGCGGGAGTAGTAGCAGTGATGATGAGGTTGTGGTAGGGGAAGATGAGGAGTTAGTTGATAGCGACACTTCTCAAAGTGCATCTGCCACTGGCTTCGATGCAGATTTCGGAAATGGTAAAACACCTAATGGTGTAGACTTAGAAATGAAGGGAAAGACTTCCTTACATTTACTCGATGATCTTTCTTTAGAGCTGGAGAAGGTTGGAATAACTGATAATTTGCCCTTCATTCAATGTGAAGAAAGAAATGCAGACATATTTGGGGTCAAGCCTCCTGACTGGGTGGGATGGAGGGAGACGGCAGATTTTGAAGGGACTTCTGGTAGAAATCCATTCAGTGGAAACAATCCTTTTGACACAGATATTGAACATCTATCGAACAGAGGTGATGATTCAAAATCATCTGGAGCTAACCAAGTCTCTGGTGTGGAAATGGATGGTGTATCTAGCAAAGAAACAAGCATTGAAGGTTCTGTTTTGGGACCACAAGGTGAGTTACAAGTCGATGAATTGAAGAGTAAAACAACAATGTCATTGTTTGAAGATAATGTGGAGTTTGTGGGTGTAGAGATAGAAGGAACTCAAAAGGCCATGGAACGTGCTCTGAAGGAAGGGATTGTGGGAGAGGCTGCACCAATTAAAGCGGAGGCAGTTTGTCTACAACCTGAAGTTGATCCTAAAATGAATGATGGAAATAGCGATTCTCCGTACAATGATACAAACTTCTGGCGCAGTGGTTATAACCCTGCAGTGGCTCAGGATGATTCTTTGTAACTTAAAAGGAGTCTGTCTGTATTCTTGTACATCTCAGCAGAGAACGAAGGCAGATTGTGTAAAGAGCATGTATTCTTTAGGAAGCCTATTTCTAAACTTAAGCCAGATTTGGCTGTACAAAGTGAGGCGCAACACTGCTCTTGTACCAATCAGCATGAGTTTGTATGTTTAGTTAGTCCGTTTATTGTTTCTCCCTCTCACGGGTGCTCTACAGATGACTTTATCTTGATCATTGCATGAGTCACTCATTTATGTTTCTTTCTCTCTTGTTTGAGTAGTTATTGATAGAATGAATGCTTATTTATTTTGGGTTTGATACTGTGCTTCAGAGTATTCAATGGCCATGTGAAATTCTGGCTCAGTTATAAATTGCGTCACAGCTCACATGTTCGGCAAATGTTTGCTAATAACATTCCATGCCTGTTTTCCGTTGCAGTTATGGGGGCATGCAAAATGTATTGCTAGCCTCTTTGCGGGTTCAGTTCAAGCTGTTGCCCTCTTGATGCTTTCAATTGTTTGAACTTGATTTAATGTATTAGGGTTTTCTATCAACATTAGTTATCATTATTTTACTTTGAATATTCTGATCTCATCACATATTTATAGGTCCATATGTATTGGACCTTTATTGGTACTATCAGCTGGAATTACTGTTTGATTTGGATGGCCCAGATGCTTGCGGTTCCATTTTCTATAATTTCAAATAAGCTGCTTTCGCAGTCCATATGGGTTGGTGCCAATCACAGTAAGAGGAGCATTCCAAATGTTTATTTTGGCATTTAGCATTTTCAGGGGCGTCTTTTGTGCCTATTCTAGGCTGAGTTCTTGAGTTAACAGTTAATGTGCCCTTCAGCTAAGCGGGTTGCATGTGAAAGCCATAGTCCTTATTCAGCTTCTTCAATGCAATATTTTCTAGTCACGGCTAGCAATCTGCAGTCAACTGCTTGGCCCACTCTTGGTCGATTTAATAATTTTTTATGAAGGGTGCCTTAGTGCATGCAGTGGGGGATGTGTGATGGGAAGTAGTGGCAAATTCTTAAGTGACGATCTTGAGTCCATTGCTTATTTTTAGGAGATTCCTTTTGTAAGACATTCTTTTTATATAAATTATAATTTATCACCATGAATTTGAGGGGTAAGGTAAGGTTAAAAGAATTAGTGTATGATTATATGTCCATGGTTAAGATTTGGTAACATATTTTCTTTAGGTTTGAGGAAAGCACTGGCTATTCTGCTAAGTTTGATGTTTAAGAAGTTGCGATGAATTTCCTTGGATTGAGTGTAAAATGTTTTGTTATTGAATCAGAATGATGTTAAATGAGGATCTGTTATTATTTGCAACTTGAAGAAATCATGCTCTATTTAGGGCCATAGTATTGTCCAAGTATGTGTTGATTCTCTGTGAAGCATGTGTTGTTTCTAAGTGAAGCAAGTGTTGTCTCTCCATTGAGCATGTGTTATTTCTCCAATCCTGATAGCTCCATGAATCTCGTAGAGCTGATGCTGAATAAATATTGTTTCTGTGATATGGTTATAAAATTGAAAACGTTTGTGATGCTGCTTTCTGATTGATCTTGTTTCCTGTTTTTTTGGGTTTTGTGAAGAGTATATATAATGCTTAGAGAATCCTACACGACTACCCTTATGGTCATTGCAATTAGTCATTTCATTCTTTAAATTAAGTTTCTTCAACATCTACAGAGACATCATATTCAAATAAACCTTGCCCCCCAAATTTTCAGTGTTGTTTTAAGCACATTATGACATCATCAATTAGTTTATAATAACTGGAAAAATGCGTTCTGGCCAAATTGGGATTGGGCATGGAACACTACTTAAAGTCACTCTTTAGATGTAAGCCAATTCTTGGCGTGATTCAGGAGTTTGTGTCGTGTATTTAGCTCTGTTGGAACAGAGATTTTATTCCCATTTTTCTCTTTATCTTTGCAGCATGCATTGTTTTTCACCCTTAAGGAGTATTTCATAATGATATTGGACATGCTTTTAGAAAGGCCATAAGTTAAAAAATTACTCGCACAAAGAGGTAGCATGAACAATCTGAATTTTGCTGGTGTAGTCAGAGAAGAATCTCCCCCCCCAAAAACTAGAAAATATCATCAGGGAAATATACTGCTGCATTTAAAATTACATTAACAATCCATAAGTGGCCGTTTACACAAGCATTTAAAATTTAATCAGTGTAACCTGTATGATATTGGAACTACCTGTATGTTATGCAATGCAACTTGTATCACCTGCCTGCTTTGGCTACCTTAACTAGAATGTATGGAAGTTCAGCCAGCTTGGCATGCATCCTTCTAGACCAAGTCTATCTCATGTGAGGGAAATCTTTATATCTAAAGAATAAGATGGAAAAAAAAAAAAAAAAAACATGAGCTGGTAACCAATGTCACTTTATTGATGTGAATATGGTTCAACTTGTCCACAAAACTTTCAAAGCCGTGGGAGATCTCACATTTGGAGAAAGGCATGGGACATCTCACGCTTCAACAAAGCCAATGGTCAAAAGTGTCCCGGACATCAACCAAGAAAAGTACATGTGGAATGCTCGATGCTTGGCCTAATATTTCAAGAGGTGTTAATTTGAATGATGAAAGCTCGCTGAAGCAAAGCAATGGTGGAAGACAAGATTTAGATTCATCTTTATTATAGAGTTGGAGATTGGAAATTTGTTCATATAAATTGACATTGAACTTTTGACGTCAATTTATGCGTAGAGAAAAATTGTGGTCAATTGAAAATTGACATTTTGATGAGTTTTTCATGTTTTTCACATTGAGATTTCAATGTAAATTTTATATTAAATAAAAAACTACATTTTTAATTGAAAGTCTCTTAATCCCACTTTGCTACTTGTCATTCTCTTATACTAAAGTTTGCTATTAGAAATGTCACTCTTATACTAAAATTTGCTAACTAGAAATTTCAATTTTGGATTGTTTTCATAGCTAGATGTGCTTTTAGAGTATCATTTGTTTCGATTACTCTAGCGTTTTTTGATCTGGTTATTGTAGAGCATATTAGACTCCACCATTGTGTCAAAGAGGGCTAAAAACACTTGTTTGAGCTTTTGTTTCACTAGAAACAAAGGTGATTGTATATTTATTTCTAGTTTTTAAACTGCAAATTTTAGTGTGTTGGATCATTAAAATTTTCAGGTATTTAAATTTGTTGAAATTCAATTTTTTATTCTTCTACAGATTGTTTATTGAAAAATACTATGTAACTTTCATAATTATTAATAATTAATAAAATATAAAAATTATGTGGCATGAGAGAAACATCTACTAAAGTTGTTAACTATAAGTTCACAATGTTAAGATTTTTACTTGTTAATAAAAACACTGTTGAATGTCAAGGTGACATTATTTCTTTTAGACAATTTGTTAAAAAGTGAACATTGCTCAAGTATGTTGCTACGTCTTATATCATAGTGTTTGCAACTACAACATATGATAAATATACACTTTCGATTATGCTTTGATGTATGTATATACCCATATTTGTCTCTGACATCAACCAAGAAAAGTAGATGTGGAATGCTCGATGCTTGGCTTATATTTTGTTGTCCCCAAAATTGGCCACTCATTTTTATAGTCAACATGTTAATTATTTTGGTCATGCAGGCCAAAAAAATGATTTCCTTCTTTTTTTAAAAATGTTCTGAGCAGTCAAGTTATCCAATTACTCGTCTTTTCGGCAAAAGGAAATCTTTCATTTTCAAAGGCTTTTTTCAGTCGAAAAAATGATCAAGGAACAATTCAAAAGACTTGGAAGGCATTTCCTAAAGAATTGATAATAATGGTTCAACGTCGAGGTTCAATGATATATGGTTCAACGACGGGGTTCAATGATTTGAAATAAACGCCGTCAAACCATTGAACCGTTGAACTCTGCTTCAAAATGGTTCAAAGGTTCAAAATGGTTCAACGCTTCAAAACGGTTCAAAGGTTCAAAACGGTTTGAGCGGAAGGTTCTAGCGAAATGTTCAAACAGTTGGTTCAACGATACATTGAATAGAATTCATAAGAAGACTGAGCGAACGCGACTCTTTGTGAAACATAAAATAGTGAGCCGTCGAATCGTTGAACCATTGAACCATTGAATCGGTGAACTCTAAAAAGACGGTTCAAGGTTCAAAATGGTTCAAGCCACCGGTGACATCCCCGTGGACGTCAAATTTAGGATAATGGAATAAACATTGATTTTCAAATAACGCAGACCCGAGGACAAACTCAATGATCCGCTGAGAAAGGAGCCGAAGAAGCTAGCAAAAGGTGAAAAGATAGCCCCGAGAGCTCGGATCACCAGGAAGAGAAAATATAGCAAGGAAAGAGGGAATAAAACAGAGAAACAAGAAGCATCGACGAAAGAGTTATTTTAGTGGGTGGAACAGTTCACAAGGTGGATATCAGAGTGCAGGGATTCAATGGCGCGGCTTGTTTTTCTTCGTTTGAGTAAAGACGAGTGGACAGTTGTGTAAGTATCATAAAGAAGAGCAGCGTTGCCTCTCAGAAACCCAGACAATCCATGCCTATGAAGGGACATTGAATATGATTTAAACGCCTCTAGCATGGCCTCTTCGTAGGACCTTCTCTTTCCAATACATTAAACGCAAAACATGGGCTACTTGTGGAAAGGAGTGCGCAAGTATTTGGAGGAATACTATATATTGTAATCTTTCATTTTGAATGAGAGAGATCTCTCAATTATTAAAAGCAAAATTTTGTCCAAATTGAAAGGCATTTTTGAGACTTTGAGCTTAGATTGTTAATCAAATTTTATCAAGTGAATGAGAAAGCAAGTGACTTTTCAAACTTTGTGTTGAAATAACTTGTGTTATGTAAGAAATTGTTCTTATGTCTTTTTCTTAAATACAGTGTTATCCTTTTGATCAAATAAGCAGAGCAAGTGAAAATAATTTGAAAGATGTCCTCAAGTCGATTGTGGAGACTTTATGCTACCATAATTGTCTTTAGCTTGTGTGTTTTGTGTTTCAACACAAAGGATATTGGAAAGGCTTTGAACTATTTTTATCCTTTGTGATCATATACTATATTGTAGTTTGTGGTGGAAACTTTGAGCTACACTTCATTCTACGGTGACCTTAGTCCTAAATCAGTAAGAGAAGCAACGAAAGACTTTGTGCTTTCGTGGGTTTCTTGTGGATCCAGTTATCACCCGAAATTTTTTTCTGTTATTTTATGAACATCATTTTTGAAAAAAGAAATAGATTTAGTTATTACACATGAGTTTTCCTCTATTTTGTGAACATCATTTTTGAAAAAAGAGATGGATGGTGTGATTTTACCCCCCAGTTAGTTTTTAGTATAGGTTTAGTTTATAATAGTTTATAGGGAGCCTCCCCTTGCTGAGAGGAGAGATTTATCTCATTATGTTGTGACTGATATAACAATTTTGTCTTCAATTAGTTGACGACAAAATATTCACCCAATAGCTTTTTGGCGACTCCGCTGGGGAAGAACGCTCAATTTGAAGCCTCAAGCTTCAAATTGAAGCAGTTTCAGTTCTTTTTCATTCTACACTCTGGCAGATCCACGGTATACGCGAAGCCGGAGAGCTCAAGGTATTGTTGATTCTGTATTCAAGTTGGTGCAACAAACTAGCTTCGATCTATTTCCTCCTCGACCTCGTCTTCAGCGAACCAGGGGTTTTCCTCCTACCAATGTCAAATCTCTAATACTAGGCGAAGCTTCTCCTTTCTCTGCTAGCAGAGCTTTGTCTATATGTACTCCACCAAGGTTTGTTATCCATCCTTTCAAACGTCATATCATGGCAGCCCAAGGCCCTTGGGGTAACACTTTTGGTCCCCTGAATCTAACCCCACCTTTATATGAACTACCTCATAGTTATTTTTTTTTTCTCAAGTTCTATGGTGATAGAAAAGTTTAACTTGATGAACATATTGCAACTTTTTGCATAGCTTGTGGTGTGATAGGCGTTGAATATGAAGATATGGCGGTAAGACTGTTCGTAGAAACATTGCAAGGCACTGCTGTAGATTGGTTTTATTATCTTCAAGCTCAGACTATAACTAACTGGAACACTCTCAAGGCCAAGTTTGAGGCTAGGTTCAAACTCGCAAAAGATGCACATGCCTTGTTGGCTCAACATACACAAATGAAGGAGCCTCATGAGCCTATGCGATACTTCATTGCTAAATTCGATAAGTTGAGGAACATAATTCTTACAATTGCTTAGCCAACACCAAAAAACTTTAAGTGCTTCTTCATCAATTCTCAACATCCCGAAGTGAGTTTTCTGTTGAGGCGGGTTGGCCATATAGATCTTTCTGTAGTTCAAATTTTGGCTACCGAGATCGAAGATGATCTTATCTTTGCACGTAAAATAAGAAGAGATCCTAATAGAAATAAATTTTTTTCACCTACTGAAATTTTTTCTACAGGCCACACTGACCCTATGGTGCAGAAGTTAGCAAATAAATTGCTAGCTTTGAAGAGGCAAATAACTCAAAGTATGTCTGCTCTTCCTTATAGGGATATACCAAGGAAGACATTCCCTAACCATTCATATCAAAGCAATGCTGCCAGGAATCAAGGGCAGCCCAATCATTTTCCTCCCACATAGGGGAAGCTTGCCATTGAAATAACACCGGCTAACTCAGTAGTTGGTTATCATGAAGCTGAACATGATTTCTCTTTCCAACTTGAGTTGGACCAAGAAGATGACGCTAATCTCTTTGCAAAATAAAAAGAAGAATTAACTGGTGACTCTAACATTGATTTTCTGAATTACCAAGATGAAGTTAGAAGAAAAAGAGAAGTGTTTGATGGATCATACACTGTTTTTACTAGGTCTCAGAACTAGTCAACTCAACTAGCTGATAAGAGAAATGCAGAAGATCCTCAGCTAGTAATCTCGATTGCTAAACAGGGGACTTCACTGCCTTTCCAATCAGAGGCCCTGGTGATCAATAAGAAAGTAAGTACCTCAAACAACTATGTACCTTCTGCTTCCATTTCTCAGACTAGTCCCACACCCAATAAAACTTAGAATGATGGACTTCCTTCCTCTGTTTCTAGTTCATTTTAGTTATTTGACATAATTGATCATAATAGGAAGATCAAGATCTAAATGTCTGAGTTTGAATACTTACAAGCCAACCCTGAGCAGTTGGATATGTTGACTGAATGCATCAAAAGCAAAACTGTCCCTATAGGGCAAGATTTTTCAAAAGCGACTCATGATCCCTCAAAGAACAAAGCCACCCGAAATAATCTTGTCATTACTCCTCATGTTGCCCCTAAGAAAATAGAACCTTTATATGTTTCCCTTTTGATTAATGGTTATAAGTTGAGCAACTGTATGATAGACTCTAGAGCCTCTGACAATGTTATGCCCGCCAGGGCAACAGACTCTCTCGGTCTTACCTTAACTAAAACATTTGGGAGATGTTTCTCCATGAAAAATAAGCAAGTGCCACTTTTGAGTCAAATCAAAGATGCCCAATTTGCATTTGCGACTTTTCCAGATAAGAGGATTAAGATGACAGTCTTAGTGGTCGATGTTCCAGCTTCCTATGACATTCTGCTCGGACATAATTTTTGTAATGATGTAGGTGGGGAGTTGAATATGGACCTGTCTGAAGCAAGGATACTTGTTAAAGGGATCATGCAAAAGTTACTTCCTGAGAAGGAGTCAAAATATATTATCACCCAAACGTCAGATCCTGAAGCTCAAATTTTATTTGAATCCTCAGAAATGGGTAATTACTTTCTGTTCACTGAAGATGTTTCTATTTCATCAAACGAAAGTTCATTGGGTGACAATTCAAAGAATTCAGACAGAAAATCAAAAAAATTGGTTGAGCAAAGTTCAGGTGAAAAAAAATCTTCTCTCTAATGAAAAAAATCTATAAAAAGATCAAATCTTAATGATCTTTGGATTCTAGAATTTGACGGCAACTACTCTTCTACCAGTTCTGGAGCTGGAATTATTTTGATATCTCCACAAGGAGATATTTTTCCCTTTTCATTGAAGTTGCAGTTCAACAATATCAACAACATTGTCGAGTATGAATCTTTATTGCTCGGATTGAAAGTTGCTCATGCTAAAGGTGTTAAGATTCTTCATGCCCGAAGAGATGCTGAATTGGTGGTTTGTCAAGTAAGAAATCTATATCAAACTAAAAATGAAAGATTGCGATATTATCGCAATCTTGTATGAAATTGTATTGAAAGTTTTGATGCTTTCAGTATTTTTGTGATGCCCAGAGAGTTTAATGATCATGCAGATTCATTCGCTGTCTCTGCAACCCTCATGGTTCCTCACAAAGATTTTAAAGAGAACAAGTACACTATTACGCTGGTCTTTCGATCAAGTGTACCTATTAATGCACATAAAATTTGATCCCTGGTGGAGAGGTCCATTTGCCAATCATTGATTCTGGGGTAGAAATAGTTTTTTGCTGATATATCAAGACAGATCACCATTTTCACTGCTCACAGTGGGTAGCATCTAAAACACTTCAATCCTTGAAGTATCAGATAAGTCCAGTTGTACATTTGTATAGTCTTTGTTTGTTTTGTGTCGTCTTTCTTTTCTTGGTGGCATGACTCCATGGCCCAATGGTATCGAGAAAAGGCACTTGGATTCTAGTTTCTACTCCTTTTGATTGTTTCAAAGTACAACCGATGGAAGTTTTCCAACTGGAGCCTACTGTTGTCCCCAAAATCGGCCACTCATTTTTGTAGTCAACATGTTAACTATTTTGGTCCTATAGGCCAAAAAAATAGTTTCCTTCCTTCTCCAAAATGTTCTGAGCAGTCAAGTTATCCAATTACCCAAGTCTTTTCGGCAAAAGAAAATCTCTCATTTTCAAATGGTTTTTCAGTCGAAAAAATGAACAAGGAACAATTCAAAAGACTTGAAGGTATTTCTTAAAGAATTGGTAAGGATGGTTTAACGCTGAGGTTCAGTGATATATGGTTCAACGACGGGGTTCAATGATTTTAAATGAATGCCGCCGACCCATTGAACCATTGAACTCCGATTCAAAATGGTTCAAAGGTTCAAAATGGTTCAACGCTTCAAAACGGTTCAAAGGTTCAAAATGATTCAAAGGTTCAAAACGATTCAAAGGTTCAAAGCAGTTCGAGCGGAAGGTTCTAGCGAAAGGTTCAAACAGTTGGTTCAACGATACATCGAATTGAATTCATAAGAACACTGAGTGAACATGACTCTTTGTAAAATATAAAATAGTGAGTTGCCGAACCGTTGAAACATTGAACCGGTGAACTCTAAAAAGACGGTTCAAGGTTCAAAATGGTTCAAGCGATCGGTGACATCCCCGCGGATGTCAAATTCAGGATAATGGAATAACCGTTGATTTTCAAAAAATGTAGACCCGAGGACAAACTCAACGATCCGCTGAGAAAGGAGCTGAAGAAGCCAGTAGAAGGTGAGAAGATAACCTTGAGAGCTCGGATCATCAGGAATAGACAAAATATAACAAGGAAAGAGGGAATCAAATAGAGAATCCAGAAGCGTCGGTGGAACAATTATTCCAGTGGGTGGAACAGTCCACTAGGTGGATATCAGAGAGCGCAAGCATTCAATGGTGCAGCCTATTTTTCTTCGTTTGAGTAAAGATGAGTGGACAGTCGTGTAAGTATCATAAAGAGGAGCGGCCTTGCCTCTCAGAAGACCAGACAACCCATGCCTATGAAGGGACATTGAATATGATTTAAACGCCTCCAACATGGCCTCTTCGCAGGACTTTCTCTTTTCAATACATTAAACGCAGCATGGGCTACTTGTGGAAAGGACTGCCCAAGTATTTGACAGAATACTTTATATTGTAATCTTTCATTTTGAATGAGAGAGATCTCTCAGTTATTAGAAGTAAAACTCTGCCCAAATTGAAAGACATTTTTGAGACTTTGAGCTTAGATTGTTAATCATATTTTATCAGGTGAATGAGAAAGCAAGTGACATTTCAAACTTTGTGTTGAAATAACTTGTGTTATGTAAGAAATTGTTCTTATGTCTTTTTCCTAAATACAATATTATCTGTTTGATCAAATAAGCAGAGCAAGTGAAAATAATCTGTAAGATGTCCTCAAGCCGATTGTGGAGACTTTGTGCTACCATAATTGTCTTTAGCTTGTATGTTTTGCGTTTCAGCACAAAAGATATTGGAAAGGCTTTGAACTAATTTTATCCTTTGTGATCATATATTTTGTTGTAGTTTGTGGTGGAGACTTTGGGCTACACTTCATTCTATGGTGACCTTAGTCCTAAATCAGTAAGAGGAGCAACAAAAGACTTTGTGTTTTCATGGGTTTCTTGTGGATCTAGTTATTACTCGGGTAGTTTTTCTATTGTTTTATGAACATCATTTCTGAAAAAAGAGAAATGGATGGTGTGATTTTACCCCCCAGTTAGTATTTAGTATAGGTTTAGTTTATAATAGTTTATAGGGAGCCTCCCCTTGCTGAGAGGAGAGATTTATCTTTTATGCTGTGAATGATATAATAATTTTGTCTTCAGTTAATTGACGACAAAATATTCACTCAGCATATTTCAAGAGGTGTTATCTTGAATAATGAAAACTCGTGGAACAAAGCAATTGTGGAAAACAAGATTTAGATTCATCTTTCTTATATAGTTGGATATAAGAGATTTCTTCATTCAAATTGACATTGTACTTTTGATGTGAATTTATGCCTAGAGAAAAATTGTGGTCAATTGGAAATTGATGTAGAATTAATTTTTACAATTTTTTCGCATTTTTTACATTGAAATTTCAATGTAAATTTTATATTAAATAAAAAAATACATTTTTATTATTGAAAGTCTCTTAATTCCGCTTTTCTACTTGTCATTCTCTTATACTAAAATGTGCTACTCGAAATGTCATTCTCTTATACTAAAATTTGCTAGTAGAAATTTCAATTTTGGATTGTTTTCATAGCGAGATGTGCTTTTAGAGTATCATGTGTTTGGATGGTTCTAGTGTTTTCTGATCTGGTTATTGTAGAGCATATTAGACTTCACCATTTTTGTTAAAGAAGTCTAATAGCAATTGTTTTGAGGCTTTTGTTTCACTAGAAACAAAGGCGATTGTATATTTTTTTTTTCAGTTTTTAAACTGTGAAATTTAGTGATTAGACCAATAAAATTTTTAAGGATTTAAATTTGTGAAATTCAATTTTTTATACTTCTGCAAATTGCTTATTAAAAAATAGTATTTAACTTAAAAGAACTTCGTAATTATTAATAAGTAATAAAATATTAAAATTATGTGACATGAGAAAAACATCTACTAAAGTTGCTAACATATAAATTCACAATGTTAATATATTTGCCTCTTAATAAAAAACCATCAAATGCCTTAAGTCCATCTTTGTAGTTAAGGTGGCCACATTTCTTTTAGACAATTTGTCAAAAAGTGAACATGCCTCAAGTATGTTGCCATGTCTTATATCGTAGTGTTTGCAACTACAATATATGGCAAATATACACATTTGATTATGCTTTGATTATATACCCATATTTGTCCCTGACATCAACCAAGAAAAGTAGATGTGGAATGCTCAATGCTTGGCCTATATTTCAAGAGGCATTATCATTTAAAGATGAAAACTCACTGAAGCAAAGCAATTGCGGAAAACAAGATTTAGATTCATCTTTCTTATATAATTGGAGATTAGAAATTTATTCATTCAAATTGACATTGGACTTTTGATGTCAATTTATGCCTACAGAAAAATTGCGGTCAATTGGAAATTGATGTAGAAAATTCGACTATGTAATTTTGACAAGTTTTTCATGTTTTTTACATTGAAATTTCCATGTAAATTTTATATTAAAGAAAAAAATCATTTTTTTAATTGAAAGTGTCTTAATCCCACTTTGCTACTCATTCTCTTATACTAAAATTTGCTACTAGAACTTTCAATTTTGGATTGTTTTCATAACTAGATGTCCTTTTAGAGGATGATGTGTTTGGATTGTTCTAACATTTTTTGATTTGGTTATTGTAGAGCATATCAGAGTTCACCATTGTGTCAAAGAGGTCCAAAAACAATTGTTCGAGCTTTTGTTTCACTAGAAGCAAAGGTGATTGTATATTCTTTCCAGTTTTTAAATTGTGAATTTCAGTGTATTGGACCAATAAAATTTTCAAAGATTTAAATTTATTGAAATTTAATTTTTTATTCTTCAACAGATTACTTATTGAAAAATTCTATTTGACTTTAAAAACTTTGAAGTTATTAATAATTAATAAAATATGAAAATTATGTCATGATAGAAACATTTACTAAAGTCACTAACGTATAAGTTTACAATGTTAAGATCTTTGCCTCTTAATAAAAAATCGCTGAATGCCTTAAGTCCATCATTGTAGTCTAGGTGACCACATTTGTTTTTAGACATTTTGTCAAAAAGTTCACATGCCTCAAGTATGTTACCACGTCTCGTATCAGATTGTTTATAACTATAACATATGACAAATGTTCGCTTTCAATTATGCTTTGATGTACGTACCTTATAATGCAATATTATAAAAGGTACATACCTTATAATGTGATCTCATTTGCCAAATCTGGCAACATAGAGAAGAGAGAAACTACAACATTCATGCTGTTGCATTGAGAAAAACATGCACGACACAAAATATTGAACAAAAAAACAACTATAATTGCATCTCAAACAACTATCAAGTATTCCCATATCCATATATATCTATATATGCATATGGTATATGGGCCTGACCTGACTATATACATAGAGTCACCCTCCTCCCCCTCTTGACCCCAACCTCAGAGGACTTCATCAATCGAGACTAATATGGATGCCCCACTCCTTTGGATTTAGACTATCTAGAGTATATGTAGTATATGAAATATTTGATTTTAAGCACATTTTCCTACAAAATATTAAATTTTGGGAATGATTGAACAACAACATGTTATTCCTATTCTAGAGAATGATCTTCCTTCGTGGTTGAGTGCTTCATATATAGACGGGGGGAGTCCAAATAGATATAACAGGTCGTCGATATGTCAACTCTGTGGGATTAGATTTGGTTTAAAATATAATTCTACACCCCTTGCCTAGGACTTATGTCAATATGCTACTCGGAGCACCCAAGCAAGGTTCAAGACCTTATAGAAGTTTATAACAAATTGTAACAAAACTATGATCATTGCCTTAGTGCTATAGTTACAAACATATCTGGCCATAATGCTAAGATCATAACCTATTAAGAAAACACAAGGAAATGTCTAAGTCCCTCATTCTAGTCCATGTGACCACATTTCATCAAACAATATGCATTCCTTCTGTATGCTACCGCATTTTGTATATATGTCTAGCTATTATTTAAGGTACAAACCATATAGTGCAATTTCGGTTGTAAAATGTGGCAGCATAGAGAAGGGACATGAAATGTTTGAAAAACTATAATATTCATGTCTCTACATTGACAACATGTAATCACTTAAATTTTTAACAAAAAATAACTATAGCAAAGATTAAATCTATTATTACCTCATGCTCTAGTCAAAATGTGCCCTTAAGAAGCTTCCACAACACATCAAACCCATGAAAATTATGAGGCCTGAGAGAAACTTATGTTAAATTTATTAACATATAAGGGCACAATGCTAGGATCCTTACCCTAGGTCCATCCTTGTAGCCCATGCTGCTAAATTCATTTGCATTATATATGCTACCAATATTTGCATCAAGGTGGCTGCAATTACAACATATGACAAATATTCATTTTTGATTATTCTTTAATAGATGAACATACTGTTGTGGCAACCTATAAATATTATGTAAGGTACAAAATTTGGAAACATAGAGAAGGGATTTATTTTATTTTTACAAACTACAACATTTGTATGTCATTGCATTGAGAGAAACATCTACAACACAAAACCTTACAAAAAATTGATATAGTTACATTTCAAACAACTATCAAATATGCACATTCAATGTTTAACTAGAGGTTGTTGAATTTTAATAAACTATAACAAAAGTATGATCCTTGCCATAATCTTGAAGTCACTAGCATATTAGGGCATAATGCTATGATCCACGCCTATTCACAAAACACAAGTAAATGTCACACATCCATTTTCATTCATATATTTTGTCAAACAATTGACATGCATTTTGTACATTGCCACATATTGCACACATGTCTGTCAGGGCATTTTCAACTACAAGATATGACAAATATTTGTTTTCAATTATGTTTTGATGGATGTACACCCTGAATGTGGCAGCGTTGAAATACTATGTAATGTACAAACCTTCTAATGCAATATTAGTGGTAAAATATGGCATAATAGAAAATGGATGTGATTTTTTTGACAAACTACAACATTCATATATTGTTGCATCGGGAGAAGCATCTACAACACATAAAAATTTGACAAAAAACCAACTATAGTTTCATCTCAAGCAATATCAAATGTGCCCATTGAAGGTTTACGATTTTGTAGAATTTTATAAAATTTAATAAAAAAGGTTCGTGCCAAAATACTAAAATCATTATCACATTTGATCATAATTCTATGATCAATGCCTATTCACAAAACACAAGTATCCTAATTTCCTAATTTCATTCAGACATTTTGTCAAACAATTGACAACATTGTGTAAGTTGCCACATTTTGCATACATGTATATCAAGGTGTTTGCAATTACAAAACATGTCAAATATTCATGTTAGATTATGCAATGAAGGATGTATATACCCAAATGTGGAAACCTTGAAATATTATGTAAAGTGACTAACTTTTAATGTAATCTTAATTGCAAAATGTGGCAACATAGATGAGGGATGTAATTTTTTTGACAAACTGCAAAATTCATATGTCACCACATTGAGAGAAACATTGAATAAAAGCACTAATATATTGGGCCACAATGATAAGATCCTTACCCCTTTGTAACATCCTTGTAAATTCCATTTTGTGCACATTTCGGCTAGTCATCTTGTCAAATAGTCCATGTACCGTGTACTATATATGCCCTTATGAATTTTGCTTCCTTCAATCAGTGCAATCAAAGTCAAAACATACCCTAGAAGATATTCTACAACACATAAAACCTTATAAGAAAGGACCAAACACAACACAAAGCTTCATCTATGGAAATCCAAATACAAACCAAAAACATTAAAGAAAATAGAGGGTTTGGGCTCTTTCCTATAACACCTTGGAGACAATTGTTAGTGGGTTTGTCCTCCTCTGTCAAATGGAACTCTTCATATGTTGTTTCTATTTCAATTCAAATCCCTCATATATGCAAAAAATTATTCAAGGGTAGTATATTATCAACCTTGAGAGCAACTTCTACTAAAATCACTAACATATCCAGGCTTAATGCTAACATTCTTGCCTATTCATGTGCTTTGT
This sequence comes from Torreya grandis, assembly GCA_037957365.1. Taxonomy (NCBI): domain Eukaryota; kingdom Viridiplantae; phylum Streptophyta; class Pinopsida; order Cupressales; family Taxaceae; genus Torreya; species Torreya grandis. Next base: position 1,217,172 of record JARHVA010003997.1, read on the forward strand.
GTAGTATGTGCTCACATTTTGCATCCTAAAATCTTTACACTCCATGCCCATGTGCCCTAAAAATGCTTCTCCTCTAGTCAGCACATTCCCAAAAAGGTGCCTTAACAAAGTTTTGTCCATGGAAATACAAATACAAATCAAATTATTAAAAAAAAACTAGAGAGGACTTTCATCTATTGAATTCCATGGTGATATTTTTCAGTGGGTTCCTTCTTCTTGATTCTTTGTTAAATGTTTTCCTCCTTGATCCTCTCTCAAATATTTTTCCTTTAATGCCTCTCCTCTATAATTTTCATCTACTAAATGCTTGAGCTCTTTTTGTTTGTAAATTTAAAAAAACACATTGAAACAAAATGGTCTATGTTGAGATATTTTTTTGATTTTTTTATGGAAGTCAACATTTCCTTGTCTATTTTCCACCTTTTTAATGAATGCAAAAAATTCCATAGTTTTACAAACATCAAAATTTTGACATATATCTACAAATAAAAATTTCAAAATTTTCGACATAACTAGGGTTGAGGTCCCAAATTCCCTTTCAAGATTTCAAGACCAATCTTAGAAGGGGTTTTAACAATTTGTTTTGGAAAAGAGATAATACTCTTGATCTTTATGGGAACAAAGTAATCTTGAATGATAAAATTAGTTCAACTTGACTCATACAATTTCATGAGCATATAACATGGGAATTACTTTTGTTATGGAAGCATAGGATATTGTTCTTCCAAGGTTTTCCTTACCCAATCATTAAATTTTTTTCCAAATATATTATATATTGGATTTTGTTTTTGATAATCTATAATATTGCTTAAGACGTAATATGAAAGGTAGGTAAATGATCAAATCATCATGAAAATTTCATTTAAAAAATAGGGGTGACCATCAAATTCCACATCTGCTACGATGATGCAAATAAGAGACGTGTCTTCCCATGGTTTGCTCTCCAAAAGGTAAAATAGGATATAAAATGGAAGTAAGATGTATTGCATAAAGCATCACATGCTAAAAATGGTGGATTGTGAGAATATAATAAAGTGAGAGAAAAATATGCAACCTATTCGTAATAAGAGGAGCATAAGATGTGACACAAGAAGGAAGGGTGAATTCTTATAGTGGGAACAAAAAGTAGTAGAAGGGTTTGTCAACATGATTAATGAGCTATCATGACCATATGAGATAAGAAAGTATAAGAAATTGGTAAGGACACATGGAGACTGTGATTAATGTGGGATCATGACACATAGACCAAAATATTCATGTATTTTGTGAAATTAAATATCACAACACCATAAAACCAATTTAACACATCAACACAATGCCTCTTGCCTTTAATCCACCATAGGTATAAGATTTTAAAGTGACATGTTTACTCCTCGATTCAAGTAATGGAGCAAATTAATAAAGTGATGGTGAGCTTACTTTTAATGCAGAGTATTAATTACTACATTTGTCATGTTAATTGATTATAATATCACATAAATCTAAAATCATACACTAGGTCATGTTCAAAATCCACAAGATTCATATAGTCTCTTGCATATTAATAGTGTTCAACATCATTTCCAAAAAGTTATAAAATTCAATACAAATCAAAGTTCACATATAAAGATGGCTCTAAAGAAGTAGACTTAGGCTCATAGTTTTGTAGGTCCGACACAAGAATTTAGAGATGCTAAATATTTTATAGGCATCATATGATTGAATAATTACAATGTATTGTTCATGGAGGTGGAGAATTCACATTTATTCTATCTAGATGGGAGTAGTCATAGTTGGTAAAAATAACAATATAAATAGGATCTCTAAGATATTCAACAATTAGGGCTACACATGATAGTGACAAAAATAAAGGTATATCCTTATTTTGACCTATTTAAGGTCACCTTTGATAAGTGCTTGTTCAAATATGAAATGTTGTATACTTCATTTGAGAATTTAGTCACATTATGTATTGGAGTCACTTTTCATGACCTATATAGACTCCAAGACCTAAACATGACATATGATCAACCTGCAACCCAAAGATGGAAGTAAACTTATGATATACATGTGTACTAAGGAACATTTCTGAAAACTATAAGGGTTTTATAAGAAAAGAGGACATAAATTCCTACATTTCCAAGACCTTTAAAGAGGGTACTAGAATTGGGATGATATTGTTGAATATATTGTATGGTGTGTCCAAGACCAACCATGTGAATGGGTTATGGATCCATTTGCTAGCCATGATTATCGCAACTAGTGTGGCCCAAAATTTTGGGGAAATTCTTTCTTTTTATTTAAGTAAACAATTTGAGGGAGTAAAAAATGGCCATAGTTTCTATATGATGCCTTACCTAGTGGATGCCACATGTTAAATTATGCAATTTAATCATATAGATTATCTAAATTGGCCAACTCTAATCTTAATAATGTCATTCATATATTGCATTCTCAATTTTATTGCTATAAATATCAAAAACAAATGATAGATATTTGTGATGTATTTTATCTTGTTGTATACAAAACTATGAATGAATAAGAAATGCCTCAAATATCAGTAGCCACGAGAAATGATATTAATGAAATTGGGGCATTTTAGTATTTCTCAGTAAATACCATATTGTGGGTGAAATAATTAATGGGCGGACCACATAAGTTGCCTTATCATGTGCTAGGTCGACTCATAGCCATGGAAATTGCATGGAACATGGGGAATATTTTGAAGTAAAATAAATTTGCTAATTACCCACACCTTCCATTACAGTTAAGGGAAATGATTTGGACTACTTATGCAGGGTTAGATAAGTTTTCAAAACACATAGAAAACTTTACAAAATTGGAGATAGGAATGGCTAGGCCATGGGGTCCAAAAGAAGAGGTTACACAATATTTTTTAGGACAAAAAATAAATATCGATATGGAATATGAACATATGTGTCAAGATGAGGACCTTTACAATATCAATCCATAAAATGACAAAGAGGTCATTAGGAAACTCAAAGCCATAGGTAGAATCAAGTCACCACCTCCTACATCCATTGCTCACAACTACTCTGGTGAAGAGGTCGAGGAAAGAGAAGGAGATGTGAAATTGAGACAAACAAAGAGTTTGCTAAAGGGTCACCTACTATCAATCCATATTAATGAAAAATTCACTAAGTGGATTGCCCTTGGGAAACACAGGGAAGTACATCCATGACTGTTGAAAAAAGGTAACTAGGTCTCTCTTTACTTCTCCTTATGCATCTTTTACTCCCTATGTATTGAGCAATGCAAGTCTAGTCAGTGCCCCCCCTTGATGTGGATATTTCACTTCCATTTAACATTCAAAACCCCACATTATCTAATGGTGAACCATGTTTACACACTTATATATTATTGTCTTATGTGTCTATCCCATCTAGTAAACAAAGTACTTCTTTATCATGTGTTAAGGATATAACAAGTAATAGTGTTATCTTAATTGTCATAAGTGTTTATGGTAAAACAAATTTCTCATTGACCAATCTGGGTCATCATGTTGAGTTAATTTCTAATGTTGAGGTGCTTGCTATAACAAATGATGGTAATAATATTGAGATAGATGTTAATGTCTAACCACAAGTGAAGGCATGCCTTGGATAGTATTGAATTAGTGTTCCTAGTGATCCTAATTTTGATATTTCTGATGTTGGAGTCGTGTCTAGTGCTCTTGGTTCCATTGATTTAAATATTCAAAAGATAGTTTCCATAATCTTAGTTTTACCCAAAGTTTATATTCAATAGATTGTATCAAATATATCTATGGTTGAGGAAGTTTCTCATGTTTTGAAAGTGGTGAACCCACCAAATGTCTCTGAGTGTAAGAGGACAAGAAAAATGTTGATGTAAAAGTTATGCCAAATTATAATGCCATTTTTGGAGTTTCCAATTCAACTGGAGTATCATAATCATAATATCATGGGGGGAACTATAACTAGTGTTCAAGAAGTGTCAATTGCTTCTAATCATGATATATTACTAAACCCCACTTTATTGCAAAACATTACTTTTTAACCTATTTCCACATTTCCCAATGTTTCATTGATGCCACTACCCCCAAGAGCCGTGATTTTTTTGCCTCCCCTCAATATTAAGAGTAAAAATGTGGCTTCTCAAAGGTTACTTTATCACAAGGAGATTTCAATTGATGCAACCTTTATAACTACAAAACTATTGACAAGGGTGCCCATTACTCATATTTTTGGAATGTCTCTAGTGAGATATGCATTTAGATGTTTAAGCCACATGATAATGATTTCATGTTTGGTATAATAATAGGGAATTCAATTGTTCACACTGGGAATCCCCTCATCCACTATACCTTCCACCTCCATGTCACTAATAAAAATTGCCACTACCTGATCTGAATTGTTAGTTAATGCAAAACGCTCACTTTTTTTTCAATTTTGGATACTCATAACAATTTTATTAATTTCCATCCTTTTACATGAAATTGGATTATTTGATTAAAATCAGGTTCAATAATAATTAACAACATCAGTTAAATTAATATAAATAGATAAAATGCAAATTAAATTGATAATGGAGTTCACCTTTTTGGGGGCTACATCTTTGAAAAACACTTGAAGTGATTTATTAAATGGTGAAAAATACACTTTGTGTATACTATTTACACCAAAATATGACTTTCATTTGAAAAAATAATCTCTATTCTACCTTTAGGAAGTCTCTGCAATAATCCCCTGTATGGGAGTTGTTGTTCATGCATAAAAGGACACTTGCTTACTTGTTTCTTACTTGCTCTCCTTCAAAGACTAAAAAAACAAGTTTTCTTTGCTCCATGTCTATGTTTTTCAAATGCAAAAATGAACCTTTTATGATGCTCCCAAGGCCCTTGTTTCATGGGTTGAAGTCTTATTTATTTACCCAATACATTGGGATTCATTCCATTGCCTTGTTTTTAGGCGTGGATAAAGCTTCCATGCATTTTAGGTGGTATTTAATCCCATATCAAGAGGGTTTTTTTAATAATAATGTTTTAATACAAATTTCAACACCATATGAATTGGTATTAAGACCAATTTTGCTTGGAATTTGTAACATTTATTGGGGAATTATTTTTTGGATGTTCCATGTATCAAAATACCATTGGTACACATGTCAATCCTTGATTAGGCTGTTGATACATGTCTAGTCACCATGATAATATCATTATTGTACCCTCCTTGCTTCAATAGGTCATCAATTTTGCATACAAAATCTATTTGATCTCATTCAAAATGCGTTGGATTTATCTCAACAAGCTCTTTGATGTTGGGATGTTTTCAATAACGTTACAAACCATTTGATTAGATCAGTGTGAAAATAATCCTATATCACTCCCACACCACTAATGTCTCCATCTCCCAATTTAATTCCAAGATCTAATATGACTCCACTACTTGCCCAAAGGCAAACTCAAGTAAAATGGTTGTAATCCACTTAACTTTTGAAAAGAGAACAAACATATTTTTTGATCATAAAGGAACCATAATTCAATGTACACTTTGAAAAGTCCACTAGAAATTTGAAAAGGGTCACCACAAAGAGAACACAAAGAGATGGACACCCTAATTTCCTAAGAATAGAACATCAATTTCTTAATGAAAAGAATAAATTGAGAATAGGAGATGTTGGTTCAATCACAAAGGCACAACACACTAAAAATGATTAATTTGTGGAGGAATTGGAAGCCACTATAATGCTACTAGTCAATTAACAAAGAAGGAAATGAGGTATGAAGAACAAAGTACAAATGTTAGTGTCACAACATACCTCTATGAAATTCCCTCAAAGGGTAATACCTAGAGTTGAAAAAACCATTATGTTTTAACAAGTCTTTGAGTAGGATTAAGGACATTAAAAAAAATGTGATCAAGCACAAAGCAATGTTTATATTCTCCTAATCAGGATCTCTTAGTTGAAATCAAATATTATCACTATTATTCAAATTATCAATAGGAATATTTTCTGTAACATGCTCCTTATGTACTACAATGATCTAGCATGGTGTAAAGATTACACCAAGGAGGAAAAGTGATAGTTTAAAGAGTTATCTAGAGGATTGAATGGAACGAGATTGAAATTATGGGTATACAAAAGCAAAATCATATTCTTATTTAATCAGGTAGTGATGCATTTGTATACATCTGAGATTTTTCAATTTTATCACTTTATTGATGATTTCTCTTGTAGGGGCTTGTTAGCACATCAATCTCCCTGAGTTCATGTCTTAAAGAGTGCATCAAGAATGCAGTGGGATAGAATCATGGTACTTTTCAAGATATGTTTACACATTATTATATGTCATACCTTCATTACTATAAGTTTGATCTCTTATTAGTCTCTACCTACCTTACCTCTCCATTTACTTTCTGTTCAGTCTTGATAGCCACCCTATATTCTGATTATATCGGCCAAGATGATACAATCTATTTCATGCCTATATTTCCCTATACTGTATCGGCTCGAATATTATAATTTGAGTCTTACCTCTATTAGTTATACTGTAACGACATGAATAATATAGTTATATGTTAGTCAACATCCTTTTTGATTATATCATCTTGGTCGATACGATGGGCTTAAATTTTAGGGTTGATTCTAGGTTTGAATCCATATATATATAGGGGTCATATTATCATTCTAAAACATATCAAAACACTCATTTTCTCTACTTGCACTCACATTTGTCCTCTTAAGTAGTAAAAAGAAGAGTTAGAGGTTAAGGTCTAGTCTTGGTTAAAGGTTTTTAAAGCTCATTAGGAGAATTCATGCCGAGGAGGTGTCCTAGTATTTATATTCCTAAACTAAGTATATTTATGTATTATTCTTGCCATTTGAGGTCTTCATCCTATATATCTTATAAAGTGTCACTTTAGCCAAGGGGGAGATTGATGCGTCGATGAGTCACCCCAAAGGTAAGTATCTCTATCCCTATTATATTTCATTTACTTAGTAGGTAAATATACTTTACTTATTGTTATTATAGATACATGTTTGTGTGTCCTTGCTTATGTTCTGTCTATACCAAATAAGCTGATATAACTATAGGGTTACCTAGGGTTGCCATTATCACCTTAGGTTACATAGACCCCCCATTTGTTGACCATTGCATCACTTAATTTCTTGTTAGTTTAGTATGTTACAACTATATTGGATTTATATTACCCTTATTCATTAGTTCCTTGCATGTAGTATCCTTATTATATCCTTGATACATCCATTTGTTACCATTTCTATGTCATTTAATTTATCTTTGGATCTAGTTAGAACCATACCTAATATTTTAGGCATAGGCTTTGAAAATTTATACCCTAGACATAGAGTTTGGATTACATTCTATTAGATCTATGGTTCCCCTGAGTGACATCACTAACCATTGTTAGGACTTTTTCTAAAGTCTTAACTTAGTTTAGGAATTTGGTAAGTTAATTTAAATAAATGTAAACGGGGCATGCTTGTTTTTATAAAGACACCTCCATAAATAAATTAAGTTAGATTTATATTTGAGTTAATAATAAAACTACCTTATGGGATGCATTCTCATAAATAGTTGGTTGTAGAAGTTAGTTGGTTTTTATCGATCATGAGGTGAAAACTATATATCCATGTCTGGATTTGTAAAAAGGGTTAACAACTTATTGGTACCCTTTTTATGTACTTATTTTTTTGAAATTAATAAAATACTTGTGGACCGCTGCTCAATGGGCATAAGATTCAACCTAAGTAGTTTATGTTCTATCAGTGGTATTAGAGTGTGGTAATCAAGAGCATGGTGAATTCGAGTGAAAGCAAAGGTGAAAGATTCATTCACATGGAAACAAAGAAGCCTCACGTGAAGTCAAATTTGTAAAATTACATGAGTGGTATAAGGTATGCCCTTTGATAACTTTGGTCTAAGGTTAAAATTTTGAAACATTATTAAAATATTTAAATTTTAAAATATTTTACATCATTTGCATGGAAATAAGCCTATATTGTATGGCCATATGCTTGGAACAACTCTTCTTTCATATTGTATCACTTAGATCCTTCATTTTCAACATTGTAGAATGGTTTTGAAGGCTGTAGTTTGATCAAGTCTTAAAAACCCTAAATTCTACCCAAAGAACCATTTGTATAGATTTATTCAATTTGGCAACTTATGTGGTTATATAATATGGCTTCCATTTTCATTAAAATCAATCTGCTCAGTTTTTGATTTGTTTAAATTTATAAAAGACCAAAACCGGTATCCAAATGCATCTGAGATGCTATCTAAGATGATTTTTTGAGTTGTATGGCCCAATTTGCATTGGTACAGCCTCCTTAGTGCCCCAAATCATAAAAAACTAGATTTACTTCATTAAATTTCTCTCTAACAATCTCAAACAACGCACAATCCTGAATGGTACAACCTTATACGGAACTGTATGACCAAAAACAATGGAAGAATGGTTTCATATTTTTATAGAGCAGCCATGGTGTCTAATGTGGTGTTGGAAGTCTCAGGAAAATAAAAATTTCATTTTATAAAGTTTCTAATAATTCTTTTCAAAAATCTAGGGTTTGAGAGGGTCTCACAAAACTATGCAAAGAGATTTTATTTACTTTGAAATATTTTCACAGATACATCATATTTTACATGCCCAAGTAATTTTTCAAAATTCTCATAAAGCAAAAAATCAAGTTTATATGTAAATTTCTCTCTTTATATCTTGTTAATGTTCTTAGAGCACCTAGAAGGGCTAATTTTGTGTAGAGCTTTGAAAGAAGGAGATCAAGGGTTCCAATCTCTTTTATGGAAGAATTTTCTATATGGTATATGCTTTTTGAAGGGAATATTATTTTTTAAAATCTTTTTTTGTATGCTTTGCAAGTTGTAAAAAGCATGAATACTAGTTAGAAAAATGCAATAAAAGTTTGTTTCTTTTGCTTTTGGTGAAATAAGGGTGTATTTTTGGTGAAATAAGGGTGAAATCTTTTGATTTTTTGGTGAGATTAAGTGCAAAACCCATCAAAAATCTCTTTTTTCTCTACATGGAGGTTAAGTGAAAAACCTTGTAGAAGCATTGTCTTATGCAAAGTGTTATCAATGAGTTTGTTGTTTCTTTCATTTTTTGCACTTATTTCGCATTGTGACACACTTTTATTTGTCGCACTTACTTTCATCTCAATATTCCAAAGATTTAGAATTTTATTTTAGATGGTGATAGATTAATGATTTCTAATTATTCTGATTGGAAATGTTTGATGGAAGCTTTATTAGTTTTTAATGAGCTATGGGATGTTGTAAAGAATGAAAATCCTACATTGCCTATAGAACATGCCAAACTTGATGTTTTTAATCTAAGTGATTCTAAGGCCCTATCTTTAATAAAGTGTTGTTGTATTCAGGATACTTACATACATATTGAAAACTCTCCTCATAGTTACACTGCATGAAAAACCTTATCTAATTTGTATGATAAGAAACCTAAGCATAAGAAGATAGATATCCACATGCATTTGTTTAATTTTTCATTAGAAGATGGGATATAGGAGAGTACATGTCTAAGTTGAAGAATATTTCTACTGAGTATACTAAGGTTAGGTTTGAAAAACTAGATGATGATCTCATAGTTACTGCTGCATTGAAAGGACTACTTGTGTCCTATAAGAACTATATAAAAATATTACATGTCTTTGACAAGATCAAAAGAATTAATTTTATTAAATTAGCTGATTTGATTATTCAGCATGACCTCTCTCTACCCAAGAAATCCAAGAAAATTGAGAAAGTCCATGTTTTAGAGTCCAAGCCTAGTTCATTTTCTAGTCAAAAAAACTATAGAGGGAACAATTATAGAGGGGGTCGAGGTTATAAATGAGGTAGATTTTAAAATTGAGGTAGAGGATATCATCAGAATAATTATTCAAATCAACAATCTAGCCATTCTCATTCAAATGAGATGAGTGATAGAGGATGTGGTCATAACTATTATAGAGGCAAAGGTCGAGGTAGATCATACATTCAATGTCATAGATGTGTAAAATTTGGTCACATTGCCTTTCAATATAGGATTCATTTTGACAAAATTCAAAGGCCATAAAAAGTGACTAAGTCTAACTCTACTCAATATGTTTACCATGATTATGATAGAGTCTAGTAATGTTACTCATGAATCTACTTTCACTGCTTTAGGGAACATTGATTATATATAATATGAAGCTAGAGATGAGATCATAGATGTGTGGGTTTTAGATATAGGAACAACTAAACACATGACATTTATGTGAGACTTCTTTTGGAATTTCAAATAAGCTTCTCTCTCTCTGGTATCCTTGGCAGATAAGTCTATGCATACTCCACAAGGTCTTGGGTCAATTCAAATTCTCCTTCCTAATGGGTTTATCTAATACTTGGAGAATCTTTGGTATGTTCACACATTGAAAATAAATTTTATTTCCTTAGTAACTATTGGAAAGAAAGGTTATCAACTTGTTCTTGAAAATGGGCTCATTTATATCAATTCAGTGAAGGATGGATATAAAACCATGTGTACATGATATGAGATTGGAAATTTGGTTATATTACATTGTAAAGTGCTTCCTCCCATAATGAAAATTATGGTAGTTATTGATACAAGTACAATTACTATTTATATACAATGATTGTGGCATATTCTCTATGGACATTTGAATGTTCACTCTTTAGTGGACTTGTAGAGATATGGTATGGTGAGTGGGTTGCCCACTTTTTGCAAAAATAGTATTCTTTGTGAATCATGTGTCTTGGGCAAACAAAATCAAGAAAAAATTCCTGATAATTCTTCATGAAGAGCTAAAATATGTTTGTAGTTAGTTCATAGTGATGTTTGTGACATGAAGAAGTCATCATTGGAGGGTGTAGGTATTTTGTGTTGTTTATTGATGATTTTTCTAGGATGACTTGGGTATTTTTCATGAAAATTAAATCATAAGTTTTCACTAAGTTTGTTGATTGGTTACACTTAGTTGAAAAATAAATAGGTTCACACTTGATTATTCTTCGTTCAGACAATGGTGGTGAGTATACTTCAAATGAGTTTTTGGATTATTGTCAAGAACATGACATTCATCGACAATATAGTGATGATTATACTCCAAAGCAAAATGAAGTATTTAGATGAATGAATAGGGCTTTAAAAGACACAACTTGAGATATATTACACTATACACAACTTGATGATAAGTTTTAGGCTGAAGCCATTAATAATGCAGTGTATTTGATAAATAGGTCCCCTATAACTACACTTTTAGGACAAACTACATATGAGGCTTGGTATGGGTTTAAACCAAAAGTTAAACACTTGAAAGTTTTTGGATGCCTTCATTTTTCTTTAGTTCCCACTAAACATAGAAATAAGTTGGAACCACGAAGTTGAAAATGCATCTTTCTTGGATGTTCAAAAAATAAAAAAGGGGTATCATTTGCTTGCACAAGATACATGAAAATTCATAGTGAGTAGGAATGTGATATTTGATGAATTTGGTATATGAACATTGCAAAGATTGATTCTCAATTTGACAAGTTAGAAAGGAAGATAAGGGATTGAATAATGAGTCAAACTCTCATATGTTGTGGTATGAGACCAATATCCCTTCTATTTCCTCTCCTTCCTCTACTATTTCATAGGTTGATGACTTAGAAAATATTGAAAATTTTCTAAGTCTTCCTTTGAATGGTGCACATGAGGAGAATTCTGGTGTTCCTAATCTTAAAAATTTAGATAAGTATCCAAAATGGGCTTAAAGTACTTTTTTTGACTTGAGAGCAGATGAAGTTGGTCTAACAGGTCCTAGGAGTTCTCATAAATAGGTGAACTATGAAATAGTTGTTACTAATTCTTCCACTAAGCCATCTAATTTTGAGGAGGCTTCTATTGAACAGGTTTGACAACATGTAATGAAAAATGAATATGATGCAATACTAAGCAATAATACTTGGGTTTTGATTGATGCTCCTTCAAATGTTCAACCCATAGGATGTAAATGGTTTTATAGGACTGAGTATAAACCAGATGCTCCATTGATAAACATAAGGCAAGACTTATTATGAAAGGTTATGCACAACAAGAAGGTATTGACTATGAGGAAATGTTTTCACTAACTTCCAAATGGCACACTATTCATATGGTCATTACCTTAGTAACATAGAATGGTTGTAAAGTACATTATATGGATGTTAAAAGTGCCTTTTTGAATGGTGATTTATAGGAAGAATTATAAATGAAACAACCACAAGGTTTTGAGAAAGTGGATGCAAAGCACAAAGTGTGTAAATTGATAAAAGCTCTCTATGGGCTCAAACAAGCACCTAGGGCTTGGTATGAAAAAAATGGATTCATACTTGAAGACAATTGGATTTCAACATAGTAAATCTGATGATACTCTTTACTTTCAAGTGCAGGGTAAGAAATTGGTGATTCTTATTCTCTATGTCGATGACTTGTTTATCACAGGGAATGATGAAACCCATAATAAGTCTGTGAAGAAGGAATTAAAAGATGGGTTTGAGATGACAGATCTTGGACTTCTTCATTACTACGTTGGCATAGAAGTAACTCATAAAGAGAGAAGTATTTTCATTTCAAAAACTAAGTATATTTCTAAGTTATTAAATAGGTTTGGCATGAATGATTACAAACCTACCCTCACTCCCATGGAAAGTAACTTGAAATTGTCTAAGGATGATGGTAGTGTTTTTATTGAGGGTACCAAATATAGATAGTTAGTGGAAGGTTTGATATAATTGATGACTACTAGGATCGATATATCATTTTTAGTTGGAATTTTATCTAAGTTTAAGCATGAACCTAGAGAAATTCATTGGCATGCATCGAAAAGAGTACTTTACCTTTAGGGAATAAAACATATGGCCTTGAGTATTGCCACAACAAGAAATTAAAATTTTTTAGGTATTATGATGTATATTTTGATGGATGTGTGGATGATAAAGTATCCACAATAGGATACACTATGCATATGAGATCATCTGCCATTGCTTGGTATTGTAAGAAGCAGGATACAATGCCAAATTCATTAGCATAATCATAATACATCACAACATGAGATGCTTCTAGAGAAATTATTTACTTATGGTGCATTCTTGAAGATATTCAAATTTATCAGATTGCTCCTACACAATTATACATTGATAATCAAAGTGCAATCAAGATGTCCAAGAATTCATTATTTCATGCCAAAACAAAACATATGGATCCCAAATATCATTATTTGTGAATGTTGGTGGTGAAGAAAGCATTGGATCCAATATATTGCCTAACTGCTGATTAGACAACTGATATTTTCACAAAACCCCTTGATAGAATCAAATTTGAAAAATTTAGAATTTTTTTTGGCATGTATCCAAAGAACTAACTTTGGATCATAAGGGGTTTGTTAGGACTTGTTCCAAACTCTCAAATTAGTTTAGGCTTTTGGTAACTTAATTTAAATAAATGTAAATAGGGTATGCTTATTTTTATAAAGACACTCCCATAAATAAATTAAATTTGATTTATTAAGTTAGATTTATATTTGAGTTAATAATATAACTACCTTATGGGTTGCATTCCCGTATATAGTTGGTTGTAGAAGTTAGTTGGTTTTTATCGTTGATGAGGTGAAAACTACATATTCATGTCTAGCTTTGTATAAAGGGTTAACAACATATTGGCACCCTTTCTATGTACTTATTTTTTTGAAATTAATAAAATACTTGTGGACCCACACTCAGTGGGCACAAGATTCAACCTAAGTGGTTTATGTTATTTCAACCATCTAAGTATACACATGCTTTATTTTTATGACCTTTGTTTCTATCCTAATCTATAGAGAAAAATGATGGTAATTGGTCATCCTAACCTATGCATAAATTCTATGGAATCCGATGTGAACATTAATCCACCTCTAGTTGAATCATTTTCATGTTTTACCTTTTTTATTATTTGTTTTGTATTCACATCATCATACATTTTAGTGAAGATTTTATCTCAAATATATCATCAAACTTGATATGATTTCTTATATCCAAAACTATATCGGCCAACTTGATTTAATTTTATTATTTTCCCAACCATGTTGACCAACCTGATATAATTATTTGTTTCCACCAAATGTATTGGTGAACTTGAATAACTCATTTTATAATCCTACTATATCAATTATCCTGATACAACCTTTTGTGTTATAGTTTTTTTCTTGCCATTTAGCTAGCCCGATACAATATGTTTCTATCATTCCTATGCAACTAATTGCATTGGCTAGTTTGACACAATTGTGTCTTTGTATTTCAAAATGTAACATCTTTTTAATCAATCTTAAGAGAAAAACCACTAGGATTTTCAAGGATTTCATGAAAACAATCCTAATTCTATGGAATTAACTAACAATATAAATTTATGCCTTACCATTTTCTTATTTCTCAAGATCACCCTAATAATGATTGTAACATGACTTCCACTAGACCCCAAAGTTATGAGCCATATAAAGGCCTTAAGAAATATCAAAGAGGTCACATACTGGCTGAAGAGTGGTGTGACATATAATACATAAATAAAATGAATTTTTTTGTCCAAGAGCATCCAGAGCATAGGGTAAATTACCTTGAAGTTGTCTATCACATCATGATTGAATCGCATGTGAAATATCTTCTTTCCCCTACTCGTAGTTTTTCCATAGAATTTAGGGAAATTTTTTTTACTTCCCTTTTACCATATTCATCCACCATGCCTATATAACTACTAACATGGAATGTATTCTATTAGTATGCCTACCTAAAGTGATCACGCTGATGCTAACATTAATGCCACATCTAGTGCATCTCAACAAGGCACTCAAGCCCCTACTTCCAAAAAAAAACTTTTGATCCTAATCAAGTCCTCTTGAAATTAGTTAACTAAATATCCACCATAAAATTTTCCAATAATGCTCAAATGTTGTAATTGTATAGCCAACTTAATGCAAATGCAATTCAAACCTCAACAAGTTCACTAGGGAGTGTATAATGAAAATTCCCCCACACACCCTTATAGATTCTCTTGGCAACCTCATTATGCAACCTTAGCTCTATAAAAAATTCATTAAACACCTTTAGAATGAAACATTTAGTCTCTCAAATTGATGATGTTAACATTGGTGGAATTACTCCTATGATCTCCTATAGTGGATCCACTGATCTTGTTCTACATCAAAAGGCCTTTAGTAATCTTTATAAGGTCTGATTTAAACTTAGCACCTTTAATACTACCAAAATATTATTCAAAACCTTCATTGATGATGATTTATAATGGTAAAATAAACTTAGGTATATCTCCATTTGCATTGGTCCAAGATTTTCAATCCAATGACTTACTAAAAAACAATTTAGCCAACTTTATCAAACTTAGGCAAGTATAAAATGAGACTGCTCAATATTTCCTCAAAACTTGGAAAGCCTTAGCTAATAAAGCTGAGCACAATATGATAGAAAACAACCTCTTACACCTCTTTACTACAACTTTGAACACTAGATCACTAGATTGCAATAAATTTTCAGGTCCTTTTCTTCAAAATTATTAGAGGAATCCTTAGACCAAGCTAAATGATAAGATCATCTATTAAGACAACTCAAGCCTTCCCATCCTAAGCTAAAAAATAAAGTGCTTATGAAACCCAAGAATAAACATATACAAATGATGTTGTCACTGATACTTATGATCTAAAGAGAATCATCCATGACATTATACCAAGAAGTTCTAATGAAGTGACTCTCTCCAAACCCATAGTGGGAACTCCCTTCCAACCTCCTCCTCCTCCCTCACAAGTCAACACATGTGAATTCCATCAATATCTTATTCTTGATGAGATTATAACATGCCTTCCTAGATCCTCACCTATATATGTTGATAATTTTTATCCTTGTAACTATTTATATGATCCAAAAAATATTTTTAGTTTCATGCCAATTGGGGTTTTTCTCATGAAACTTGCAAACAACTTAAGCATATAACATTTGAATTTTTATTTGGTCACAACTTTGATCATGAATCTGTGATTAGAGAATGGAAACAAGCCTATGATAAGGTTTATAAGGTTCATGAGTCTAAATGAATCATGAATCACTCAACAAGCTAATGCTCACCATGTAGATCACACTCAAAATAAAAAAACTAACAATCAACTTCCAACCTCTTCCCAACTAGTTGATAATATTCTTGAAACTAAAGTTAACCCTCATTCTTCAAAAAATGAGGAGAACTTGGCGAACATGAAAAACATGAAGCATATTGTTTCCTTTAGTGATCCTCATTATTGACATGAATTCTGCTTTATGTCACGAGTTCATAGTTTGATTGTCTCAGATGATATTGATGTTGTAATATAAGTATATATTATTGTATTAATATAACATATTTATAATTTAAGCATAATTGAATAGAACATCGATTATGAATAACTTAGATAATGATGTGTAACTTAATTTTTATTAATTCATAATTATGGAATGCAAATGCATATATCAAAATATATTATCAAGTCGAGATGATTTCCCTATGATTCATTATTAAGATTAAATACAATAAAAAGTATCAAAAAACACATATTTTCCTCATGGATATACATTTATGGTATTTTCTGTAAGATGTCATGAGTTAAATTTGATACAATGAAGACATTTGTAACTGTTTGATGTTGTGGTATGACTGTAAGCTTATATGATTTCCCATTATGATCAATACTTAATGAAGAATCTTATTAACATCATCCCCAAATTTATCCTTTGTCTCATCCTTGAGATAATAAAAAATGAAGAATCCTATAAAGCTTATGTACTTATATTTGGTTGAAAAAACTATTGATGCTTTGCGAGTAGCTTGGCTTTAAAACATTTCCATTTTGTGATGTATCTAATTGCCTATTGTGGTTTTTGTTCCAAATAATTTTTTTTGTGGATAAAATCTATAATGTCATCTAGTGTGGGATGGATATTAATGGAGTTGTATTAAGTCTCTATCTCCTTGGTGACTTGTTCTAGATTCTACATAAACTGATTGAGGAGGCTAACAGATTATTCAATATTTATGATAAGTTATGCACATTGGTCCTATTTGGCCTAGTATTACTCACCAAAATCTAAAATCCTTTTCCTTTATGTGTAATTTGGGTCCTTGGCAATGTCATAGTGGGCTAAAACTTGATTTTGTTCCTCCAAAACATCCAATGCTTTATTTTCTATTGGTGTTACTGCTGGCCACCCTAGAATAAATACAAAGTAAGTTGCGACATCTGAGATTGATTTTTGAAGAGAATAAATGCGTGTCTTGAATGTATTATGATGTTGGGCATTCTATACCAATGGTTTTTTGTTATGTTGAAGCTTTAATTCCTCCATAGTAGTGGCTCAGATATTGTTCTTCTTTGCTTCAAATATCTATTACTATTTGATCAAATTTTTGCTTATCTCCTAAATTCATTTTTCCAATGGCCATTTGGGATTAGATTCATATCATGGCCTTGCCTTGGAGATGTCCTATATTAATTTTTGGATCACCTCTTCTAAAATGACACACTGCTATAACCCAACCATGATTTGCACTTTCATGAAAAATACTACCCAAATTTTCTTTTTATATGAGAGATAATTTATTGATATGGATGTTAGTGCCTTGAGGTGTAGATTATAACATAGTTGGGGTCAACTGCATGGTTATAATATTTTGTCATTTTACTAATTAGCTTTTATTTGGGTGATGGATTCCTATATGGTGACAATGGTTTGGGAGGTGGATGGTGTGGGAATGGATGGTGGAGTGATTTGGTGTGGGGGGATAGGTGGTGGAGTTGTATTTTGGGATGCCTCCATCCTTTCTACTTCATCAATGACTTATTTTTAATTTCCCTATACTAGGGCTTCTAGAACTAATTTATCTTTCTATATCTTTTATTTCTGCCTTTTGACTCTATGCTTTGAAATTTTGTGCAAATTATTCTACCACCTTATTCTCTATTTCATTTTTTTATTTTTATAAATTTTCAAACCTTTATTTTTCAAGTTTTTCCTTTTCTAAATTTTCCTCATGTTCTTTTTGGATTCTAGTGCCTTTTAGGCTTTATGTTTGGCCGTGGCCTCTTCTTGTTCCTTATTATCTTGTTCTATTTTTTCTTACTTATTCTATTATTCTTCTTCCTATATTTTGTTTTCTATTTCTTTTTCCTTTTCTTGTTTCTACCATTTCTCTTTTGCTTGTCACATTTATTCTGCCTATAGTCGTTTCAATTCTATGAGTGTCACAAATGCTTCCTATTGTGCCTTGGCTAATGTTATGGACACAACTATATTTGGTGTTACTATTATTTAAATTTATTTTAATTTTACTTTTGGTGTCGCTTATTCTTATACCATCTCTTCTTCAATGGCCAAACCATCTACAATTTCTATGTGATCCTATGGCTCTTGTTCTTCCCCAGCCTTTGTATTTGATACATTGATTGATTCCTTTTCATGAGTTGTGGAAAATTTAGGGATATAAAACTATAATATTTTTCCTTTTAGGTGGGCGAATATTTAAGGGTTTCTATATCAGATGCATGCATCACCTTTTTGTGCCTTTCATTTATAGTAACCCACTACCTATGCCCCTTGTGTCTACACCTACTAATTGTTTGCTATTAGTTATTGGGGAAAGTCAGATGTGATACATTTTATCCATGGAAAGTAATTCTCCTATTTTTGAGGATCGTACGTAAAATTTGAGTGGGGTAGTATGGATCCCTATATTTAGAATGATTAGGTTGGATTGTGAATTATTCTGCTACTTCATCTTGCTTATTCCACTATGTGCATATTGCCTTGGGGTTGACCATGTGTTTCTTTCAATATTTATTAAATTTTTGTGTTAATGTTTGGTGGTATTGGATTTACATAGGATTTTGGAAATGACTTGATAACTGTAAGAACTTGCTCCACTTGGTCATCTGAAATTTCAGAGGGAAGTGGAGCTAATACAAAGGATCATGTTACAAAGGTGTAGATGTAAAGGAAGTTAGTATTTACCACAAATAAAACTTCATTTAAATTTATATCAACTAATTATGTGGAAATTCTAGTTATGGTATTAATTTTCTTTCTTAATATATTTCTCAAATGGATAAGTGCTGTAACTTTTGCATCTGTCCTAATTGTATCCATATACTTTTGGCTATGAATTTGTCTGGGCCCCACTAAATTTATCCTTCTATTCATGAGAGGGATTTTAAAAATACATTGCTAAACATATGAGTAATGAACCATAGAAAAAATCATGCTTACCACATTTCATTTTGTCGACATTGACATTGAACTAGTCAAGCAAAACCTGGAAATGATTGTATTTGGTCTTAATTAAAATCATATCAAATGCCACCATCATGATTTTTGGGCTTGTGACATCCTATTGGTTGGTGAAGTAGACTTTCCATGAAAATGCCTTCATTGCATACCATCAGATTGGATTTTTGATGGAAGCTATAATGATGCCTCTTTTTATTTGCATGGCCACCAAACATTGGGAAACATCCTTCACTTTGGCATAAATTTTCTTATCATATTTGTGGATGTTGTGTCCCTTGTTCATCAACCCTATCACTCATTTAATATCATATGTAGTAACGTGATGCAACTAGTTTAAGAATAAAATACCATTATTGATGTGACTTAGTAAAGTTTTAGTGATACTTGTAGCTAAGTAGAAATATGGGAATTTAGTCCACATATGCAACTTCATATGCATAATGATGCTTGCCTAATTCTTCCATTCCCATGTGTTTTTATGGGTTTCACATGATGATTTTGGTGTGGTTGGCCTTCATCCTTATCTGGTCAATCTCATAAAAATTAGCATGGATATACTTGAATGTATCTTCGAGATGCCTTACTATGTATGGGATTGATGAAAATTCTCCATATGAATATGGCATTAGGGCCTTTGTTAGTACATGTTTAGATTTAGATATTAATAGTTATTTATCAGTGACCACGATTGGCATTTCCATTTTTATGATCTCTACTTCTCATTTCTTCTCTCTTATATGCCGCAAAATTATTTTTACAGAGCTTTAATACTTGAAAATAATTTTTGATTTTGGATAGAGTGATGAGCTCTATTTATAAAATTTTCATTCCGCCTCCTATCATTTATTGCCATAAATGCAGTTATGACTTGTAATATTTTCTAATATTTTATGACTCGTACCTTCTACTGATTTGTTGAGATGTCACATACTTTTTAGATTTTTAACTTCCAATTGGTATTTAATTTAATTTGATTTTGTGTTATTTTTTCATTATTTATTTGGATATGTTTATGTCTCAATATTTATTATTCATTATCTTCCTTCTATATTATGTTTATTTCATTAATGGTTATCATCCTATATATCTAGAGATTTGTAGTATGGTTGATTGCAATGTTGTCTTAGAGGTCTAGCATAATATGCCATGACATCCTAGATCATCTCACCCATCCTAACTTGACTTGTTTGACAGGATTTAAATGACTGATGCCACTCTTCCCAAGTCTTCTTATGTATTCCATATATTTCATTTATCCTCAATCTACCATTTGTTAATTTTCAACTTAGGATTTTCATGTTTAGCTATTTCCACAAGCTACCATTTACCATTTTTCAACTTGGGTTTTTAATCTTTATTTCTTTCCACAAGCCACCATTTGCTAGTTTTCAACTTGGGATTTTCTTATTTATTTATTTCCACAAGCTAATGTTTGCCAATTTTAAACTTGGGACTTTTTTTCTCCATGACTTTGTTTTTTATCTACATTATTATTTCTTATTATGTAATATGTTATAGTTTTAGGTGGGATCAATTGATGAACTTGTACATGCGAAAAGCAACATGCAAACCTGTACAATACAATTCTTAAGGCTTGGCTGAGATAATTGACATAATGGATAGATGGATGGGAAAATATATGAAATGGGTTGATTGATTTGAGGAATGGGATTTTGGATGATAGGTGGTAGGGGATGTTCATGATGGTACCAGAAGAGATCTAATACATGATGATGCTCATTGAGGGCATCAAGCTAGGAAAAGGGGGAACTCTAGGGTCCCTCGGTATTGGTGATGACAAAGAGGTGAAGGTCTTGGTCAAAGCTAGGAATAGTGAAGTGGGTGTGGTTAGGCTAGATGACCCAGAAAAAGAAATGATGGATCATGTTGATTTGACTATGTTTGGTCAATGTCATATACAAAGTGAATTTTAATATGAAGAGGCTAGACCTAAGGATAAAAGGAAAGGGGAGATGGATGACTAGGCTTGGATAATGTTATATTGGTAACCTTAGTTTTTAGGAAAGATGACAATAGGAGGATCAAGAATTCACTCTTGCTCATCAAGAGTGTAAAGAGAGTTGACAATGAGGTGTGGAATAGGGTTCTAATGAAATATTTTTAATATGAGTTCGGTGTTAATGTCACTCTATAAATTACTATTATGAACAAGGGATCTAACCCGAGGAAAAATACCTGCTCTATAAAGGAATGGATGCTCGGGAAGTATCATCCAAGAGGTAAGGTAATGTGATGTATAAGTGTAAGATCTTGTCTAGAAGGTGATTTGAAATGTGGTAATTTATATTTTGGAGGTTTGAATTAAAGTTTAAGTGCTTGTGCTTGTCTAGACAAGGCTTTATAATTATTTTTTGGTATTTTTGCAATGTTTTAATGAAAGGAAATAAACTAATCTACTTGCTGAAATTGAAATGCAAAAATTCATAAATAAATAATTGAATGTAAATAAAGGGAAAAAGCTTAGTTTTGTTCTTTTTAATGAATTTTATGATGTATGCAATACAAAAATAGAATTTTAGAAGAAAGGTGTGGTTGTTAATTTTTATACATTTAGTGTAATTTGTGAGATGATTCACCTAATGCAATATAAATGAATTAAAATAATGTTGTTATATTACCACACATTTTCACGAGTGTACTACCTGAACTATCCTGACAGGGGACTTAATTTGACATTGAGTGTCGTGTAACTACTAAACCAAAATGACATACAAACATGCCACATGAAACATAAAATATTAAATTTATTAGTTTTGGATATAAATACATTAATTGAGGAAAAAAATATCCAAAAGTGTAAAATATGAGTCTACAATAAAAACTAATAAAAATGGAATTTTTAAAATGATAATGGCTAGTTTAAAAGACTATATATTTGAAAATTGGCCCAAAATAGAAATTATTTGTGGCCATTGAATTTTGAGAATTTGGAGCTATGGATTCATGGTGATAGAATAGACCCAGGATGCATCTAAATTGATGAGCACAACAAGAGGATGGTGAACATACTAGTGGGATGAACAATGGGTTAGGTTCAGGTTGGTTTTGATCGTTTTTATGTTTTTGCCCCAATTTTAATTTTTTACTAAAAAATGTATTTAGATCCATTAAAAATTCAATTTTATTTCATGTATGGGATTGGGGGTTGGATAAGTTAGAAAAATGTAATTTTTTTTGCATTTGTGTAAATTTTGAGTTTTTTTGAGGTTTTAAGATTGGGTGCAACTAGGGATCAAAACTACCACATTGGGGTGAAACGAATGGTTTACACCGACCAGGGGTTATGCCTTCAACATGGTAGTTAAATGACTACCAAATATCACATGATGCAAGTGAGGTAGTTACGAAGCTACCACTAACAAAGACATAACTTCTTGGGGTAGTTTTTTAACTGCTACCTGTAAAAGGTAGTAGTTTCATCATAGGGAGAAAAGAACTCATTTTAAGTCAATTTTTAAGGCCAAAAAAGGGTTAAGGATGATTTAGGGTGCCTTATACAAAAAAGAGGATACATACATTAGATCCAAACTAGGGAGTAGGAATGGATCCCATAGATCAATGCACTCTTGATGGCTAATGAGTTAGCCATTCTTGATAGAGCTGGGATTTTATAGATTGCTCAAGTGGGTATCATGCCTCTATCAATCAAGATTCTATGTGACCTTTTCACATACTGAGATGCATACCATAAATATTTCATATTTCCATAGGTGACTGGAGAGTGACCCATAAATCTCATGAACATCTATTAGATTATAGGTTTATCGATGACATGTCAATTGGTAGCCCTACAGGAGGCCACCAAAAAAGAAAAGGATTCTAGTTGGGTGAAACATTTTAGGCATGTGGATGTAATTGATGTGGATGTGAAGTGAGGAGTCAAACTTTCAGGGGTTGAGGGATCTGCTATCCCAAACCTCTAAAATACTATTATTGGTATCCTTGCCTCTCAACTAGTGGGAGACAAGGGTACAAACATGTTACTATAAAATTGGTGACCAATCATGTGTTAGATCAAGGAGAGGGGTTTACATTACTTATGGCCTTAGGAGGTACTTACCAACACATACAAGGACCTATAAAGGATCACATGATTAGGGTCTCTCTCAATCAACCATCTCATGTTCATCATAAGCTAGGAATATGAGAGGATGCTCTCATACCAGAGAGGGGTTATAGTTGGGGATGCTGAGGCTATCATAGTCTCACACTAGAAAAATGTGGCACACTTTAGAGCATTACCTTGAGTAATTGGGACCTTGATAGTGGCTGATTTAGTGGCCCTTCCTTATCAGTGAATGTTCGATTAATGGGATGGTGAGGGAGTATACATCATAGTGGCTACAAGAGTGTAATGGGTGAGATATAGTGGATTCAGATTAAGGTACACCCTATTGATAGGGTAATATAGTAGTTTGGGTTTAATTTTACAAGTAACCTCCCTGTACCTTTGGAAGTGTATAGAGGCATCAAAGAGGCTAGGTTTGGGAGACTTAAGAAACTGGCTTGGCATATATTGACACCGAGAGTCCCAATCAAAAGGGTGGCAAAGATGAAATGGGCATAAGGAGGACCAAAAAAATAATCTATTGGAGGAGGGGGAGGTCAAATACCTATGGCATCCTAGTAGCACTACAAGTGACATGCCAACAATAGTAGATGACACAACCACCACCACCACCACCACCATAGCCGGATCCCTTGAAACAAGAAAAAACAATGGGTGGGTAAGATCTAGCATTTATTGAGTTAAATGAGGAGGGAGAAGAGGAGGATGAGTAAGAGGATGAGTTAAACCTCAAATGGAACATTGATCTAGACAAAATAGTTCATTTGTTCATTTCACCTCTTTATGTATTTATTTTTAGTACAATTAATTAGCTAAGCTATTGATTTTATTTTCATATGATTGAATTTTATGTTTATTTACTTATTCATGGTTGCATATACATTTATGGATTAGAGGACTATGATTAGGCACACCCTAATCAACCTATTTTAGATGGGGACTGACATGAATTATGAATAATTGTTATCTGATCTAGGACTACCTACCAAGATAGGCAGGTATAAAAATGTTTTTTTTGGAAATATTGTCATTGGTGTCAAAGGTCTAGCATTATTGGTGATAAAGGCCCCAGTGCATTTAATGATATTTGTAGTAGATATATCTTGGCTAATGTGAGTTAATATTTATTTAATATTAACGAATATATTTTTGGTTGCATATGAGACAAAAGAAGAGCCCATGGAGAAGTGAAAGAGCCACGGGGTAAAGACAAAAGAAGGATGGAATGCATTTTCCCATGAAGAGTCATCTTAGGGAATTAACAAGAGTCACCACGTGAAGATAAAAGAGGAAGGGCACAATTTCTCATGAAGGGACACTTTGAGGAATATGAAAAGTCACCAAGATAAGGATAAAAGAGGGAAGGACATTTTTGCTCATGAAGGGTCACCACACAACTTTTAAAAGGCAAGGATATGAAGGGTCATACAAGTTTGGTGCCATTTTCCATGAGGATTGAAGGGTCACAAAGGGGGAAGGCCAAAGGTCATTTGGAAAGCTATAAATAAAGGCTTGAGAAGCCATTTGTAATATGAGTTAGAGAGGTTGATTTGATATTGTAATATCTAGCTTAGAAGAGCATTTGAAAGAGAAGAATATGATTTGTATTTGTTATATCTAGCTTAGAAGAGAAAAGGAGAGAGAGAGGAAAGAGATGTTGTAATGAACTATCATTTGTTGAGATAACAACATTGAGAGATAATTGTGTGGTACACACAAAGGGGTTGGTGCTCCTGTGGGTTGGTGCTCACGAATTATTGCTGGGTTGGTGCTCAAAAAAGGGGTTGGTGCTCCTGTGGGTTGGTGCTTGGCAAAGGGGTTGGTGTTGCTATGGGTTGGTGCTCACAAATAGTTACTGGGTTAGTGCTTAGCAAAGGGGTTGGTGCTCCTGTGGGTTGGTGCTCATGAATAGTTACTGGGTCGGTGCTCAGTAAAGGGGTTGGTACTCCTACAAGTTGGTGCTTGGGAATATTGTTTGGGTTGGTTCTCATTCATATACTTGAGATTGTTCTCTGTGGTTTTTTCCACATTGGGTTTCCATGTTATATTTGGTGTCTCTCTCTATCTTGTGTGGTGTTTATTTTTTGAGTTTTAATGCATATCTTGAATGTTTAATTAAGTGGAATTTGGTTAAAAAAAAGTTTTATAAGATATATGGTATACTGATTCACCCCCCCTCTCAGTATATCCCGTGTTTAACAATTGGTATCAGAGCAGGTTCTTTTTTGAAAAGTTTTACAACTTAAAGGTAGATCGAGAAAGCATAATGGCTGGGTCACAGGAAGGATTTTCTACAAATAAGGCACCTTTATTTGATGGGATGAATTATGCTTTTTGGAGCATAAGAATGAGGACTTATTTGATGGCCCTTGGATTTGACATATGGAAAGCAGTGGTGGAGGAATATGAAGAGCCACAGACATCTGAAATTAGTCTAGTAGAAAAGAAGGCAAGTGAATGTAATGCTAAAGCTTTAAATGCTATTTTATGTGGTTTATGTGAATCTATATTTGTTAAAGTTATGCAATGTAAATCTGCTCATGAAACTTGGGTAAAACTTGAGAATATTTATAAAGGTGATGGAAAGGTTCAGCAAGCTAAGCTTCAGACTTTTAGAAGACAATTTGAAAGTTTGAAGATGGAAGAAGAAGAAGATATAACAAGTTATCTTTTGCAAGCTGATCAAATCGTAAATTAGATTCAAGGTCTTGGAGAAACATTGGATGAGTCAACAGTGGTATAAAAGGTTTTGAGATCTCTACCAATGAGATATGATGCAAAGGTTTTGGAAATCGAGGAGATGCATAATTTATCCAAGCTAAAGATGGATGAGCTTCATGGTATACTCACGGCATATGAGATGTGGACAGAACAAGATAAACCCTCAAAGAGAGAAGCGGCTTTCAAGACATCAAAGAAAGAGAAAGCTAAGATTCAAGAATCAAGTGACAGTTCAAGCGATGATGAATATGACAATGGAGCAATTTTCATTCACAAGTTGAAAAGAGGAACAGGTAAATATCAAGAAAAATTACCTTTTAAATGTTTTAATTGTGAAAAGATTGGACATTTTTTAGCTAGATGCCCAAATAAGGGTAATGATGATGAAGAAGAAAAGCCTACATACAAGAAGAATTACAAAGGCAAATCCAAGAAAAGATTCGAGAAGAAGAGCCTATATTCTAAGGATCCTAGCTCAGTCAAAGATAGTGGAGTTAGCAATTCAGAAGAAGAAGAGATTTTATTCATGGCCATACATGAAGATGATCAAGAAGAAGAAGAGGAGAAGAAGAATCGAAGATTAAAGTGCCAGATCGATAAAAATGAATAGGAGTCAAAGAAAATGCTTGAAGATCTACAAGCACACTTTGAAAAATCCAAGAAGAATGAAGAAGATCTCACAACACAGTTGGAAATAGCAAGAAAAGAATGTGAAATGTATGTTATTAAAATTGCCTCTTTAAAAGAAGATATTAAGAAAGCAGTCAATGATAAAGTAGTTAGTGACTCAAAATTTGAGATATCACTAACATATTGAATAAGATATTAGAAAGCCAAAAGGTGAATTCAGATAAGATAGGTATTGGATTTGAGAAAAAGAGCTATGCTGAAGTTCTTACAAAAGAGGAAATAAAAAGGGGAGAAGTGAAGAATACATAGGACATTTCAAGCAGAGAAGGCTGGAGGGAACAAAGATACAAAAGGCAATCAGGCCAGAGATACACAGATAGGTCTTATTTTTATGGCTATTATTTTTATTATAATGGATATGGTCACAAGAAATTAGAATGTAGAAAAAGAGCTAATAGTTTCAGAAATAAGGAGAAGGAAAGTCAAGTAGAGTCAAGCAGAAGCCACAACTCTTTTGCTCCTCTATCAAGCTTTGATAAAGAGACCATAGTATGCTACAAGTGCAATAAATTTAGACACATAGCTCGGTATTGTAGAAGCGTGTTCAAGTCAGTTTAGAAGGATCAAAGTTTCAAAGCTCCATTCATCAAGAAGAAGGTTTAGACATGTTCATGGTAGAAGAAACAAATTGAAGATTCTATGATGGTTCAGATAGCTCTGCATGTAAGAAATAAAGATCAGCCATGGTTAATTGATAGTGGATGTTTGAGGCATATGATAGGAGATAAAAGTAAGTTCATAACTTTAAAGAAGATCAATGGTGGCACAATGAGATTCGAAGATAAAAGCACTACCAAGATAGCCAGAAAAGGTACTTTGAGTTTGGATTATGGTAGAACTCAGACTAAGAATGTTTTGTATGTAAAAGGTCTTAAGTATAATCTATTGAGTGTTAGTCAAATATGTGATCAAGGATACACATTAAAGTTTCATGCTGAAGGTTGTGAGATTAGAAGAAAAGATTCAAATGAGTTGATTGCAGATGCTCAAAGGACATGGAACAATGTGTATGTATTATTAGATATCTTCTCAAAGGCATGATCAAAGGATACATTCAAAGATCTGCAAGAGGAGTTGGGAGTAATTTCTATTACTTCCTACCATTGATGTTTAGCATCAGTTGAGGGGGAGCTAAGTGTTAGCTCCAGGTAGGCCCTTTGCCATTGATGTCAAAGGGGGAGAATAACAGGTATAGGTACAAGTGTAGGTGTAGAAATAGGTACAGGGAACAGGTATAGGTTGCTACAGTAAGGGGGAGTTACTGTATGTTTTTAGATGATAGTATGTGTAGGTGACACGATGTGGTAGTTTCAGGATTAAGGTTGCCATCAATGACAAAGGGGGAGATTGTTGGAAATATTGTCATTGATGTCAAAGGTCTAGCATTATTGGTGATAAAGGCCCCATTGCATTTAATGATGTTTGTAATAGATATATCTCAGCTAATGTGAGTTAATATTTATTTAATATTAATGAATATATTTTTGGTTGCATATGAGACAAAAGAAGGATGGGACATAGTTTCCTATGAAGAGTCATCTTGAGGAATTACTAAGAGTCACCAAGTGAAGACAAAAGAGGAAGGGCATAATTTCTCATGAAGGGACACTTTGAGGAATACGAAAAGTCACCAAGATAAGGACAAAAGAGGGAAGGACATTTTTGCTCATGAAGGGTCACCACAGGAGTTTTCAAAGGCAAGGATATGAAGGGTCATACAAGTTTGGCACCATTTTCCATGAGGATTGAAGGGTCACAAAGAGGGAAGGCCAAAGGTCATTTGGAAAGATATAAATAAAGGCTTGAGAAGCCATTTGTAATATGAGTTAGAGAGGTTGATTTGATATTGTAATATCTAGCTTAGAAGAGCATTTGAGAGAGAAGAATATGATTTGTATTTGTTATATCTAGCTTAGAAGAGCAAAGGAGAGAGAGAGGAAAGAGATGTTGTAATGAACTATCATTTGTTGAGATAGAAACATTGAGAGATAGTTGTGTGGTATACACAAAGGGGTTGGTGCTCCTGTGGGTTGGTGCTCACGAATAGTTGCTAGGTTGGTGCTCGGCAAAGGGGTTGGTGCTCCTATGGGTTTGTGCTCATGAATAGTTGTGGGGTTGGTGCTCAAAAAAGGGGTTGGTGCTCCTGTGGGTTGGTGCTCACGAATAGTTGCTGGGTTGGTGCTCAACAAAGGGGTTGGTGCTCCTATGGGTTGGTGCTCATGAATAGTTACTGGGTTGGTGCTCAGCAAAGGGGTTGGTGCTCCTGGAAGTTGGTGCTTGCAAATATTGTTTGGGTTGGTGCTCATTCATATACTTGAGATTGTTCTCCATGGTTTTTCCCACATTGGGTTTCCATGTTATATCTGGTGTCTCTCTCTATCTCGTGCGGTGTTCATTGTTTGAGTTTTATTGCATATCTTGAATGTTTTATTAAGTGGAATTTGGTTAAGATAAAGTTTTATAAGATATATGATATATTGATTCACCCCCCCTCTCAGTATATCCTATGCTTAACAATTTTTATCTTAGCTTACCATGCATCTGTGACATTATCTAGTTTGAGGGTGGAGAATAACAATTTGGAGGTGAGAGTGACTGCGACATAAGATTAGGTGTAGGCTCTCGCTAATGTTTTGGCTAAGAGAGGGGGTCAAGAATATTTTAGATGATAGATGGGAGGAGAGACAAGATCTCAAGGAGGGACTAGAAGAAGGTAGCTAATGAACCACAATCCATGACATTCCTCAACATCAAAGCCTTCCTAAAGGAGGAGGACATGATCCTAGAGATACTATTGTATATGTGTTTATAAACATTGTATTTTGATTTTTTTGAGAATTTGAGACACACTTTCCCACTACGGAGGTGGATTATACTTGAGACATTGATTGTATAAACTCGACATTAGTATGATATATATATATATATATATATATATATATATATATATATATATATATATATATATATATATATATATATATATATGACAGATTTTGGTCTATTTCAATGACTTGCCATAAAGTGTTATGTGTTTAATTATCATGTATGCTTTTCATTTTATGCACTTTATATGACTAGGCATGTGATGATATACCCTGTATCTCTTATGTTTTTGTGATAATGCTATGGAAAATTGCTTATATGTGAAATTGAGAAATAAAATGTATGCAAATAATGTAATATGATGGATATACATAAAACTAAAATGTGCTAACAAATTTTTAATAGGTGATGACTGAGTTATTCTATTTACACAACATACAACTTTCAAGTTGGAGCAAATGAATGGAAATGGAAGCAAAATATGCATAACATGGGTAAAATGAAAACTATACATTAAAATTTAACATGGAAAAGGAAGATGACCTACTCCTTATGAGTAGAAGGGGAAAATGTAATTCTTTATAAACTCATAAAATACTAACTTTATTGGCTTCACCTAATGGTAACTAGCCTTGATATAATCAATAAATGGGATAAAGTTACCCATTTTAGCATAAACATGTAAACAAGCCTTTTGAAGAATTTTTCTTGGACACTTTCTAATTTAATATTGATTTTGCATTTGCTTTTTAATTTTTTTTGTGACCCCCTTACACTTAGTCTCATGTGACTAGAAAGACGCATTGGCTCATCACTAAAGAATATATGTAGGAAAGTAAGGACATGCATCTCTCCTCAATGCTAGCCCTAAGCAACTAGTTAGATGCAAGGGCTCAACATTGAAGGTTAATGAAGGGTGAGAGATGTGAGATTTGAATTTTGTTTACAAAGATTTTAATTTTCATAGGAGTGTCTTCCTATATATTTACAACATCATTTTTTAAGGCACTTACCCACTAATTTTGGTCCCATGCAACTAGTAAGATGCAATGGCTCATCATCTAAGACCAAGATAGGGGAGCAAGGTTACCTATTTTTAGGCATGCTAATGTTTTTTGCTTAGAGATCACCCTAAAAGGAAATTTTCCATGGAAAAGATTATAGACTAGGCTATAGGCTCAATTTTTTTAAGTTTTATAAGGTGTAGTGAAAGAGAGGCACACTCTACTCATAAGAACTAAAAAAATAACCAATGTAATGCTGATATGAATAAAAATGAAATGGAATGATAAGTTGCATTTTAAAAGTTTTTGTCATGTGAACTAAAAACTAAATAATCACCAAACATGACATTTAATGTGCAAATATAACATGTAGACAATGAAAAATTCAATGCAATGTGAAATACATATGACTAAATATAAAATTGTTTAAGGTCTAAAAATTTCATAGATTCACCGAACTCCTTGCCCTCCAAAGTGCATAATCGATAGAATCCATTTTTAAAAATCTTGAGTCACTAAATAATGACCTAATCAGTTGGGTATAAACTTTCAACCTTCTCCTTTATTTTTATCGATTTGATTGTCAAGCCTCAAGATAAGGTCTTCTACTTGTATTGGGTGTTCATGGATGTTTTTATTGTACAACTAATATATGGTTTGTATAAGTAATGTGATTTTATGCATCCATGAGCTGATGCTCATCTAAAGTGTCTAGCTACTATAATCAAACATTTTTATACTCTTATTCATTGAGAAGATCTTGAAGAGAGATGCATAGGCTAGGTATTTATACTTAAAAAGGTAGAATATATTATTATCTAAACACAAGGGAATACAGGGTTGCCCTTTTCGAAATGTGAAAACTTATCTTATAACCCATAGTGTTGGATAAAGTTACAGGTGCCAATATCTTTTATTATCTATAATTATTTTGACTAGGATTGAATTTAGGGTTTTGTTTGTGGCCTCAACTTGGATATTGGCCTATAGGTAGTGTAAAGAGTTTGTGTGATGGGTTATAGTGAATTTATTACACACTTCATGAACCTCGACGTTATTTAAAGGAGACTCATTATTTACGACAATCACATGTGGGACTCCAAACCAAAAAATGATTTAGTTCAAAATAAATTTAGTGATGATTGATCCAATAATATTTTTTAGAGGCATGGATTTTACCCACTTAGTGAAATAATCAATAAACATGATGATGAAATAGTGACCATATAAGGTGGCAGGAGAAATTTTGCCAATCGAATCTAGACCCCAAGTGGAAAATGGTCAGGGGTGATAATGAGTTGTAATGCCCTAGTGGGTATGTGAATCACAGGGGATAAATGTTGAACTTTCTCTCACTTTATTACATATTCAATGACATCATGTTTGAGAGTGGGATAGAAATATCCCATCCTATGGATCTTGTGGGTAGTTGGATGGACACCAAAGTGCCCATCATAAAATATGTTATGAAAATGCAAGAGAACCTTTTCTGACTCTTTGGTCGACACACCTTAGTAACATACCATAAAAGGATTTACAATATATAACCTCATCTAGAATAACATATTTTAATGCAATGATGTGATGGTGCCATCTTTGCTATGAATTGGCAGCCTCAGGATAAGTATGCTTAATTAAATAGTTGATGATGTAATTGTACCAAGGAGAGGAAATAATGGTAGGTTTCTCTATGTAACATATTAGCTCATCAAGAAAATAGGTATTAACAAGATCATCAACTTATAAAGGAGAATATACCAACTAATCAATGATTATTTATCCCTTACTAAAATTTTGATTAACATATGTGAGTTTGAAATCGTTAAAAAACATGATTAAATTCACAAATTTTATTAAGAGGGATGGTTAGGTCAAAAATATTCAAAAGGCATTGGACCCTCATTTCTTGGTTAAGCATCTAATGTCACAATCAATTTTTTGTGAACATGATGGCCAAACACTGCTTCTCTACTTGAGTGTAATGTGTCTCATAGTTGATAAGAGTGTGGCTAATGAAATCGATGGCATGCCCCTTGCCATCATCCTCCTCCTGGGCTAACATGTAGGTGAGAGATACCTTCCATTGGGGCAAATTTTGAGAGTATATTTAGGCTTGGTTACCATGAGTGTTAGAGGAGACATAAGAAAATGCTTTATCATTTTAAATGTATCCTGATAGTCACTTGTCTAAGTCAAGACACTCACCTTTTTAAGCAAGTTATTTATTCAATGAAATTCATAATTAAGGTTAGGTATAAACCATTGAATGTCCCCTAAATTTCCTATAAATGATGTAATTCTGAATTCATCCATAGGTGGAGAATGTCTAAGATCACATAGATATTGAATTGGTCAATATTGATTCCACATTGAGAGAAAATTTACCAAGGATTTTTCCACCTGTGACTCTAAACACACATTTTTTTGGATTGAGGGTGACACCATATTTGACCAAACATGTGAAAATGGTGTGTAATATATCTAAATGGTCAATCCTTCTCCTTATTTTTACTAGAAGATTGTACACATAAGTCTCCACCATATTATGGATAAGATCATGAAAAATATGGGTCATGTCCCTCTTATATGTTGCCCCATCATTTTTAAGGAAAAAAGGCATGACTACATAGTATAGGGTCCCCCATGGCATAGTGAAGGAGGTTTTAGTTTAATCCTCATCTAAAATTTGGTTATAGCTATAACTAAACAATCCATCCATAAGGGTCAAGAACTCATAACTTGTTGTAGCATCGATAATGAAATGAATGGAAGGGAGAGATAAATCATATTTGGGACATGTTTTATTATTATCACAACAATGAATATATTTCCTAATTTTTCCATTATTCTTGAGACTAAAAAAGATGGTGGACATCTACTTAGAATAATACATAAGTTTTAAGAACCCTACATTAAAAATATTAATAATGTCCTCATTCACCATTAATACAAATTTAGGCTTGATTGGCATGAGCTTTTATTTTATAGGTTTCAATTCAAACATCATAACCAAATCATGAACAACTAATTTAGGCTTAATAATTACCATATCTATGTAGGAAAATTCAAAAGATTTAGAAAATTTGGTAAGTATTTATTGTAGACACACTTAAATTTGGCCATTGATAACCTCCAACCAGGGTTTTGACCAATTTCCACTCAAAATGCACAGTTTAGCTTAAAAACACTAAAACATACTAAATGATGTGAAACTGACATATTCAAATGCCAATTTTGGATAGGATGTCCCTAAATGGGGAAATGTAATTTATGGGCCAACTAACTTTGATTAGATTTGTTAGAGTCAAAATGCTAATTTTGCACCTGGGTACTCTGGATTTCTCTTTCCTATCAAATCTCTTGCACAAGACACGTGCCTTTGTTATTTGTTATTGGTAACATTATAAATGGGAATATAGTTCCAACACATCTAACGTGGACTTTCAATTCTAATCTAGTTAAATTTTAGACCAATAACAAGGCATTCTGATCAATTTAAGTAATTTGTGCATAAGGTGCTTAATCATGCCTAAGAGCTAATTAACCCAAATCAAGGCATAATCAATAATTCCATGGAAACTTGTTGAATACTTATTTTTAGAAATGACTATTAAATATCTGTATCATTAGGTGACCTCATTTTTTGGAAAGACATCCTTAGGCCATAAATGCCACAACTATTAAGATTCATACCCTCCATGCCTCATCAATGCCTTCCATGATGCCCTCCATGCCTCTTAATTGCCCCTTCTTCCAATGCCATGATGAGGATAGTTATAAAATTAATTACAAAAAATAAATTAATTCTCAACCACACATCTCAATCTTGAGATAGATGGTTGAGGTTGATCCTGATCAAATCCAAAAATCTATAAATAGAGAGGCTAAGAACATCATTTCTAAGCTATTTTGGTGCAAAGTTATTATGCCCAAATATATTCAAGGATTTGATTATGAAAATTTATAATGCCAAATTGATTCCAAGCCAAGCCAAAGCCACAAGGTGCCAAGGAGAGATGGATGTAGCCAAGCTTCTATTACCAAAGACTTCATGAGCACAAGCCGAGCAATCCACTACTACAAAGACATTTGGAACATCTAAGGAAGGTGAATGAATTCTTGTGTTTTATTCCTTACTTTTTAGTTATGTTTGTCATTTGCCTTTTTTAACTAAGCTCTCCTTAGTATCTAGGCCTAGAGATGTTATACTATTAGTGTGTTTATTTCATTTTATTTTCATTTTGGAACTAACACCATACTAACTATCCTCTCTTGAGTCAAATTCCTAGAGCACATAGTGACATGCTTGGTAGGACCAGATACATCTCACACCTGAAGAAGATCATTTTTTAACTCTAAAATATTTATTTGGACTTTTAAAACTCTTGCAAATTGATTTTCTAACTTTATTTTGCCATTTTTGATTGCCATAGTTTTACATAGTAATAGACGTCAGCAAGTAAGACCAACATCAATTACATAGCTTAACTAACGTCGATTAGCAAGACTGACATCAATTAGATCTTAGTTAGCCAAAGTAACTGATGTTGATGGTAATAACTGATGTCGGTCACTGTGTTTTTTCTAATAATATAGACCTTAGAGCTACTTTTTCAAAATTCATTATTTTAAGCTAAAAAGAGCTTCAAAGCTAAAGGACATGCTAAATTTTTTTTTGTAGGACCAAGCTTGATATTTGTTCAAAACATGTTTAAATCACCTTTGCATGCTTAAAAATCAATTAGGAACTTTGTTTTGGTGTTTAAAGAAGGACTTAGATGTTTTGGTGAATGTTTTCAAAGTTTGCAACTGAACACCATCAAATCTTTTATTTTGGGTTTAAAATTAAACACACTTGTCAATTCTTGTTTTCAATAGTTGTTTAATCAAATTTTTGTTTTACAAAAAGAGGAATGTTGCATGTATGATCTTTCATTTGTCCCCTATAAGTAACCCTTGGAATCAAAAGCACCATTCCTGTTACAAATAGCCTAGTCCAAAGCTTAGAAAGAATGTCATCTAAAGCATTCCCCAAAAACTTGTCAGAATTTGGGTGACCTTGAAAATGACCCTAAAGTCTTTCTTTTTATGTCTTTCATTTTATTGCAAATTTGGCTTGTGAGGGGGATGTCATTACCTCCCGCAAGTTATTTAGGGAAGCTTTGACCCATGGTTTCATCTCCTAACATTGACTTCATTTGGATCCTTTGGAGTTACACATGGGACGTATCTGCATGTGGATATCACACTACATTGAGTGAGCAACAAGATGTAGTGGTTGTAAAAAAGACTAGACCATTTTACAACTAGCCAATACCACGGTCATCTAATTTCCATGATTATTTTTTCCATCATTTGATGTGAAAGTCATTGTGCAATTGATTCCCCTAGAGATGTTCAAAACTTGATATTTTAGTCATCCCCATTTTGCCATACCCTTGTTAGGATTTGGATGATTACACTTAGTGTATTTTGGTCATTATCTTAATTAATGTTTTTGAGACTAAAAATTATTCATTTATGTATAAACCATGTCAAAGTAAATTTGTCTATACATCACTCTTTGGCTTAAAGAGGTGTTATGCTAGCCATTTTACACCACACTTGTGCCTTGAAAATTTTGCTAAGCTTATTTGCGTATGTCATTTGAGTTGTGGAGGGTAGCGTTATGATGCCCAAATCATGTCAAAACAATTTGATCCTTTTAAGTCTTTGAAACATAACATTGACCACATCATTTGAGCATGTTTACACCATTACACTGCTCAATTTGTTTCAAGACTAGTTTACCTTGCACTAAAAACCATTTGTTTCAAACCATGCCATGTATACCATTTGGACCTTTGTCTTATGCTATCATGCTATCCAATCTTGTCTAGCCTATTTGGTTAAATCCTAGTTTTCAACATTTATTTTTCAATTAACCTTGTTAAGTTTGGATCCAAACATTAATTAATTTCTATTTAGGCCTTAATTCATGGGGATAATACATAGATCTTTCTCTTTTGGGTTGCATAACTTCGGCTAATCAATTACCCAAATTTGAAAACCATTGATGGTTTGTTTGTTCAGTACCTATCCTTATCATTATTTATACCTTTATTTGAAAAAACAAAGTCTTTCTTCAAAGAGCCTTTTTATCTTATTCCTTATGCCAACTGATCATGTTTATGTTTGATTCCGTGTGTTGGGTCTATGTCAAAGTTATTTCCAAACTTGTTAGATTAAATCAAATCACATCATGCCTTTATTTTAAGTCTAGATTTTGATGTTATTTGGCCAAAAGCCCTAGCGTATGCCTATTTGTTTGAGATAAGATTTTGACTCTGTGTTTGGACAAAAGACCTGGCAACTCAATATTTCCCTTTCCTAGTTTAGACCTTGTTTGGAACACTTTGACCTAGACATTTGACATGCCAATTTTTATTCATATGATTGACTTTTTTTGTGTATGACATTTGATATTTGACATTTGATGTTAGACTATTTTATACCAAATCTTATCACAAACCATTTTGGAGATACAACTCCACTTTTAGACCATATTAAAGATACAACTCCACCCCTTCAACCAAGCTTAAACCATTTGTCCTTTGGACATAGTTTTTCGGAGTTTGTGGAACTCTAGGCCTTTTTGTTTTGGAGATTTCATCATTTAAGTGGATATGTCTAGGTACACTTATGGTGGAGTCACTTACAATCCAACTTATGATAGAATGGCTACACAAAATGATTTTTATGGCTTTAGTCAAGACCCCAATGATGTTAATATGGTTTGTGAGATAGATTTCTTTCTGCCTCATATTAATCATTCATGGGAACAAAGTCATGAAACAACTTACGATTCAAATCGAGGAATTGATTGGTATGAAGAGGCTTGTGAGGAGGACTTTGAAGACCCAACTACAGATTGTTGTTTGGGATACAAATCCATAGCCTCTTTTCAATAATCAATACATGGAACATAGTTAAGAACCATCTTATGAGACAATTCACAACTAAGATGATATGGTTTATGAGGAAGACTTGGATGCTTTAGCTTATGCAAGCAATCAAGATCTACATTGCCCCTTCATCATTCTATGACCTAGTCCTTTGGTTTGTGTGAGTAATCAAGACCCACAACACTCTATCATTACCATCTTAGGACTTTGTCCTTTTACTAGTGTGAGCAATCATGCTTTCCAAGGCCTTACCATTATCCAACCATGAGCTATTCCTCATCCAGTACTAATCCCATCCAAACCTGAACCCATCCAATCATTCAAAGACCAAGCTATTTTCAAAACTAGTATCTTCCAACTCATTAGAAATCAAGGCCAAAACAACCAACCAATCAAAGATGTTTTTGTTGAACCAAACACTTATGATAAGTTAATCTGTGATGAATCACCTATTGATCCTATACCAGTTGTTGAGGAGTCTCACTCTAATAAGCTAGTATTTATCGAGTCACTTCTTAATGATTATAACCACCTTTGAGAAAATCATTACCTCAACCATGTGCCTATTTTTCAGGAGCCTCCTATTGACAAGCTAGTTTCTAAGGAGTTGTCTCTTGACCGTTTTCCCATCCTAAAGGAGTCCCACTCTAAAAAACTAGTTTTTGTGGATCCCATTATGCCATCAAAGGCTATTACTTGTACAATACTAAGCATTCAACAAGAATCATTGTAACAAAATACCCATCAGATGAAGAATCAAAATTAGAGTCAAGTTCTATTCTTGAACTGACATTAGATTTAGCATTAGAATCAAAATTAACATCAGTCTCAACATCAGATTTAGAGTCCCTTGAGTTAGAATCAGATTCAAAAGAAGAATATGTTTGTGGTTGTTACAACATTGGTTATGCATACCTTGAAAATTAATTTGAATACATTTGTGATCCTTCTATAGCTATTGAGGATGAGTACTTCAACTTTGACATAAGCTATCCTAATATCTTCTATAAGGATTGTGTATCCTCTCTCCATTCCATTACCATTCCACATGCCATTACCATCAACCAAAATAGCCATATCATTGACATTCCATCTCCCACAAATGTTGATTGGGATCGATAGAATCACACTTCATTGAATTAAAACCATGGTGACATAGCAGTTGAAGAAGAGCAAGGAGGCCAAGACCACATTCATATAGTAGAAGAACACTTTCCTAGTGAAACCTTTTTGAAGGTGCTAGGGGACAATCAAAGTTACAACTCATCATCTTCTAGTGAAACTTTTTTGAAAGTGCTAGAAGATAATAAAAGTCAAAATTTAATATTCCTTAGTGAAACCTTCTCAAAGGTGCTATGAAACAATCAACACAACTTCATTGGTGAAAAACTCATTAGAGCACTAATAGATAAACACAAAAGTTCTTCAATACTTGATAAAGACAAAATCAAAGATCAAATCAAAATAGCTTCCAATCTACAACCTAATCAGATGGTAGCTACTCTCAAGATCAAACAATAGAAAAATCTAGTGGTCCTATTGAGAGAAAAAGTCTTCAACCCTAACACAACTAAAATTATGTCAAATCCAACATCAATGACATTACGTGTGACTGAAAGTCCTAATATTTTTTTGTTTCCCCACCATTATTGTTGACCATTTTGGCCCTGCAGGGCAAAATTAGTCTCCATTTTCCCTTGCTATTCTGAGCCAATTTAATTTTTGGTTTGCACAAGTATTTCAGCAAGAGGATGAACTAGTTCAACAACATGAACTTTGAACTTGAACTTTGAACCATCATTTGGTTCAATCGCTTGGTTCAACCACTTTGAACTTGGAAATATTGAACCGTTGAACTGTTGAACCATTGTTGGTTCAAGCAGTTGGTTCCAACAATTGGTTCAAGTGGTTAGTTCAAGCGATTGGTTCAAATGCTTGGTTCAATCACTTTGAAGTTAGAAATATTGAACCGTTGAACTGTTGAACCATTGTTGGTTCAAGCAGTCGGTTCAATTGAATGGTTCAATTAGTTGGTTTAAACAAATGGTTCAATCACATAGTTCAATCAGTCAGTTCAATCAAAGGGTTTAATCAGTTGGTTCAAAGTGGTTGGTTCAAGTGGTCAAATGAATGAGCAAAACACAGTATTGAACCATTGAACCAATTATTAGTTCAATCGATTTGTTCAATAGAAAGGTTTAAGGGAGTCTCCCAAATACTGAAAGACAAGTGCCCTTGCGGAGGGTAGGGAACACTTGCAAAGGGATCAAAGAAAAGGCCGAAGGACTCAATCAAATGGCGATGGGTGCGTGAATGTCAACTTTATGACAATGAAATAGCCTTTGATATTTAAATAAAAGGCATGAACCTGAAGGAATTCAAAGGCTTAAAGCTAGAAGGAAGAAATCATCGAGGAGGGAGTCTAAAGAGATGAAGAATTAGCAGAAGATATCCCCCAAAGGACAAAGGAACCAGAAAAGACAAAGCCAGGAAGAGGCAAAAGAACCAAGTGCAAAAATGAACAAGATAGTTTAAGTGGCAAAGAAAGGTGTCGACTCAAGGAGTTACTCCAGCAGTTGACATAGTATCTGCCAAGTGGTCATCAAGGGGCACGAACAATGAATGGCATGACCCATTTTTCTTTACTTTGCATTGATGAGCAGACAAACTGCATGAATGCCTTGAAGGAGTGGTCTTGTTTGCAGACAAATGGTGCGGCCCATAATTTCAAATATAATGTTTAATATATCTTAAATGCCTAAAATAAAAATAAGAGGTGACACAACATTATCTATCAAGTGGCTTCCTCTTCCCAATGCTCAGAACGCACATGGGCCATTTGTAAAAGGGCACCAAAAGGCCTCTTTCTTCCTCTATATATTTAAACTTCTCATTTTGAGAAAGGGATCTCTCATGTTGTAAGGTGAAGCCCTGCTAATTTTCACCTAGAATCAATAAAATATGCATTTTTTACCTCTATTTTAGTTGGATATATCTCTGAGTGTGTCTGAGTGTTAAACTTGTGTTGAGTCATTTCTTTCTTAATGCTTTCATAGGCTTGATACCGACACACTTGGTATATACAAAGCACCATTCCTGTAGGTGATAAGAAGAGCTATATCTGGAGCACAGAGGCAGAAGGAGGTTACTAGATAGTGTGCTTTTCCTATAGCACCTATGGTAAGTTATTTTTCTATGTGTTTCTATTAAAGCCTCCCTGTCAAGCTCCTTGCAACCTGGTCCTTTTACCAGTTAAAGTGTATGTAGTGTTCTTATGGTTCAGAGTGTGAGTATGAGTAAATCAAACTTGTTTGGTGCATCACCCTCTTAGGTTAGGTTCTATTTTTCAGTAATCTTTCTCTTTTTTCACCCCCCCATTATATATATATATATATGTATTAGCAACTTACTGGAATAACTCAGATGCATCGAAGGGAGTTAGCCCTTATCTAGAGAATCTCCTCTCAGTTTTGCCAGACCCACAGGCAAGAGAGGAGTTTCCATTGTGATGCATGGAAGACAAGAGCTCAGCCTCCTATCAAGCGTGCAATCCACTACATCAATAGTTTTTGGCACACCTGGTGGGATAATGTTTTAACACTCAGTAAAGTTCTAGGATTGATGTTGGTCTTGTTATAGCAAAATCAACCATTTTTAGCATCTGGTGACTCCACTAGTAAGAACATCAGTCTCTCCGGTTAAAGACCAGTCTAACTTCCTATGGCTAAAATCACCACACATTCTATTGCTAAGGGTGTCCCTTTTGAATTTATGGAATTTCCTTTGAACTCAACAAAGCGACTAAGGTTTGAAAAAACTCATCCTTATTTAGAAAATCACCTTCCAAGACCTGCTATAAGATACACCCATGCAAGAAGCCCCCAGTTGAATCCTTTCATAGCCATGCCTTTACCTTTTGTGGCCTTTCATGGTCAGAGTCCTTTGAATCTCCTACATTATGACCCAATTCCAGGGGCAGTCATTAAAAGTGTGCCTCTATTTAATGGAAAAGGGCCCATTACTACTATCAAATACATCAGAAATATTGCTAACCTTTGTAATATTCACAATTTCACTGAGGAAAACATTACGATCAGATTGCTGGCATTGTGTTTCAAGGGCAAGGTTC
The DNA here is from genome assembly GCA_037957365.1 of Torreya grandis. Taxonomy (NCBI): domain Eukaryota; kingdom Viridiplantae; phylum Streptophyta; class Pinopsida; order Cupressales; family Taxaceae; genus Torreya; species Torreya grandis. The sequence continues at coordinate 1,258,894 of JARHVA010003997.1, forward strand.
TGGAATGGTATGAGACTTTGCCCATGAATTCAGTCGATTCCTAGAATGAATTGGGCACCCTCTTAATGAATAGATTTGGGGATAAAAGCGACCACCTTTCACTTGTCGAGTAGTTGACCACTATGAAAAGAGCTCCACATGAATTCATGCAAGATTTCAACACTCAATTTTAGAAGACATGGGATAGAATCCCCATATTGGTAAGGCCAACTCCAAGCTATACTTTCCTCTATTATTGGAAAGCATTGAATGATGACATCACTATTATGATATAGTCCATGGGAGGACATGTGCTGCTTACCACCTATGACATAGCTATAGCGACTGAGAATTGCCTAGTGCAGGCTGGAAAAATAGCTCCTAGGCCTCATATACTGCTCTTCCCTGAATTGCTGCCTCCAATCCAGACTGCTGCACCCAACTTGGCTCTTCTACCTGGCATAGAGAATCCATCTACTACTTCATCCAATGACCTTCATGAAGTCAAAATTCTGTTACAAAGCATAACAAATGAACTAGTGGCTCTTAAAAGGCAACAAGCTCAAGGCAGTCGACTAAATCAAGGATATCAATAGTATGGACAAGAAAATATAACCCCTTTCCAAAATTATAACCAAGGGTAGGGTCAATTTACATAGGCCAAACCTTTTCAAGGCTACAATCCAGGCACCCCTTCATCATCCAAGGCTCTAGTGCCTGCTCAAAATAATCTGGTACAAGAACAACCTAGTTGTTCAACCATGGGATATGGTCAAGATCAAGCTATTTATACAAATGAAATGCCGAGTCATTACATAAATGTACAAGACAATTAGGCAGCTACCCAATTCCCAAGATTTGAGGCTTCAGTGTAACCTGGCATGAGTAGCAGTCAAACTCAACCCAATTCCACTCTCATGAATCCCCTGGAAGGTGAGTTATATGCAGTCAATTACGTGGGTAGTGCACATGATCAGGGCAACTATGTCATAGCCAACACAAGGTCCAAAAAGAGAGTGATGGAAGAAGCTCAAACAACTGCTCAAACATCAGCACCACCTTCTTCATCACATGTAAACCAAAAGGTTCCAAACTTTAGGCCTCCAGTTGCACCTTCAGCTCCTTGGCCTGCGCCTCAGGCTATAAGTAATCTCAAAAAAAATTCAAAATAAGGCAACCCTCGAGTCAACGTGGTAGACCAAATGTAGAAGCTACACATGAACATCTCCTTGTGGGATTCATTATAAATATTGAGACAAAAGGACATGCTGCAAAAGGAATTACATGGGTTGAATGAATAAGCTATCCCAGTAAAAACTGATAATGTCTTGATGATGAATGGACAACCTTCCACATCAGGCTAGGTTAAGAAAGATGAAAAGGTTCCCCCTTTTTATTTATCCTTGGTCATAGGAGACTTTTTGGTGCACAATTGCATCATTGAAAATGAAACAAGCACCTCAGTAATGCCCAAATGCATAACTAATAAGCTGGGGCTAAAATATGAAGAACTGACGAAGGGAGTCCTGCAGCTAGATGGAACACCAACAAAGATGCTTGGGGTGGTGAAAGATTTGAGCTTGACACTACAGACCTACCCAACCTTCTCAGTTCCCCATGATGTGGTAGTGGCGGATGTCCCTCCTTACTTTGCTATTTGCTTATCTAGGGATTTCACATCCAAGATAGACAGCTACCTAGTAGCAAACTGGTCTTATTTGTTTTTTAGAACCAAGTATGGGACTAAGGTTAAGATTGAATTAGAACCACTCCATAAAGATCATCTATAACCATACTCGCTCAAGGTGGCAAATGTCAACTATGCCATTATTGACTAGGAAGAATTCCCAGTAGATAAATCTCCATCCTCTGCCCTTGAAGGAGTTGCTGACCTGCTCTTAGACAGATGGGGAAGTGACAACTTTGAGCATGATCCTTAAAAATTTATAGAAGAGGAAAGCCTTGGGATTTATTGCATGCATGAAGAGGGTAATTTTATACTAAATTTGATGAAAGCAAGCCAAGAAACTCAGGTTTATGGTAGCTATTCTTTGATGGCTCAAGAAGTAAGTTGGGAGCTGGTGGTCTAGTGGTGCTAGTTTCTCCTTCAAAGGAGAAATACTTTTCAGCTTTCAAGTTTTAATTTTATTGCATGAGCAATGTTTTAGAGTATGAATCCCTCATCCATGGTTTGGAGTGGGTGAGGAAAAGAGGAATCAAAGCGCTGTAGGTTTTTGGTGATAGTGAGCTAATTGTGAATCAGGTAAGGAGCCAAAATTTGACAAAAAATTCTCTGCTTAATGATGGGATATTAACAACCGAAAGCACAGAATTGATTACCAAAACAAGCAAATTAATATGCAGAAATTAACCAGAATCAACAAGTAACTAGAATTCAAAAATAACACATGATATGAGAGACAATACACAACTTGTATTAAAACTCTTTCAGAAGGAAATACAACAAAGAAGACTGCCATAGTTCTTCTTCCTTACACACCTCTAGGGCTCCCACACCTCTAGGAAATAAACAATAAATCTTCCCTCAAAGCTCTCTCTCTTAGGTCCCAACACCCAACTCAAACACAGAGTTGGTGTTCACCTTACACCTGTGCTCCACGCACACCACAAGTGCTCCACGCACTCCACAAGTACTCAACGTACTTCAAGTAGATCTCCCATGAACCTGCAACAATCTGCAACTCAACATACCATAATTATGGAAGGGACTACTTTGCCTTACTCTTAGCTCTCCATTTACTCCACGTACATCACAATGAGTACACACCATACTTTAAGTAGATCCTGCCTGATTCTGCTCCCTGTTGTGTTGCTGTCCTATCTGATCTTGCAACCTACAGATCAATCTAGTTCTGCACACATGTGAACCTTGACCTTGTACACACATACACCTGCAGATCAATGATCTTACTTACCATGTAAATCTCTTATATAGGCCATGCTCACCTGATGACCAAAATCATACATACCTGAAGAACCCTGCTGATTCTCCAATCCAGCACCCACACTAGGTACTGTGGCACTAGGAGGAACACACCATTGCTCACCTCTCTCTGAAGGAGCTTATTGCTCTCTCACTCCCTAACACAAGTTTACAATACAACCATGAGTCTATTATATAGATCTCATTCAAATAATAATTAGACATCTAATTACAATAATTAGATCCACAACTCTCAGTCTAAAATTAGCTCTCAACATGCAAACACTTGGTTCGTTAGCTAACTACCCGTAACATCCACAGTCTGAACCACACAGGGGACCGACGTCAGTCCCCGTCTACTTTGGGGGTGCCGACATCGGCCGACTACTGACCAATGTTGGTTGCCTTCTTGCCTTATCCTACCGACGTCGATTGGCCTGACCGACGCTGGCGTCTGTGACACTCCACAACTCTTCTGCAACCTCCTCCATGTCTGCATCAGTGAAGCTTTTATCTCCACAACCTAACAATCTCCCACTTGGAGATAAACAACTACACAGTACCTATACCTATACTCTGTCTAATCTATTTTTTGGTTTCTATCCCTCTTCAAGATCAATCCTGAAGACAACCCACCACACAACCTATGGTGCACCTCCTGTCATCCGAGTACCCTACCACATCCGAACCTACAAAACCATGTCTGCATCAGTGAAGCTTTTAGCTCCACAACCTAACACTTAAGTCCTATAAACATAAGGTATGGGACTTAGTGGAGAATTTATTTACTTTCAATGTTACCTCCATTCTTAGAGAGCATAACAAGCAAGCAGAAAGGCTGGCAGTAGTTGGTGCCCAATTTGATATCCACAGGGAAATAGGTTGAGACTGTAGTTCATGCCACTTGAAGGTAGTAATCCGGCCCTCTGTTCTTGACAACATCACTAATTGGTAGGTGTTTGACAGCGACCAACAAATAACACTCTTCTTACAAGAAGAAGCTGAGTTTGCTGCTAAAAAATAGGCCAAGCTATAGCAGTAGTATGGCAACCAAATTGTTCAGCTAAATAACAATAAACTTTCCAAAGGCTTGGTCACTCTTGAGAGTATCTTCAATGAAGATGACCAGTTGAAAAATGATAAGGCAAGCATCACAAATAAGGAGGGGAACTATGAGAAGGTTTAAATATTCAAAGATAAGCTACTTGCACTTGAGAAAGTGTGCACTGACCATGAAAGATAGCCTTCACCATGTTGTGCCAAACGTTTACTGATGTCTTCGCTTGGGAGTATAGTGATTTGAAGGGTTTCAACCCAAGTTTGACCCAACATACCATTAAACTAGAAGAAGGTGCCAAGCTGATCAAGCAGAAGCAAAGGCCTGTCAACCCAAAGATTGAACCTCTCATGCGAAAGCAACTCAACAAGTTGATCAAGTTCAGGATAATATTTCCAATCAAACACTCTTCCTTGCTAGCCAATCTTGTTCCTATCTAAAAAAAGAATGGGGAGATCAGATTATGTGTAGATTTTAGAGACCTCAATAGAGTATCTTTGAAATACCATTATCCTCTCCCAAGCATGGAGTAGATCCTTCAAATGGTGACAGGCAGTGAGCATTTCTCCCTCCTGGATGGGTATTCAGGATATAATTAGATTTTGGTGTAAGACTGTGACCAGTACAAGACAACCTTCACTACCAAATGGGGGACATTTGCTTATAGAAAAATATCATTCAGACTGTCCAATACTGGTGCCACCTTTTAGCGAGCCATGGATATGGCCTTTTGAGGCTTGATAAATAACAATGTGCTGTTGTATTGTGATGACGTGACAATATTCTCTAAAGAGGTGGGCCAACACATGAAACACCTTAGACAAATCTTTGAGAGGTGTAGAGAGTTTGGTATCTCTCTCAACCCAAAGAAATGTGTGTTCGCTGTCCATAAGGGTAAACTCCTTGACCACATTATTTCTAAGGAAGGCTTGACCATTGATCCAGAGAGAGTTCACTCCATCTTGGAGCTATCCTTGACTAAACACAAGAAGGGCATGTAGAGCTTCTTTGGCAAAATAAATTTTATCTAGAGATTTATTCCAAATTTTGTGGAGGTAGTCAAGCCATTAACCTCTATGTTGAAGAAAGAGAGAAGTTCGCGTGGATAACACAAAAGAGGGATAGCTTTGAAGAGATCAAGCAGGCTATCACCCAGGCTCCTACCTTGATCAGTCTTGACTTCACCAATGATTTCAACCTCTACACCTTCAGAAATGAAGAGGTAATCTCCTCCATGCTTACCCAAGCAAATAGTGATAACTTTGGACAACCACTTGCATTTTTTAGCCAAGGCCTAGAGGGTTTTGAGGTTAGGTATACATATGTGGAGAAGCAAGTCCTTGCAGTCATATAAAGTTTGAATAAATTCAGACATATGCTATCCAACAGTAGAATTCACCTCATGGTTCCACATCTCAGCATCAAGGATTTCTTGACCAACCTGATCTGAATGAAAAGAGAATAGGGTGGATCACTAAGCTAATGGAATACGACATGAATATCAAGATCACCAAGTTGGTAAGAGGGAGAGGCCTATGTGAACACCTTACTGTAGACTTTAAACATCAAAAGGAGGATAGTTTTCTAATTCATGATGTAGTTACAATAGAAGAACAAGTTATTATGAAGGATTGGACATCAGACTTGAGGCATTCCCTTCTCACTAGTGAGTGCCCACAGGGCCTTGATAGGACCAAAAAGAGGTATTTCAGACTCCAATCTCTCCCTTATGTCCTAATTGATGGAGTGCTATTTAGAAGGGATCTCTCAAGAGTGATTTTAAGGTGCATAGACCCAAGTCAGGCTGATAGGGTGCTATCCGAGTTCCATGATGGGCCAGCTGGTGGTCACTTTGCTCCTAGGCCTACAATTGCAAGAATAATGACAGCTGGTTACTTCTAGCCTACTTTATTCAGAGACAGTCATGCCTAGGTATAAAAGTGCCAGAAGTGTGCACTCTTTGATGGGAAGAAACAATTGGCTGCCATGCCTTTACAACCTATTCAAGTAGAGTAGCCATTCATGCAATGGAGCCTTGACTTTATAGGGATGATTAACCCTCCCTCCAGCACTAGACACAAGTGGGTCTTGACCACCACAGACTACTTCACAAGATGGGTAGAGGTTGTCACTTTGAAGGAAGCCAACGAAAGTGTAGTTTTAGATTTTTTTGAGGACCTAGTGGCAAGGTTTGGGGTTCCAGCTACCATCATCTCAGATAATGCTTTAGCTTTTCTGAGAACCAAAACAAGTGAATGGGCATTGAGATATGGTATCTATCTTAGCACTTCATCAAATTAATACCCATAGGGGAATGGGCTGGCTGAGTCCACTAATAAGAATCTGATCAAGATTATCAAAAGAACAATGGAGAATAATCAGAGAACTTGGCATGCCAAGTTGAAAATAGCCCTATGGGCAGATAGGGTCACTCCAAAGAGAGCAATTGATAATTCACCATACACGCTCATGTATGAAAATGAAGTTAGGCTTCTTATTTCACTTGAGTTTCCAGCCTTGGACATTGCTCACCAGCTATAGTTAGAAGAAGGTAACAGCATGGAGGTTAGGCTATGCAAGTTGATGGAGCTTCAAGAGACAAGGGATCAGGCTATGGCTTTTATGACTAGCCGCCAACAACAGATGAAGAAACACTTTGACAAGAGATCTTCATCAAAAATTTTCTATGAAGGAGACATCATCTTGAAATGAGATGCAAAGCAAGCTAAGCCTAGAAAGCACATGAAGTTCGATGCCATATGGAGTGGTCCATACATCATCACTCAGTGCAAGAAGCATAATGTGTTCTAATTCTCCAAGTTGGATGGTGAAGAATTGTATGTCCCAGTAAATGGGATACATCTTAAGCATTATCACTGAGCCCTCCTCCCATCATGTATATATTTTCCTTGTTTTTACCTATTTTTCTTAAGTGCTTTTTCACAAGTAGTGTTTTTAGCCTTGTGTGTGTTTTTCTTTGTGTTTGGGGTAAAACCTTCATGATTGTTTCTTGGATATCACAAGGCTATTGCTGACTCTTTCAAAGCTGCATCTTGACTTCGTGCCTAATGGACTTTGAGGCTACTAGTTTCTAAGCATAACAGGCATGCTTTCGCTAGGAATCACCATTTTGGCCCTATAGGGCAAAATTGGTCTCCTTCTTCCCTTGCTATTCTGAGCCAGTTTAATTTTTGGTTTGCACAAGTCTTTTAGCAAGAGGATGATCTAGTTCAACAACATGAACTTTGAACTATCACTTGTTTCAATCGCTTTGAACTTAGAAATATTGAACCATTGAACTGTTGAACCATTGTTGGTTCAAGTGGTTGGTTCAAGCGATTAGTTCAAGCGGTTGGTTCAAGTTATTATTTCAAGCACTTGGTTCAATCACTTTGAACTTGGAAATATTGAACTGTTGAACTGTTGAACCATTGTTGGTTCAAGCAGTCAGTTCAATTAGTTGGTTCAAACAAATGGTTTAATCAAATAGTTTAATTAGTTGGTTCAAAAAAATGGTTCAATCACATGGCTCAATCAGTCAGTTAAATCAAAGGGTTCAATCAGTTGGTTCAAAGTGGTTGGTTCAAGCGGTCAAATGAATGAGCAAAACACAGTATTGAATCATTAAACCATTGAACCAATTGTTGGTTCAATTAGTCGGTTCAATTGGAAGGTTCAAGGGAGTCTCCCAAAGCCTGAAGGACAAGTTCCCTTACAGAGGGTAGGGAACACTTGCAAAGGGATCAAAGAAAAGGCTGAAGGAATCAACCAAATGGCGATGGGTGCACAAACGTCAAATTTATGGCAATGAAATAGTTGCTGATCTTTAAATAAAAGGTGTGAACCTGAAGGAATTCAAAGGCTTAAAGTCAAAAGGAAGAAATCATCAAGGAGGGAGTCTAAAGAGCTGAAGAATTAGTAGAAGATAGCCCCTGAAGGATGAAGGAACTAGAAAAGACAAAGCCAAGAAGAGGCAAAAGAGCCAAGTGCAGAAATAGACAAAATAGTCCAAGTGGCAAAGGAAGGTGTTGACTTAAGGAGTTACTCCAGTGGTTGACATAGTATCTACCAAGTGGTCATCAAGGGGCACGAACAGTGAATGGCATGACCCATTTTTCTTCACTTTGCATTGATGAGCAGACAAATTGCGTGAATGCATTAAAGGAGTGGTCTTATTTGTAGACAAATGGTGTGGCCCATAATTTCATATATGACATTTAATATATGTTAAATGCCTAAAATAAAAATAGGAGCTAACATAACATTATCTATCAGGTGGCTTCTTCTTCCCAATGCTTGAAACACACATGGGCCATTTATAAAAGGGCGCCAAAAGGCCTCTTTCTTCCTCTATATATTGAAAACTTCTCATTTTGAGAAAGGGATATCTCATGTTGTAAGGTGAAGCCCTGCTAATTTTCACCTAGAATAAATAAAATATACATTTTTTACCTCTATTCTAGTTGGATATATCTTTAAGTGTGTCTGAGTGTTAAACTTGTGTTCAGTCATTTCTTTATTAATGCTTTCACATGCTTGATACCAACACACCTGGTATATACAAAGCACCATTCCTACAGGTGACAAGAAGAGTTGTATCTAGAGTGCAGAGGCAAAAGGAGGTTACTAGATAGTGTGTTTTTCCTAAATCACCTATGGTAAGTTATTTTTCTATGTGTTTCCATTAAAGCCTCCTTGTCAAGCTCCCTGTAGCCTGTTCCTTTTACTAGTTAAAGTGTATGTACGTGTTCTTATGGTTCAGAGTGTGAGTATGAGTAGATCAAACCTGTTTGGTGCATCACCCTCTTAGGTTAGGTTCTATTTTTCAGTAATCCTTCTCTCTTTTCACCCTCCATTATATATATATATATATATATTTATGTATTAACAACTTACTGGAATAACTCAGATGCATTAAAGGGAGCTAGCCCTTATCTAGAGACTCTCCTCTTAATTTTTCCAGACCCACAGGCAAGAGAGGAGTTTCCATTGTGATGCATGGAAGACAAGAGCTCAACCCCCTGTCAATCATGCAATCCACTGCGTCAACAATTATACATTCCATTATCATCGACCATTCCATTTCACAATCAAACCTACCATCTATTATTTGTCATTATTTACCATCCATGGTTTCACTTTCCTTTTTAGAGGCTACAAAGATACCTTGTGTCAATGTTTGAAGGAATCAAAATAAACAACCAATGAATATCATAAAAGCATTTTTGGCAACCAAATCTATAGGTAGTTCTTGATAGAGCAATTATTTAGACAAGGTATGGGCTAGTAATTAACATGATCAAGTATTCTATTTATATCATTTGTTGATTATGACGTGCATCTCCCCATCAGTAGGAAAAGTATAATCATATGCCATTTACCACACCTAGGCCAAAAACATGTACCATACCATTTCACATTGCCATACCATTGCCATTATTACATATCCATTCAACATTATTGTAGATTATGGCCATTCACCCCATCACTTGGGGGCAAACCCTATTACCATTTTATCCAATCTATCTAGACCATCATTATCCTAAGCAATACCATGCCATCCTATCATTTCATTCCTATCTAGACCAAAGCTTATTTTTAGTCATTCTATCCAATCTTGTTTTGATCTTGGTTCATTTGGTTTTTCTTGCACCTTTTGTAAGGGGATTCCAATTAAGTTTCAACAATAAATCCAATTTGTGTTTACAATGATAGTCTATGAAAGTAGTGTGACATTTGATCTAGCAAGATATCTTTTATCCTATCAAGTTTGTTTATGTGAGCTTGATTATAACTGCCTATGGGAAAATTAGTGTCTCACTAGTCTTGCTACTAATTATAACTGCCTATGGGCAAATTAGTATCATTGACCTATGCCATTGTATCCTAGTTATAACTACCTATGGAAAAACTAGGGGAAACATTTATTTATCATGCATTACTGCATCACCTTGCCATTATTGTTTTCATTTGACTAGCCATTTGCCAGATTTAAGAATTTGTTGAGACCTATTTGCTTTTTCTCTACCTTTTATGTAGATGGAATTATTATGACTTGAGGTCATTTTAGGACTATGTGGGTTATGCTCAATTCATGTTGAGGTCACCTCAGTCCCCCTTTCTATATGCTCTCACTATTTTGTAAGCAATCTAAGCCAAATGCTCTCACCATTTTGTGAGTAGTATCTTATCATTCTTTAACGAGTTAAGATACCTCAAAATTCTAAAAAACATTCATAACATATCAAAAATATAAAAATATTTGTCCTATCTAAGCCTAGTCGGTTATCCTCGATCTACCTTACAGGGGCATGGTAATTGTTAGGATGCTTTCTTTTGCTTTTGTTTTCAAGATTTCTATTTATTTGTTTATTTCAGTTTGTTTGTTTACTTGTTTGTTTTTCTATTTGTTTATTTGTTTGTTTATTTTCTTGCCTGTTTATTTGCTTTCAACATTGTTGCCTTGACTCAGTCTATATGTGTTCATTAGGTGATTCTTTGAGCACATTATTCTTGAGTCCATCGATATTTATACGTCAACATTATCATCATGGTTTTTACCATTGGTACATTATTTTAGAGTGTTTATTGGATCGAGAGTCAGTCCTCATGCATATTTTAGGATAGTCTTCATGGTGTTTTATCATGAAGCCTACCATCACATGTTACAAAAAAAATTAGCTTCAAGAAGGTCTACAATCAATGGAGCCACAAAAGTTTCTTCTTGGCACCTTGGCAAATCCTTCCATCCCACCCTTGATCAATATAACTCATTTGACCATTCTAGTTGTATCATTGTTAATCAGGATGAGCATCTCCTCATTGATAGATATCACTAAATCATTCTATTGATCAATCTCATTCCTCTATCTATCTCTTTCATCATTTTGTACTCACTCATATTTAATCTATATTATAGGTTATATCCTTGAGTTATTGTTGCTAATCAGCCCTAACTGGTGCACCATCATCTTTAGCCAATTCAGGTCCTCATAATGATTATAACCACCTATGGAAAAATCATTATTTTGACTTTTATTCCTGATTCTAACCACCTTTGGGAAAATCAACATTATTTTTACATCAATGCATGCAATAATTTTCTTATTTGGATTAATCTCAACCATGGATTAATTCGACCTTTCTTTTTGTTTCTTTTCAAGGGACCGTCCATCAACAAATGTGATAGCCACTCCCTTGAGGGTGCATCATCATAGGCTTCCTAAACACCTTTTGGAGCTTTGTTCTTTAACCATCATATTATTTTTGGCATACAATCCATCTCTAATTATTTGAGAAGACATTGCTTTGCCTACAATTTGTAACATCTTCCCAAACAGGGGCAAATTGTAGACACCTAAATCTGGCCACCGATAACCTCGAACTAGGCTTTTGACCAATTTCCACTAAAAATGCATAATTTGGCTTAAAAACACTAAAACATGCTAAATGATATGAAACTGACATATTCAAATGTTAATTTTGGATAGGGTATCCCTAAATGGGGCAATGCAATTTATGGGCCAACTAACTTAGATCAGATCAGTTTGAGTCAAAATTCCAATTTTGCACTTGGATGCTCTGGATTGCTCTTTCCTATCAAATATCTTACACAAGATACATGCCTTTGTTATTTTTTAATGGTAACATTCTAAATGGAAATACAATTCCAACGCATCTGATGTGGACTTCCAATTCCAATCTAGTCAAAATTTGGACCAATAACAAGGCATTTTGATCAATTTGAGTAATTTATGCATAAGGTGCTTAATCATGCCTAAGAGTTAATTATCCCAAATGAAGTCCTAATCAATAATTCCACAGAAACTTGCTGAATACTTATTGTTGGAAATGAATATTGAATATTTGCATCAAGTTACCTCATTTTTTGGGAAGACATCCCTATGCTATAAATGCCACAAATATCAAGATTCATGCCCTCCATGCCTCATCAATGCCTTCCATGATGCCCTCGATGCCTCTTAATTTACCCTTCTTCCAATGTCATGATGAGGATAATTACAAACTTTATTCTAAAAATTGAATTAATCCTCAACCACACATCTCAATCTTGAGATGGATGGTTGAGGTTGATTATGATCAAATCCAAAAATCTATAAATAGAGAGGCCAAAAACATCATTTCTAAGCTATTTTGGTGCAAAGTTATTATGCTCAAATATCTTCAAGGATTTTATTATGCAAAGTTATAATTCCAAATTAATTCGAAACCAAGCTAAGCCAAAGCCACAAGGTGCTAAGGAGAGATGGAGGTAGCCAAGTTTCTATTGCGAAAGACTTCATGAGCATAAGTCGAACAAGCCACTACTACAAAGGCATTTGGAGCATCCAAGGAAGGTGAAAGAATTCTTGTATTTTATTCCTTACTCTTTAGTTGTCTTTGTCATTTTATTTTTTTAAATAAGCTCTCCCTAGTGTCTAGGCCTAGAGATGTTATGCTATTAGTGTGTTTATTTCATTTTATTTTCATTTTGGAACTAACACCATACTAACCATCCTCTCTTGAGTCCGAAGGTGAAGAACCAAGTTTGAGGATTCTAGGGCTTTATTCAGTCCCTATGTTTATATCAATAGTTTCCTTGATGAGGGAAACATTCATCTCTTAGAATTCATTATAAATAGAGGAAGATCAATATCTTCACATTCTATATTTAAAACATCAAGTTATTTATCAAAAGACAAATAATATTCAACCTTGCAACAAGAATCATAATAATTGTATCTAAGGGCATATGTAGGATAAAAAGTGAGATCAAAACCTTTCTTATGATGGAAAGACATGAGGTCATCATAAATGTGTAGGAATTCTAGAATGGCCTCATATTCTTAGCTAGGTCAATGAATAATGGGATAATATATTTTCCAATGAAAGTTAGGGTTTGGTCATTAGACACTTATTTCACAAGGGGTTCTATCATAACATATAATATGAACTCAATTTTAGATATCACCATATGTGGATAAAAATGTGAGGAGGAAGCAACCACAGATTCCACAAGTTTGTTATTTTCTCCAGGAATGGATTATATGGAAACAAAGTCAAAATTCTTGGAACCTTCATGCACAAAAGCATTATAAAGATGGAGGCGATCAAATTTAGTTTGATAAATATCTAAGACTTGATTGGTCATTAATTGTGAGTCACTTTGGATATTTAGGTTTTGGACTTCTAACCTTTTAGCAATGAGCATTCCAAGGAATAAGGCTTCATACTTATCCCCATTTTTTGTACACTCAAAGTCATGTTTAAACCTAAAATGCAAAATCATTCCTTATAAGTAAATCAAGATGAATTATACCCCTGCACTAAGATAACATTTTACCCCATCATAGTGAAGGTTCCATTGATCGTCTTCATGGCTAGGAAGTTTTCTTGATCCTTTGATATTTGAACCATGCCAATTTAAAGTATGCTAACTTATCCTTCCTATGTCTCTTGGTATTGAATTTAGAGATATTGTAGGTTACTAATCCTTATGGATTAAAAGGAAATTTGAGTGGCATATCATTTTCTAGGATATTGATGGTTTCAATTGTATAGATAGTTAAGATAAATGGTTTTATTTCAAGATATTTACCACTCACTTTTTCTATCATTTCAAATTTATTTTATTTGAGTTAATCTTTTAGAATGGATTTAGGAAGTACTATCCCTTTCTTCAAGATAACCATGTTGGGATTAGGGGTATCCTTGACCTCAACTAGATGTGGGGGTTTTATTATGCCATTAGTGGGTAAATGATAATCAATGTGCAACATTGATTTCTTGTGCATGGTTTCTTGAATAACATTAAAGGTTTTGGTGTCCCCTTGGGCAACAAAAACCTTTCCAAGATGGAGAAACCTTATTTGTTGGAAAAGGGTAGAAGGGATCACCTTCATACTATGAATCCAAAGTCTACCCAAGATCATGTTGTAATTAATGTCTCTATCAATTACATAGAATTCTATCAACATGGTCTTTGGACCTAGGGTAACTAGATGCATGATGGTTTTGATTGAAGTGGACTTGAGGCTATCATAACATCGAAGGGTGTTGTAGGTATTCGATCAATTGGTTTACCCATAACCAAGATTTTATATGAATGAAATGGGGATTATGCTCACTAATGCTCCATCATCAACCATTGATATTTTTACATAGTTTTTATAAATATAGACTTATATAAACAAGACTAGATCCCCTTCTTAGCCATCTTAGAGTTGAGAGAGAGAATATCGATGTCAAATAAATAAATAAAATAATTTAAACTATACCCTCAAGGAAACATGTCAAGATCAATATGGTTGATATGGGATTGAAGTGGAGGAGTCATACTAGCTAAGTGGCCCAACCCTAGGGCACCAAGTAGTACCAATTAGTGGGTAGGAAAATTATTAAGCAAGATAAGAAATGAGATGTGGGAGAATGTCTTCATAAGGTCTGTGACTAAGTATTAATTTCCCATAGGTTTTAGGATGACATAACCATCTAAGATGTTGGAAGGGTTAAGAGTTATGGGATGATATTCTCATGTGCAATTGATGATATTTGCTTCTTATTCAATTTATATCTCCACCACCCCAATCATTCTGACCTTCCATTAAACCCCCAATTGAGGAGCTACATTGAGGTTGGTTATAATATAAATATAATTCTCATCATCATTAGTGCATGCTGATATAGTTGGTTGTGTTAAATGGTTGATTTTTTAGGTTACCCTATGGTTGGTCATAATCAACTCCTGTTTGATGGTTAGGAAAGGGGTTTGATAGATTTGGAGGCTTTAGCTTTGAGGGGTTATAATACCATTGAATTGATCTTGGGGTTTGCATTTGCATTCCATAGGAACATTTCAACAAAAGTCTACCTTTATTTTTTAGGGAGTTTTTGAATGAACTTGTTATACTCCTAAAAATCATGAGTGTCATGTCCAACCACTAAATGGAAAAGGCAATAGACATTGGGATCATATTCCCTAGGTTTTTAGTTTTGTCTCCATTGACAAAACCTCTATTGACTATTCCTTTGGTAAAAGGGTTGGTTTTAAAATTGTGGGAAATGGTCAATGTTTTGGAATTAGTTTTGGTTTTGGTTTTGAAATTTCATGTTATGTGATGAATGGATTTTTTTAAATTTAAAAGCATACTTTTATTAATATAAAAAAATTATAGGACAATGCTAGTCATGTGAAAAAGATGGGTGGAGAAGTCACACCCCATAAAAAAGCCATACCAGGTGAATAGACCAAAAGGCTAAAAAGATAAGAAAATAGATAAAAATGAAGAATGGCCAAATCCCATATCCATAATATGACCTTTTTTACCCTTTTTATTTTAAACCTCAGTCTAACAATCTAGGTGACTAAGATCCATCAGACTAGTAATAACCATTAAAAGCTCATGATTATGTTGAGGATTAAATAGGGGTTGATCCTTGTCAGATCTTGAAGTTTTAAATTCATGTGATCTCTTGATACCACCTCCTATAGTATTATCTATAGATGTCATTTGGAAAGAAAACTCTAAACATTATTTCTTACCTAAACCATCTTTAGATTTTTTGGTGACCTCGGTTGGAAGAGTATGTTCATATGGTTTCCAACCTTTAGGATGAGACTGGTCATTTTTATGTTTTGGATTGCCTGTATGTGGACAAACCCCTTTGATATGGCCAAGTTGGTGGAAAATATGATATCTAAAACTAGTGTTTTCATAATCTAACATCCAAAGCTAATAGGAATCATCGTGTTTCAATTGGATTCAATTTTGAAGACCTTTGATAAGGCCAACCTCAACATAAATATGAGCATAGGTAAATATCCCTTATGTAGACTACTCAAAATCCATCTTGATTAATCTTCCAATAATATTACTAATAGCTTCACATATTGAGGTGTGCCAAAAACGTAAAGGGAGATTTGGGACCCAAACCCAAACTGACATTTTGGGCACCACCATTATTAATGGATAAAAATAAAAAAACCACAAGGTAACAAAGAGCCCAATTCTTCCTGAAAACCAAGATCCCTCCTTAAGAACTCTCTCATAATCCTCAAGATCCATAAATTGGATTATGGAAAATCCATTAGAACATAAATGAATCACATATTTTTTGGTCTAGGTAGCATCAACCCATTGATGCAACTCTTTTGATCGAGTCTAGAAACCATTAAACCTAAAAATAATTGCAAAATCTTCAAAAGAAGAGATAACCTAGTTATCTATAGAAGAGCGATATCCATTATTGAGATAGCATCTGATTTATCCATAATGTGTGGGCTGGGAATATTGTAGGTGAGGCCAAAGCTAGAGATGTTATATGGTGAGTAGTGTCTTTATAAGAAAAACTAGACCACTATTTACTCATGTCATTGGCTATAAATAAACTTGCCATACTTGCGCTTGACCTATATCTATGCTTGAGTGCTTCATGTAGTAGTAGGATAATGCTACCATACCTTAGATGCATAGACATAAGTGGATGTATCCAAACCCTATCCACCATCGTATCATCCATTGGAGCTGATTTATATCTTAGTTTTCAATGGAGGAAATTAAAATCAACCACATAACTTACAAGTCAAGGATTCTAGTTCCTCATACCTATATTTTTGTTTGTGTTGTTATTCTTATTCATGGGTTGTGGTTGGTTTTTGTTGATAGCTTTTGGATTATTATTTTAGTTAGGCACATTGTTGATGGTAGCATTACCTTTTATATTGATAACCTTAGGGCCTTGGTTATTGTTAGCATTATTTTGGTTCATGTTTTAAAAACCCCCATTATTTTAGTTAGGGGTAACTATACTCCCATTAGATCTATAAGTTTGATGACTATTATCAATGGATATTTATTTAGTTCATAAAGCAATCTCAAGTGCTTCTTTGTAGGATCAATAAGGGATATTCTAGAGAAATTCCCTAATTTCCTTGTTAAGGAAATGAAAAAATAGATTGCACAGTTCTTGTTGATCCATATCTAGTGTACTTGTAAACAAATATATAACTTGCCACCATCTTGTGATGAAACATGAAATAAATTCATTATTTTATTATTTAATGTGGAGGAAATCTCAAATGCCATTTTTCAGCAACTTTTTCATATCAAAGGCTTTAATGAATTCTGCCATGATTTGTCTAAATCAATGGATGGAGGCATCTGAGAGTTGGTAGTATCAGTCAAGGGAAATTACTTCATCATTTTTGGAAATATTTTTGCAACCCCATCTTAAGGAAAGATATCCCTAATGATTTTAATATACACTTTGACATGAGCATTGGGATCTCTTTCCCCTTTAAATTTGGGAAGGCCACATAGGGGATGAGGTAAAATAAATCCTCATATACTATGATCAAGGGGTTACTCTAGGTATTCAATGAAATTCCCCATAACATTGAAGTTTGTTTAAGGTATGGTAGAATAATATTGAAGAGGTGGGTTTGGATAATGGTTTTTCACATAACTACTAGGAGGAAAAGATGGTGTAGAATAGGTTCAAAAATAATTATCCATCTAGGTGGACTTGGAGAACATGTGATAGTAAGGAGGAAGACTATTAGATGGATAAGGGTTAAATAATTTGTAGAGGAGGAGTGTACATGGGTGGCATGTAACTTAAAGGAATGTAAGGTGCTATATTTTTGGTTTTCAAAGGGGGATTATACATGTGTGGCACATAACTTGGAGGAATATAGGATGGGGAATCACTGGCCATTGTGTTGTTAGGGGGATCATATGCAAACACACTTCCAATTGGGTCATAGTTTAGAGGTTGATAGGGTGGAGGGGTGTTGGAATCATTATGCTGGGGAATCCATGAGTAAGAATATCCCCTAGGTGTTGATTATAAACCTCATTGGGAGGAACTATGTGGGCTTATTGTTATGGTTGAAGTGTGGATGGTTGTTGTTATATAAATTGGTAAGCCATTGCTATGATGGTTATGGAGGAGGAATGAACTTGGTTAAGAGGGTTAGAGTTCACTCCTTGATTTAGATAGTGTTTGTTATTTTCTAAATCATGAATGCAACCCACCAAGGTAGATATTAGTTCATTTAGAGTATAAGCAATATTGTGTATAGGAACCTCATTTGTGGGAGGTGTGGTAGGAAGAGGTTGGTAGTTGTGAAGGGATTGATTTGTGGTATAATATTTAAGAGGAACCATTAAATTTTTTTTTGGTGGGTTGGAGGTGTTTTGGTTATTTTTAAAAGGGTTCACAATTGTTTGTATTCTCTTTACTTCATCCTTCAGATAACATTTTTTTGATATATTGATCATATCTAGAAGATATTTATGCATCTAAATTTTGAAAAATTTATAAGGGCCTATTTTACATGTGAGGAGTGGATCAAATCCCACAAATAAAACTCATATTATTAAAATTAGGATGATTATTAAGAGTTTCTAATATGTCCTACACTTTGTGGATTGGTATCCCACTCCTACTTTGAGAGTTTGGGTTGGGATTGTCTAGAAACTTGTATTCTATGCTTAGATTGGAAGCATTATTATTCAAACTAACTAAAAAATATTCCATAGGGATTTTTTGACTTCTCCTATAGCCTTTTAGACTAAGAGACCCTCCTATATCCTGTCCAGACATATTCTAGGGGTATACGAATAACTAAAAAATAAATGGAAGGAGGGAGAAAATGGATTAAAAATGAGAAAGAAGAGAAGAAAATGGAAACACAAAAGGATAAGCCTTTCATGTTGGGTTAAAATTTTTATGTACACATGAAAATAAACATGCTAACCTATGCACTTAACTTCTTGAGGTTTGATGGATATAACTAACATAATAGATAGATGGATGGACAAATCTATAGAATGGGTTGATTGATTTGAGGAATGGGGTTTTGGATAATAAGTAGTATGGGATTCTTGTGATGGTAATATAAGATATCTAATACATCATGGTGTTCATTGAGATCATCAAGCTAGGAAGAGATGAAACTATAGGGTTCCTTAGTATCAATGATGACAAAGAGGCAAAGTTATTGGTCAATGCTAAGAATAGTGAAGTGGGTGTGGTTAGGTTGGATGACTAAAGGAATTTAATCAGTATTTTTGGATTGTACTATTCCCAATCAATTACATACACAAAGTGAATGAGAGTATGACAAGGTTAGACCTCAGGATAAAATCAAAGGGGAGATGGATGACTAGGCTTGGATAACGTTGTACTAGAGACCTCAATTTTGAGGAAAGATAATGATATGGAGATTAAGAATATACTCATGTTCATCAAGATCATCAATGGATTTGTAAATGAGGTGTGTAATAGGGGTGGAATGGAATAATTTTAATCTGAGTTTGGCATTAATGTCACTCTACAAATTACTATTAGGAACATGGGATCTAACCCTAAGAAAAGACCTAATCTATGAAGGAATGGATGCTTAGGAAGTGTCATCCAAGAGGCAAGTTAATTTGATGTATAAGTGTAATAGATTATATATAATGTGATTTTAAATGTGGTACTTGATGTTTTTGAGGTTGGAATCAAGGTTTAAGTGTTTGTGCTCGTCTAGACAAAGCTTTCAGATTATTTTTTTGGTATTTTTACAATGTTTAAATGAAAGAAAACATACTAATCTACTTGATGAAATTAAAATTCTAAAAGTAATAAATAATAAGTAGTTGAAATAAAATAAAGGGAATACGTTTATTTTTTATTTTCAATTACCTTTATGCTGCATGCAATGTTAAAATAGAATTTTTGAAGAAAGATGTGGTTGCTATTTTTTCTATCTTTTGTCTAATTTATGAGATGATTTTCCTAATGCAATATAAATGAATTAAAATTATATTTTTTATTTTTTTATGAAAATGGTATGAGATACTATTAATAGTGATATTTTATAATATGCAAATATTAATATCAAACCCTAAACCCTACTAAGTATGCTCACTAGAAATTCATAATTGATTTTTGATGCTATTGAATGATTGTTTATGAATATAAATGATCTATGGATGAAAGTGTGAAAACCTAATTTTATGATTTTATGAGTTTAATGTCCTATAAAAATTCTATTTCACTAATAAAACAAATGGATTTAGAATCTAGCATGCAAGGTTTTGACTATCTAATTTGTCTGTGTTTTTGGGTGTTTGATTGAAGTTTATTTATGATTGAAAAATTGTCTAAAACTGAAAATAAAATACTTTATGATGGATGTTCATACTATATTGTTTGATTTATTCACCCTAAAAGATGTGAAAAAATTATGTTCTTTCATGAAAACTAATATGTAGGTACAAAATTAGAGATCTAGATTATGTTTATGGTGTAAGAGAGAAAAGAGAGATTTATTTTCTTTTCCTTTTCTAATATTTTTGGAATATAAATATAATATAAATAATTAAGGAAATATAAACCACCATAACACAATTAAAAATAAGTAAAACAAAAACTAAAAACCCCCATCCTAATCAAGGTGAGATTAAATAGAAGCAAAGAGATCATTACTGTAGATCGTCTTTAGTAAGCTAGATCCTCCATTCAACATAGTCATAGGAACTCTCTAATGAATTATAGAATTAAAAAATGGAAGTAAGAAGAAGAAAACATAGGTGAACATAATCCCAAATAAGAAAACAACTAACTATGGCTGGCTGGTCCATTAGTAACAAAGAACACATTGATGATCTAGTAGTTTTCCTTCTCCAAAATTATGTAGTCTAACATAAAATGACTAAAGATGGAACTCTAAAGTAAAGGAAAGTATGATATGACTATATGTAAGCTTGAAATCACAAAAAATTAATACAAAATTTGGATCCCAAATTCATCTAAAAATGAGATACTTTTAGAGTAATCAAGTAAATTGCAAGGGTGAGTTTAACTATTAATTAACTAAAATCTAAACTTAGGAAGGATAGGGAGTGATAAAAAAAAGAATAGGAGTAATTTGGGTTGTCATGAAAGTTCACACATATAAAATAAATGAAAAAATGTGAAGAAAATGATGTAAAATACATGATAACTCAAGTATGAAACTCTAAAATTGGAAGATGGGCAAGCTGTGATGAAACCACTATTATTTGTAGGTGATGAAGATGAAACCACAAGACTATGTGACGAGACCACCAAGATTATTTTATAAACCAACACCTATATGATGAGAAAAACATGATATTTATGAAACCACCATGGAATAAATACCATAGGAGTGGTGGTTTTGTCACCAAGAGAGGTAATTTTGTCATAAAAGGGGGCAGTTTCATCATGAAGAAAAGGACTTCAAAACTTAAGGCAAAAGATTCAAACTGGACAATTTTTGAGGTTTATAAAAGATCAAAAAGAGGATAAAGAGATATTAAGGGTTAATAATGTTAGATAGAACCATGCTTGAGTGTATTTTGGATATCATTGCATTATCATTATATTTGTTTTAAAAAGATCGTATTATGTAGTATTTAGGTACATACATAACCCTTGCCATTCGAATCTTGCTAATGTCTTAATTTTTACCACTCCCATCTATAGAATTTGCATGAAAATACAAGGTCCTAACCATTTATTTTCAAGTTTTATAATTTATTTTATTTACTATCATAGATAATACATAATCTATCTCATGAAATTTCTTTTTTGTAGTTTCTATCATGTCATGCTTTTTAGCATGTATTTTCTTGAGTTTGGGTATATGCAATTGTAAATCATATTTCATACAACTATTATAATTAGATTAAGAATTTATAGAGAGAATGGTATTCATTTATTTTAAATGTTACTACCAGTATTAAACTTGGGATAATGAATTCCATTGGTACCATGACTTTTAGTCCATAGACTATTTGGAATGGACAATACTTTGTTAGTCGTTTGTATATTATATGGTATGCACAAAATACCTCTAGTATGTTAAAGTCCTAATGTGAATCATTTAGTTTAAATTATTTTGTTATTAATTTTTATAGAAATTTATTAAATGCTTTGACTATGCCATTATCTTGTAGATAGTAGGGGTAATTTTATTATGATTAATCAAAAAATGTTTGAACAATTTGGTAATTGTTGAATTGACAAAGTGTTTCCCTTGATTGCTAGTGATACTTAATGGACATCCAAAAAATGTAATGGTATTTTCATATATGATTTTTTGGTGGTATTTTATATGGCATGTTTTATATGAATGGCTTCATCCCACCTTGTCAAATATTTCATGCATATTATAATAAACCAATTTTGAATCTTATTAGTGTAGGTTTAATTAGTCTACTAGAATTAATAGCCCATTTTTTAAAAGGTAATAAAATAAGTACTGATGTTAGCAACATTTCATCTTTGGCATTTGGATTTCCCACTCTTTGAAAAATGTCACATTGACGTGCATAACAGTGAGCATATTTGAATAAGGTGGGCCACCATAATATGGCTAGTAATACTTTTTTCATAGTTCTTTCTCTACCATTATGACCCCAATAATTCCTTTGTGTTTTTCTATAAGTATGTTCTACCTCTCATGATGCAATACTATGCATATTAATATTTCATCTCATCTATTCTTATATAATGCTCCATCAATCAATGTGAAAGGAAATGACAAAATAATCAACCTTTTCTTATCCATGTTTGAATATTCATCAATAAATGCTCTTATTTCTATAAATTGGGTAATGGTATCCATGTCTTTGGGAATGGTTTCTACCCTAAACAAATGTGCTATTGGGAATTCTTCATTAGTCACTCTATCTTCTCCATTCTCTATTTGGGATAAATAGTTTGAGAAATTGTTTAATTTCCTTGATTTCAATGTTATAGTGAAATAAAATTCTTGGAATAATATAAACCATCTACATATTCAACCTTGAAGTACTAGTCTATTTAATAGATATTTTAGTGACTCATTATCTATGTAGAATAAAATGGAGCAGTTAATAGATAATACCATTTTTTTTGAATTCCAAACACCATTTATAGTGCCTCTCTTTATAGTGGAGTAGTTTTGTTCTACTTTAGATAATTTATGGATTGCAAAAAAGATCAAATGATCCATATATTCTTGTAGTTATGAAAATACCATGCTTATCACTGTCCCTGAGGCATAAACATATATGTGGAAGGGAGCCTTATAGTCTATAAATATTAATATGGGTGAATTTAGGATATTTATCTTCAATGTTTCAATTACGTCTTGACAATCTTTATTGCAATCACTTAGCTTATTATTATTTTTCTTCAATCATTCCTTTATAGGTGTACTAATTGTGACATATCCTCTAATAATTTCCTATGATATCTTATGTATCCTAAAAATATGCAGACCTCTTTTTGTTTTTTAGGTGGTAATAAATTCACAATTATAGCCATTTTTAAGGGATGAATCATAATCCTTCCTTACAAATTATATGACCCAATAATCTCCCAAATGGTTTTAAAAATATGCATTTCTTTAGATTTAACATGATCTATAACATGTGGCATCATTCAAACATTAGTCTCAGTGCTTGAATATGATATTGTAAAAATCCATAAATAGTCCAATCATCTAAATAGACTTCCAAGAAATACTGTATAAAATATTTAAAAACACTGACCATGATTCGAAGAAAGATAACTTGGTTTTTTTTTAAAGGCTGAATGGTATTATTATGTATATGAATGAGCCCCAATCTATAACAAATGTTTTTTTTGATTGGTCTTATTTATTAATCTAAATTTGGTGATATCCCAAGAATTCATCCATGAATGAATATACCTTTCTTCCCTTGATATTTTCTAGACCTTCTTTTGTGAATGGTGTAGGAAATGGATCATGGATACAAGATTTATTTAGTTCTCTTAAATCAACACATATTCTTATTTTACCAGTATTTTTGATTTGTACCACAATTGGAATAATCAATTTTGCATCATCTAATGATTCTATGATTCCCATGACTAACATTTTATCAATTTTAGTCTTGACTCCGTTCTTCTTATTAGGGCTTAGTATTTAGGGTCTCTTCTTAATAAATTTGACTTTTGGTTTCAACTAAATTTTCATGGTTCCTAGCTCAGGTTTAGTGCCTCAGAGTTATTTAAAATTATATGGAAATATATCTTCATATTCCTTTAAAAATTCTACCATTTTCAAGACTATGGAATCTTCCCACTGATTTCAAATTTCAGCTAGTTTGGCATGTCCTTCCTAGGCTATATTTTATTAGTATAATTTCAATGGTTGATAAAAATATTGTGTCTTATCTTCATCTATTTCAATTAGTTTTCTTTCCCCTTCTTAAATAATATATTTGATGTTACTTGGATCGTTCTCTATTTTAGGTTCACATTTTTATGTTTTATAACATTTTTCTAGAATATTTTCATATAATTGATCTAGGATTTGCATGGATTTTTGATTTTCTATTATTGGATGCTTCTCCTATGTATTTTATCTAGATTATTTATGGATTTTTAATTCTCTTTTTTTATATTTTTTAATGTTTTCTAAACCATGATATAGCTTCTTCATTAGAAGATATTATATTTTTCTTAGAGCAAAACAAATTCTTATAACTGGACCCAAAAAGTTAAATGTGCAGAAAAAGTCATTAAGGTTCCGATCCCCACTTTTGGTATTCCTCATGTTTCTTAGTGAATATACCATGCATGTGGTATGTCATAAACCTTCCAATACAAGTATTGCACATAGAGTTTAGGGGTTGTTTCTCCAATATGTATCTAATATGATTCACATTGATTTATGTGTTGATGTAGACTTATGTTCTTGTACATTATGTGATAGTCTTGAACTTCCCTTCTTCTTGAATCTATTATGCCTCAATGAATATGAATAGGGTGTTCTAATTATTAATATGTGACTTATCTATTTCCCACCATTGATGATAAATGTATCATCTAAGGCCTCAAATTCATGATCTTTCATTGGGGAATTCTTTCTCCATCTGTGCTAAATATGCTCTGACATCACTAGTTCCTAATAATTTATGTAAGTTACTATGGGATGCTCCATTTCCAAGTAAAAATCCATTATTATCTAATTTTGAGGGGTTTCTATTGGGTTCTTATTCCTCATTGTTTTTTAATACAATATCACCCTTTTTTTATCGTATCTCTTTTGTTTTTGGTGGTATCTTTGGGTAATATTTGGATTAAGATAAACCCACTTTTGAATTGGTGTGGAATCCAACTTGGACACATCAGGAGGTCTAGGTCTCCCATGGCTTACAAAAGATAAAATATCATGAATCTCACAAAGAAAATAAAAAGGACCCATCCAAAAGGAACCAAAAAAGTGAAAAAAGAATCAACTACATTTGATTGGTGTGAGAACCAACCAATTTTAGCTGGACTAAAAACTAGTCTGGACTTATGGAGAAAGAGGCTCAGTTATCTGAAGGAAATAAAGTCATTCATATCCCCAAAATAACCAAAACCAAAAAAATAGTAAAGAACCCAAGCAAATAATTAAAACCAGATGGTACCCCTACAACCATAAAGAATCAAACAAAAACCCAAGGAAAAGGATACAACTAAAAAAAAATCATACCCCAGAAAGGTGATAAGACCATAATTTGAAATAAAAAAGTGATGCATGGGGATGCTATCCAAAAAAAAGAGTGCATCACCCTAAAAGAGAAAAATAATGGGCAAAAAGGATAGTTGTTGATATAAAAAGTTCAACCGACCCAACTATCAAATCAAAGCTTCAATGAACAAAATTCAAATTTGAGAAAGTCTAATATAGGCATAACCCCATCTAATTAGGAAATAACATCATCCCTCTTCTGGGTTACCAAATAAGAAGAGCTGAGATTGAGTTCAAATAAGTAACCCATTAGGGACCAGGCAAAACCAACCACTCAACATTCAGAGCAGCCATCCCATATCCATAATAAAAATTAAATACTCCAAGAGGGACCTAATCCCCCATTTGAATAAGGAAAATACATAAAACCTACCATAATAAGTGATGAAAAAACATTTAAAGAATATAGCTACTAACATCCCTCTTCTAGATTAGGGACTGTTTCAGGCAAATTTAATTTCTTAAGAAGAAGCCTTCCCATTTTTTCATGCTTCCTCCCAGATATAACTTGGCCATTCCCAACTTCTTATTTTGGGATTGAAGTCTTTTTTTAGATGGTTCCACTACTAAAATTAGTTGGTGAGCCAACTTAATTTCTAAAAAATCTTTAAGATTATCAAAATGATACATTTTTTCTAACCTAGGACATACAATCTATTTCCTTTATCAAAAAATAGGCCCAAATCATCCTAGGATACAATTCTATTTCCTTTATCAAAAAATAGGCCCAAATCATCCTAGGATAGGGTAGGCAAATCCATGAAAGTGAGGATACTAATCTATAGAACTTGGAGAATTTCCAAGAGTACCATCCCTAGATCCTATCACACCAAATCCTTCAGCCAAAATGTTCTCAGCCAAAAAGATCTGAGTGGGTCCTCTATCAACCAAGTCCTCATTATGATTATCAACTTCTCTTCTCTTTGCCCAGGATTCCCTTAGAGAGGGATCACTCTTTTTATGTTTATATCCTTTTAGGGATGTATAATGAGGTCCACTTGTTTGTTTGGCATCTGATTTCTTTCCATAATTCTTATCCTCCTTAATTTCTGTGCCCTATTTCTCAAGACAACTATTGAGGTCTTTTAAGTCCTCATTTTCCTTGACTGTCTTGTTGGAACGCAACTATCTGCTAAGAGGGGGGTGAATCAATATATTGATTAAATTAGTCATTTTAATAATTTAAATATAGATTAAAACATATATGTAGAGATCACACACACAAATATGCATAACACCCAATGTATATGGAAAACCCAGTATGGGAAAAACCACAGTGAGAAACAACTGCTAGAATCTATTGTTCTAATTCAGTCTCACAATCAAAACCTCATTGGTTACAAAATTTAAGGGAATTGAACCTAAGGAGACACCAATCCCTTGATGTAAGATAATTTACTCTAAGGAAGTACTAACTCCCTAACTGAGTACCAACTCAACTCTTCTGATGGCACCTACCAATTAGATCTATGTTATGGAGCTACAACTCCAGATTACAATATTGATTCATGAATGAATATAATTCCAATTCTCTATTATAGGTCTATTTTGTAACTACTCATACTCTGCACATTTCTCTCTTCTCTTCCACTTTTCCCTCTAGTTTTGTGTCTCTATATTTCTCTATTAGACATAATTAAATAACACAAGTAGTCTTTATTTTATCCTATATGACATATATTTTCATTATATCTAGGTCTTGCTTCTTCATTGTGTTCACATTTGGCATGTAACACATCTTGATCCATCCTTGGACTTAGTTCAATCAACAGGTTTCCAACTTCTTGAATTCACGCTCTACCACCATGATTCTCTATCTTATTACTATATTTAGACTATATTAGGCTATGGTTTTGATGCACATACCATATTACATAATTTAGATTGATTAAAATGATCTATATCTTTATCTATGTTGTATAATTCATCTTACCAACATGTTCCACCACTTGACCATTGAGATGAACATATATTTAAATATTGACCATAGATCTTAAGTTTGTGCCATGATCTAATGATCCTCATTCAATTTACTTAACTTTAAAATGCATCCATTAAATAAAGTTTTGATAGGATCACGTGCTCAATTGGATGCTTGTACGCTTCTAGGATTTAATGTTTTAACTTTAAAATACATCCATTAGATATTTTAATCTGATCTCTCACATGCCATTAGATCTTTAAAGTATCACAAACTTTATCTCTACTTGTTGTTAAGCATCAATATCTTAATCTCATCTCACTACTTCCTGAGTCTTTGGAACATATATTCTCCATTGATCTCATCAAATTAGCTCGGTCTTTAACTCACCTCTATGTTGTTAAACATTGAGCAATTGATCTCATTGAGTCTACTCACTCCATTGGATCTTCATTGCATGATCACCCACTCACCATTGATCCTTGGAAGAAGCTCAATATTTATCTTTGATAAGATCCCATGAGTGTGACACTTGGTACTAATGTATACCTTCTACAGATTGCTGTCAGTGTCTATGCTTGTGAAACTTGGCACTCTCACATACCTTTGACATATTGACTTTGTTGCACATCATTGGATATTCATTTGTATGATTTAGTACTAGCCATTGATCAAGTTCAAATAATTCTTAAGTCAAGGACTTAGTAAATATTAAAATCTTTGATCATTTCCAATAGCCGATAATTACTAGGTCAAAGGGGTTAGTTACATAATGATGATAAGGACTTAAGATATAACTTAGATAACCGGTTCTTGCCTATATCCAATCAACATAAAAATAGAACATGCTTTTGAACACCATGGCTTAAACCCTTAGGGTTTAATTAAGAAACCCTATAATGTCTGAGAGCTAAAATAAATTATTTTTGAGCTCATTTCTCTTCATTTGAATCTATAGAACATATATCTAGGATTCACTCAAAAAACCCACAACAAATCTTTAATCAATTTCTCTTTAATCCTCTAGAAATGGTCTTTGTAAAAGCATGACAACTTTGCACTATGTAGCTATAAAACATGCTCTTCTCTCCAATCTCATGCCAATAATTTCCCTTTTGATATTAACGATAATCATATTTCCAACAATCTCCCCCTTTGGCATTGATTTCAAACTAAATGTTCTGATCTTATAATACTATGTTCCTTCTCTGACATTGCTTGCATTGGCTTCTGATGAACTTGAAATGAAACTATTTATACCAAACTTGCTCCCCCTTAGGCAATGAAACATTTTACTAAACTCAACTTGGACACATGATCTACTCTTTCAAACTTTAACAAAGATTATTTGTACCTTTTCTCCCCCTTTAACATCAATAGTAAAGGGACTCCAACTTTCTCATAGTTTGTCCAAAATATTCTCCCCTTTTATCAGATAAAGGAGTTTGTCCAAGAATTTACAACCATCAACTCATTATAAATTTGAAAAAATATGCATACCTAAGTTACCTTTTCTCTCTTATTCTAGGGATTAACAAGACTTTTATGATACTCCCCCTGGACTCATGCTCTATCACTAGGATCTAGTGATGTGATGTAGGAGCCACCACTCCTAATTTCTATCTCAGATTCTCAAATTGTTCTTTGGGAAGAGGTTTGGTGAATATGTCTATAACTTGATCCTAAGTTGGCACATACTCCATTGTGACCTCTTTAGCTGCAACCTTTTATCTTAATAAGTGATATTTGATTAATATGTGCTTAGTTCTGGAATGCATCACTGGATTATTTGATATATTAATAAAAATTGAATTATAACAAAGAATAGAGATAGGTGATTTGTATTCTACCTTGATGTATTTAAGTGTTTTCTTCATCTACAATACTTGAGGACAACATGCCATTACTGCAACATACTTTACTTCTGTTATAGTAAGATTCAATGACTCTTGCTTTTTGATCAAACATGAAACAAGTATGTTTCCAAGGAAAAATGCACCACCACTAGTGCTTCTTCTGTCATCCACACTTTCTTTCCAATTAAAATCTATATATGCTATCAAAGTTAAATATTTACTTCTAGGATACCATAGGCCGTATTCAATTTTGATCTTGATATACCTAAAGATTCTTTTCACTGCATTGACATGTGATTCTTTAGGAGTAGCTTGAAATATTACAACTATGCATACTACTTGCATGATATTAGGTCTTGATGCAGTTAGGTATAACAAGCTACCTATCATTGATTTGTACATAGTCTAATTTGCATCAAGGGAATCATCCTCTTTGCTCAACTTGTATCTAGTTATCATGGGAGTACTTACTATTTTGCTATCTTCTATCCCAAACTTCTTGAGCATTTCCTTAGCATAATTAGTTTGAGATATAAATATCCCTTCATTAATTTGTGATATCTATATACCTAGGAAGAAAGAAATTTCTCTAGGCATAGACATCTCAAACTCATTTTGCATTTGATTAGAAAATTATTTTCATATTCTATTGTTGCTGCCACCAGAAATGATATCATCTACATAAACAACAACAATTAACATATGCTCACCTTCTAATTTAACGTACATTTTTCTATCTACATATCCTTTACTGAATCCTTTTTATTTTAGGTACTAGTTTAATCTTGAATACCATACTCTAGGTTCCTATTTTAGATCATATAGAGCTTTCTTCAATCTGCACACATAATCTTCTTCCTTTGATAGCTAAAAACCTCCAGGTTGTTCTAAGTAGACTTCCTCTTCTAGGTTACCATTCAAGAAAGTAGGCTTAACATCCATTTGATATAATAAAAATTTATTGTAAATATAGAATGCTAGAAACATTCTTATGGCTTCCAATCTAGCAACTAGAGCAAATGTTTCCTTAAAATCTATGCCCTCAACTTGTGCATATCCTTTGCACACCAATATTGCCTTATTCCTTATAACAATTCCATCCTCATTGAGATTGTTTATAAAGACACATTTTATACCTATTACATTCTTATTTGAAGGTCTTGGAACTAATTCCCAAGTTTTGTTCTTTTCAATTTGGCCCAGTTCTTCTTCCATGAATTTTAGCCAATTATCATACTTGATAGCTTCAACATAGCTCTTATGCTCAATTTCAGGCATTAGAGCAAAACTTACTTGCTCCTTGTTCATTATAACTATTCTCCTTGTTTGAACTCTTTCATTTTTATTTCCAATGATCTACTCTATAGGATGATCCTTTTAAACAAATATTGCAAGTGCTTTTTTATTTACTTCCTCATGCTCTTCATTAGCTGCTTCCTCTTCATAATTTGATTCTTTATTATATATTTCTTAGTCAAGTTTAACATGTTTCAAGCCTTATTCAACCTTGACATTAATTATATATATAATATTGTGTATCCTTTTATTATAACATATATAGGCTTTGCTTTGGGTGGAATAACCAAGAAATATTCTTTCATCACATCTTGATTCAAAGCTTCCCAATTTGTCTTCTTTTCTCCTGATGTAACATTTTCTCCCAAACACTCTGAAATACTTAACATAGGTAGGTTTTACATACCATAGTTCATAGGGAGTTTTATCACTATTTACCCTTAGTTAAACACTTCCAGATATATATTACTATTTATACTACTTTTTGGTATCCATCAGGTAACTTGGCCTCTTTTAGCATTGTTCTGGCCATCTCCTTGACTATCCTATTATTTTATCTCAACAACTCCATTATGTTTTGGAGTCCTTACTGTAGAGTAATGCCTTTTGATTCCATGCTTATCATAGTATTATATGAACTCATTTAAGGTGAATTCTCCACCTCTATCAGATCTTAGGCATTTGATTTTTCATCCAATCTCATTCTCTACCATGGCCCTAAAGATCTTGAATCTTTCAAATGTCTGAGACTTATCCTTAAAAAAGGTTACCCATGTCATTATTGAGTAATAATCTTCAAATAACATGAATTATCTCACTCCTTTAGATCCTCTTATCTTCGTAAGACCATAAAGATCAATGTGAACTAATTCTAGAGGATTTGTAGTTGCATACTCCTTTGTTTGAAATCTGACCATTGTTTGTTTGCCTTGTTGACATTCCTTACAAGTAATGTCTATAGGTTTGGTTATCTTAGGCATGTGTCTAACACACTTATTTGACCTCACCTTTACTAGGTTGTCAAAATTGATATGGCCCATTCTTCTATGCCATAACCAAATCTCATCAATCTTTCTTATTAGGAAACTATTACCATTCAGTTCACTAAGATTATAAATGTTGCTTTTAGTTATTTTATTGTCTAAAACTAATATTTTAGATATCCTTATCTTATAGCCTTTTACTTTAAATGTGACCTTATATCCATTATCAAAAATTTAGCTGACACTTAACAGATTATGTTTCAATCCTTCAACATAAAGGACATCATGTGTAGGCAATTTTACATCTATGTTCAAGGTTTCTTTACCTTAGATCATTACTATAGTGTTGTCTCCTAAGATGATAGATCCTTTATTACATTTTATTAGTTTGATGAACTTTCTATTGTCACCAGTCATATGTTTTGAGCAACCACTGTCTATTACCCACAAATTTTGTTCCTTGACATGGAGTACAGTTTGAGCAATCATAGATTGATCTTTCAATTTTCACACATCCTTGGGATTCTTATTTAGATTATTTTTCCCATTTTTAGATACTTTTGAAACTTTATTCACACTAGGAGACATGATTTTATTTTTACTTTGTATCTTTGGTCTTACAAAATTTATTCTACATTATTTAGCTATGTGACCAAAATTATTATAGTTATAACATATTACATTTGTATCTAAAAAGGGTGAAAATGAATTTATACTTACAAAGTTTGTTCTCTTTTTAGGTATAACCCTATATTAATTATCCCTATAACCAAACTGATTACAAGTATAACAATAGCCATAGAAAAATAAGGAATACCTGGTCATAACATTTTTTTGTACCAGATGAGGAAATCTTCTTAACTATGGCTTCTTCAAGTCTTTCACCCTTATGAAACCATCTACATCATCTACCTTTGTCTTCTTCTTTTATTCATGCTTCTTTTCTCCTTAAACTTTCTCCATATCAACAATGCTTGTGTTTGTATTTGTATCTCTAGAAGCATTCTTGTAAGCTTTTTCATTCTTTTTTCTTGATTCTCCATCTGCTTTTAAGTTGTCATATAATTTTGTAGATGTAATAGTTATGGCTTGTTTTTTTCATATCCAAGACCAGAACTCTCTTTTAAAGGCTTTTGAGAGTTGATCAATTCATCAATAATATTTGATCCTCCTTTTAGCTTTAAAATTTTATCAATTTATTCTTTAGATTTTTCAAGTTCTTTCCTCAAGGCCACTATCTTTGCTTCTTACTTAGAGTTATCCTTTTTATTATAAGGGCATTTAGCAAAAAAATGTCCTACCTTACCAATGTTAAATTATTTAAAGGGTAACTTACCTTTGTATTTTCTAGACCCTCTTCTTAATCTTTTGAAAAATTTGGCTTCTTCTTCATTAGTCTCCTCAGATTCAAATGTAGATGCTGCTGCTTTTACTTGTTTGGTTGATTTGAATGCAACTTGTCTCTTGAAGGTATCTGCTTCTCCCATTCTCATCTCATAGGTAGTGAAGGTTCCATGCAACTCATCAACAATGAGTTTATCCAGATCTCTTGATTTCTCTATTGTAGATATTTTAGAGTCATACCTTGATGGTAGAGATCTTAAGACCTTTTTGACAATGACTAGATCTTTCATCTCTTGTCCAAGGCCTTTGATTGCAATTAATATTTCATCTACTATGAGGAGGTATTCTATAATTTTATCTTCTTCATTCATTTTAAGGATTTCAAACTTGTCTTTGTATGTTTGTAGCTTGGCCTGATTTACCTTATCACGACCTTCATAGATGCTCTTCAATTTGTTCTAGATATCATGTGTATTTTGATAATGCATTACTATGACAAACTCTAAGTTAGATAATCCATATAGAATAACATTCTTAGCCTTAGAATTGCTCTCATATGCTTTCTTGGTAGCCTAATTAGTAGGAGTTGTAGCAGGAGCTATATATCCATTTACATTAGACATCCATAAATCAAACCCTAATGAAGATAAATATGCTTTCACTCTAATGCTCCAAAATGCATAGTTTGATCCATAAAAGAGAGGTCATTTATTTGAGGAAGATCCTTATTGAATAGCCATATGTGTTCATTATCTAAGATCTACTTGAGCTAATTAAGATTCTTCTAAGGAACTAAGGCTCTGATACCAATTGTTGGAACACAACTATCTATTGATAGGGGGTGAATCAATAGATTGATTAAATTAGTACTTTTAAAAATTTAATGCAAATTAAAACATGTATGCAAAGATCACACACACAAATATGCATAACACCCAATGCATGTGAAAAACCCAATATGGGAAAAACTACAATGAGAAACAACTGCTAGAATCTACTATTCTAATCTAACCTCACAATCAAAACCTCACTAGTTACAACATTTAAGGGCACTGACCCTAAGGAGACACCAATCCTATGATTTAAGAGCACCTACTCTAAGGAAGCACCAACTCCCTAACTGAGTACCAAATCAACTCTTCTAATGGTACCTACCAATCAAATCTATGCTATGGAGTTATAAATATAGATTATAATATTAATTAATGAATGAATCCAATTCCAATTCTCTATTACAAGTCTATTCTATAATGGATCATACTCTACACATCTCTCTCTTCTCTTCCACTCTACCCCTCTATTCTGTGTCTCTATATTTCTCTATTAGACACAATTCAATAACACCAGTAGCCTTTACTGTATCGTATATGACATATATATATATATATATATATATATATATATATATATATATATATATATATATATATATATATAATATCTAGGTCTCGATTCTTCTTTGTGTTTACACTTGGTCTATAACACATCATGTCCCATCCTTAGACTCAATTCAATCATCAGGTTTCCCACTTCTTGAGTTCATGCTCCACCACCATGATTCTCTATCTTATTACTATATTTAGCATATATTGGGCTCTATTTTTGATGCATATGCCATATTACATAATTTAGATTGATCATAGTGATCTATAACATTGTCTGTGTCATATAATGCATTGTACATACATGTTTCATCAGTTGACCATTGGGATGAACATATATTTAAATATTGACCATAGATCTTAAGTTTTGTGCCATGATCTGATGATCCTCATTCAATTTTCTCAACTTTAAAATGTGTCTGTTAGATAAATTTATGACAAGATCACATGCTCTATTAGATCCTTGTACGCTTACGGGTTTTAATGTTTCAAATTTAAAATGTATCTATTAGATATTTTGATCTAAAATCCCACATGCCGTTAGATCTTCAAAGTAGCATAAACTTTATCTCTGCTTGTCATTACCCATCAATTTCTTAATCTCATCTCATTGCTTGCTGAATCTTTGGAACATATATGTTTCATTGATCTCATCAAAGTAAATTAGTCTTTAACTCACTTCAAAGTCATTAAACATCGAGCACCTAATCTCATTGAGTTTAATTGATCCATTGGATTTTTATTACACAATCACCCACTCACTATTGATCCTTGGAAGAAGCTTGATCTTTATATCTGATACGCTCCTATGAGTGTGACACTTGGCACTAGCGTGTGCCTTCTGGACATTATTGTCAGTGTTCATGCTTGTGACACTTGGCACTCTCACGTGCCTTTGACATATTGACTTTGATTTGCATCATTGGATCTTTATTTAAATAATTTAACACTAGCCATTAATCAAGTTTAGATAATTCTTAAGTTGAGGACTTAGGAAATATTAAAGTCTTTGATCATTGGTCATAGTCACCGGTAATTTCTAGGTCGAAGGGGCCAATTAAAAAATGATGACAAGGACTTAAGATATAACTTAAGTAACTAGTTCTTGCCTATATCTAATCAACCTAAAAATAAAACATGCCTATGAATGTCATGGTTTAAACCCTTAGGGTTTAACTAAAAAACCATATAATTTCTGAGAGCTAAACTAAATTATTTTAAAGCTCATTTCTCTTCATCTAAACTTGTAGACCATATATATAGGATGCACTCAAAAAACCCATAACAAGTCTTCAATAAATTGCTCTTCAATCCTCCAGAAATGGTCTCTATAAAAGCATGACAATTTTGCACTATACAAATGTAAAACATGATCTTCTCTCCAATCTCATGCCAATCATATTGCCAACATGTCTATTCTCCCTTTCTATTTGTAGCTTCATTGAATTTGATTTTCTTAATATTACTCTTTTCCATCATGTTACTAGTATTCAGGTCCTCTAAGCTGTTGCCGATTTCCTTTAGATCAATTTCATCATTTTCTCATTGATCTCATTTCTTGTTACCTGTACATTTGTGTCCAAAAGTGTAATATCTTAGGTATATTTCATTATCTCTTTTGTATAAAATGTCCTGAATCTAGACTCCAAGTTTGGAATTAACTTAATAGATTTAAGAAGAATCATATAAGGAACCACATTAACACAAATTATGGCATAAACCAGTCTTCTTCTAGCTTTGGTAATAGATTTAACTACAATAGGAGATCCAATAGACCTCATAATTCCAATCAAGATGTTATCCTTCTAAAATTATAGTAGGGGAGATGAAAGTCTAATAGAGAGAGGGATAATTATGCTAGGATCCTTAAAGGGATTAAAACCAAACTTCCATTTTCATAAAATAAGAAAAGACTTACCTAGGGTCCACACACCTCCTTTAATAATACATACATACTCATCTTGGTTCGATAAGGAGAATGAAAATAATCCATTATCCATGGACATTATCTCCACTTATTCCTTAAATATCCACCTTCTTCGAGCCCAATCCCTCACCATGTCTATGTTGGGTATGAACCCAAAAAACTTTCCAATAAGACTATTCTAATATTCATATTTAGGATGGTCAAATTCTTCATCCAGAATTTCTAGAGTCAACTTCTTTCCCTAACAGAGGGAAAAATAACTTGATGTCCTTTCTCAGAGAAAGGTGTTATTCTAACTAGGTCAACCCAAGAATGACCAATATCATTAGCCTTGGAACCAAAATCTCTCCCCCATCATGGTGCACAAATAAAATTTCAATGGGATCCCCTTCCAAAACTTCCCTACCCTCATCAGCTTCTTCTTTGTTGCCTTCTATCTATATATTTGGGTAATTTTATTATGCATTGCCATATTTATTTTCTAATTTCTATAATTTATTTTTATTATTTATTATTATCTTTCCTTTCTTCTTTATACATGAGATAATTTTATTGGTCTGTTGTATGCACAGTATTTATGTATTCAATGGTAATGTCCCTTTATATCACAGAATTACTATGTTCCATAATATGATTTCTTTCCATGTTTTATAGTATACAACTTGTAACATATTTAATTAATTATAAAGTATGACTTATGTGATATGTGCTGTAATGTTATTTATGTTTTTATGGCATTCTATATCTCTCTCTTATCTACAATATATTGTAATACACCCATGTCATAGTCTCGTGTCTCTGTAATATCATAAAATATGCCCTCTTTCTCATATGTTATCCAATGGTACTCTGTTTCATCTTTCTCATTTGAATAATAGTTTTCCTCATTTATTTATTCCTTGTGGGATGTGGTATTTGTTTTTTCTTGGTCAATTGTTCTTAAGTACAATAATTTACAATCTCTTATTTTTGATATTCTATATAACCATGATTTTATATCCTCTTTGGTATTAGATTCAAGTTATTCATTTTCTAACTCTATTTCTCCTTTTTCATTATGTTCAAATTCCTTGTCAAAATGAGGTGCTTTTTTGATGGCATAAATCCCTTGGAGATCTTAAAAGTATTCAAGTTCATCCTTGTTTTCCCATACTTATATAGTCTAAGAGGCACTCATGCCTATTTATTATGAGACATGGGCTATGATCCCATTCCCTTCAAGAATTATCTCTTCATCTTCATAATTAAAAATACCATTACAATATCCAAACCACCCTAGTGGTAAAAGTATGAAATATGATGGGTTTTTGGAAAAACATTCAATTACTTCAAAATCAATTGTTCTAGTCATTCTCATAAAATTCTCCTCTACCCCTTTTAATACTTCTATTAGTGATTTGAAGCTACCCTATATAATAACAATATCATAATCTATGAGATGTAATATGAGTTTATCTAATGCTTCCCATGTTTTCCCTGACATAACATTAACATTTTCTCCTAAATCTAACAATACCTTTGTAAACCCGTGGCCTTATACCTTGACATATAAGTAGACCACTAATTTTCATGCTCTTTTTATACAAAAAACATTTTTATTTTTATTTTTAGTTTTCTTGTTCATTGTACATAGTATGTGCATTCTTTTTTATTCCAATACTTATAAAACTTTTGAATTTTTTCTAACAACGACTTCTCATTTATCAATTTAACTATTTTAAAAACCCATCATTTATTCTTCTCTGAAATATGTTTGCTTCCCTTCTTCCTTTCACTATGGTTTTTTAGGTATGCTTTTTCTCTATTGCCCTCTTTTGTCATGAGTCTTAGGATTTGGGTATGTTTTTCTATCACTTTCATCACTTGAGACATTTCCCCAATGTGTCTCCTTTAGATTATTTCTAGAAATTCTCTACATTATTACAATTGCTCTTGCATTATCCATATATGTTTCTTTATTCATTTTGTTTGTGGTCTTCTTGTTCTAATTATCTTGTAGTTATTATTTTGATTATATTTTTTCTTATATAATCCCACATTGTTTGGAAGTTGTTCGTTATTCCTTTTTATTTTATTTTATTCTTCCTTATTTTATGTTGGAACCTTATTTAGGAGATGGGTTCCTTTTGTGGAACCATTTAGGGCATCTGTCTTTGTGCCATAAGTTTTGAAAAATTGGGCAACTTTGAGATAAGTGTTTATGTCATGTGTACCCTTCTCAAAATAGAAAACACATTCTATATATTTTAGTGAATTAAAATTTTGGAAGCATAATAATTGTGAAGGAGGGGGGTGAATCAGTCATCAAAAACTTTTAATCAATTAAATATACTCATCTATGAACTATGAAAGCAACATAGTGATCTAACAATGCATTAAGAATCAATAACATGATCATGAAACAAGATAACATATCACATATATGGATAAAACTCATGGGGAATAAAACTCACTAAAAAAACATTTGGACAAACTATCTTATAAGACAATGTATCAGATTTAGTTGAGCATCAACCCAACATGAATCACCAACTCCAAATTTATCAAGCACCCACTTAACTTTAGCAAGCACCCATTTGCTAGGAGGATACAACCCCCTATGACTAAGAAAAAACTTAGTCCAAGGATAATTATACAAGAACCAGCCTATAAGGCATATCCTACTCCCTCTTAATCAAGAACCAACTCATCCAAGACCAATTCTGCAATCACCAACCTGTAAGGAAGCTTTAACTCCCTCTTTGACAAAGTACCAACTCAGTCAATCACACTTCTTTCTTCTACTCTTCCACTTAGCTCTCTATTTGATCTATCCATTTTCATACATAACAAACACATATATGATGTAGATATGATATCCTCTTAATAGACAATGATCACTCCATCTCTATTCCACTTGATCTCTCTCAAAATTTCCTTTAGCCTTCTTTGCTCAACTAGCTTTCTTTAAGATTGAATAGGTCATATGACCTTGATATTAAACTATATAACACTTATATGATCATCATGAAATGTTTTTATACTATCTCCTTAGGGTTAAAAACTTATTAGGTAACCTCTTTAGGGTCATATATTTATCAATCCATTTTCTTACTCTAAGATTATCCAAATATGCCTAAAAATGCCTTGTATATATACTCATCTCTTGTTCATTACCACTTGGTCGGCCACAAACCATTAACCTATTAGGTAGGATATAAAATAGGTATTATAACATCTCATAAACATTATTTAAATGAAATTTTAGTCTCTTTTGGTTTTTCATGACTCAATTAATCCTCATTTCACTATTAGGTCTCATGGAGACTTAATTGCATTAGGCCTTCTTATCAACATGTAACCATTTGATCCCTTGGAAAACATTATACCTCCATAAATAAAAAAACATTTCAAAAAAAATCCAAATAGACCTTATCCAACATTATCTAAGCTCCATAACACCTTTTAGGTCCACCCACTTCATGAAACCCCTCAATAATACTCAACCCTATTAGGCCTATGTACACCACAAAGTCTGCATTTCAATACTGAAGCTCAAACACACTTAATCCACTTAAAAATTATAAAAAAATTACATAGATAGAGTTTAAATGACCTCAAGGTAATTACCAAATGTATAAGACACTTTCACTCAGATCTTAAGACTTCAATATCAAATCATCACAACACTCATTCAGAATTGTCAAAATACTTGAAACATAGTCATGGTGACTTAGACCTCTATCACCTGTGTAGACAATTATCATGAATTATGATGCATGTAAATGATACTATAGCAATATTATATGGTCAAATGGAAAATATTGGTCTTGTTGACCGATTTCTTGACCCTATATCACCTTGTCTTATCTGAACCAGACATGTCAACTTGTGAACAACATTTAAACCATATTCATTGACCTCAAAAACTTATAACAAGAATGAACATGTATCAAAATTATTGAAAAACATATCCATACACTTGGTTTCATCATTCTATCATGAAAATACACTCTAATTCATCTTATCACTACTGCCTAGGTTTTATAATGTTTACACCATTAGGTCTGTTTGTGACTGACTAAATTGAAAGGCCAATTTAGCATATTTTAAGGGTGGAAACTATCCATAAAATTTCATGGGAATGTATTAGGAGTCTCTATATTATTATTCCATCAATTTAGCAACTTTGACCAAGTCAACTTTTGACTGCTACAATAAATTCTTCACAAACAAGCCCTTTCTTGTAGGGTCTTCTCACTCACCTAAAAACTTAATACCACCTAGAGGTGTTTGAGAGATTAAAATTCAAGATATAATAGTTTTCCTAAGCATTTAAATCTATTCTGAGTTGATTTTAGTAACATATTCTACATTGGGTCCTTAGTAGGGTTTCAGGGAGGTTTAATACATGATTTAGTGTTAACGATTATTCATAAAGGACTGACCCTTAAATATAAAACCAATTCCTATATATATTATCTATGACCCTTCCCCATCTCTCCTTAATATCTTAGGTTCCCATTCAGAGGTTACACATGTTAATGAAAACCTGAAAGTCCTTCTTGGGTTTGCATACCTTCATTTTGTGCACTTGAGAGACCTTATAACAACTTTTCATGCCATTTCCTACAAACCATGACCTCATAGTTAATGATTACCCCTGAAACAACTTGAATTTCCTATATCCATGCTCTCCTTCACAAATTTACCTTGAAATCTGATCCTCATGCCTCATTAGGCTAGGTAAGGCTAAATAATGGTCTAAGTGTAGATTACGATTGAAGGACCTACCTTCAAAGACTCACTTAGAAAGCATCCAAATCTTATTCTCATGCTCACACAACCTTCACAACCTCTCACATGCTTGGTTTCACTCACCTCATCATGTCACTAGCTCATACCTTCACCATGACATGACTAGGCTCAAACTTCCAATCACTTGACACCTTGACATGTTCCTTCCATATCATGACATCAACAAAACATCAAAAAAGTAGATATAATACATTACAATACACATATAACTTTACCATTCTCTTTTTGATGACTACAATCTTACACAATCTCATACAGACCTAAAACTACATGACCAAGCTTTATATGACTTGACATCTCTCTTCCATGCACCTGAACACATCACATACCTTTGTTTATTAATTTCACTATGCTTCATTCATATGGCTCACCCTAAAACTCTTCATGTCATGACTGTGCCACACTATGCACATACCTCTTCATATCATGACATCAATGACTTATACAAACCTCTTCATATACTATGCTTTCTATGTAGATATTAGTTATCTTTCAAACATCTTCCATGATCTGTACCTTCCATGCTCACAACACTCATAACAATTCTCATACATGAAACACTCTTTATTTCATGAATGACCTTATTCATGACAACTATCATGATCACATTCTTATGTACCTTGACATATCACATACTGCCATCTGTCTTTAGTCACCTTTAACATCAACCTTGAAATAAATGACAATGCAATCTTGACATGATACATCTTTTTGACATCAATGAAAATAACATGCCAACAAACTCCCCCTTTGTCATTGATGCCAATCACACTACAATCTAGCATCACTTCAAAAACGGTACTTTTCCCATCTGCTCATTCTCCTCTTTTTGAAATTATTGACAAAGGGTCTTATACAAACTATCATCTAATACTTAGACCTAAACTTCAATAAACAACACAATGAAATGCTGATAAGAACTCACCTTGATCTCATACTAGTTGTTCTAGACAACTTATGAAACATTTAAACTATACGTCAAGAAACCATGCTTTTTATCACTATCTTGACACTTCACAACATAGAGATACAAATATCCCCCTAATTCCATACTCTCCTCTTGAGTCATAAGATGGAAATCATTCTGAAAAACATCTATAAATAATCTACTTCTACCTATTCTAAACTTTTTCATATAACTTAGCTCTTTTCTCAACTGAATCCTTCTTTGACATTAAAGATAAAGAGACACTTACAAATTTCTCCCTTATGATGTAACTTCTTGGATCACACATCTTGTAACAAACATGATTTTCAACATTTCTTGAGTCTATAAAGCATTTTGAACTTTCTT
The DNA here is from genome assembly GCA_037957365.1 of Torreya grandis. Classification (NCBI taxonomy): domain Eukaryota; kingdom Viridiplantae; phylum Streptophyta; class Pinopsida; order Cupressales; family Taxaceae; genus Torreya; species Torreya grandis. Next base: position 1,301,221 of record JARHVA010003997.1, read on the forward strand.
CCATTTTGAGCTCTCTCCCCTTTTAGTAATAGGATCATAGAGTCTATGAATCATCATACATACATGCTTCCCTAACTCCATGCATGCCTTCTTCAAATGAATTCAGATACACAGGAACACTCACCTTGTCCTTGATATGATTGATATAGATCAAAATCTTGATCACTCACTAGGCTAACCCACTTATGACATAAACTTGAAGAATTATGGACTCCCCTTTTTTCTCCACAGCTTATGAACATCACTTGAGTCATCAATATTCTCACACCATCCTCAAGTTCTTTCAAACATCTTGATACAAATACCAATTCTCAATACAAATCAAACTATCAACTATTATAAACATAGAATAAATTTTTTATTACCTCTCATATACCAAATAGATACACAAGCTTTCATCATGCTTCCAGTTCTATCAATAACATCTAAATTGTCTCTATGACCATATTGGTCTTGCAGACCAATCCATATTTCATATGTCTCTAGAGACAATCCTATGCTCATACTTGCAATCCATACTATGGCTCTTTATGAAATGATCTCCAAAATCAATGCTCATACTAACCAAAAATCCTTTCACCTTATCATATACATGCAAGTTAAAAATAAAACAACTCATACCTTACAACATAGACAACCTGGAATCCTCTTAAGATGAATCATTCTTTGACTGCAACCTCATTCTTTGAATGATAGAAAAGTGTCTCTATGAAGCCTAATGAAGTCACCCCTTTCCATAAGGCTCTCAAAAATCCATGAACTTAGGATATTCTTAGATCTCCAAACCACTCTACTATCTTGTAACCATGAGACTGATAGTCCCTCTATAGAATCCGCTTAGGCTTGACTAAATTATTTGACTCATCCACCTTGTCATACTTGTTATTTTATTTAACCACCTTGTTAATACATGAAGATAACAATTTTTCTTAGCATTCCTTCACTTTTGATCCTTTCTCTATCTTGGAAAATAATCCATCTTGACTCTTGGGCTCAATATGGTCAATCTTGACTTTCTTTAGATTCCATACCAATGTTTGACCCTTCTCATGCACTCTAGGAGCTCCATATATCTTGTTAGGTCTTGAGGGCCTTATAAATCCATTATGACATAATGTTATAATGTGGCCCCTATTATGAAAACTATAACAAATAATATTTTTGTATTTACCTATTGATTGATCACTCTTTCTCCCATGCTCCCATGACAACTCATTCCTTGAGACTGTTCTACAATCACTTGGTCTATGGAAAAAGTTATGACAAGAAAAATAATAACCATTCAAAGAATTGGAATACCTCATTGCATTGGGATGCTTGATTGGTTTCTTCATTTTGAATTTCATGTTGGCACTCTTGACTTGTTGATGATTACTTTGAGTCTAGGATTTGAGAGTTTCTGCATAGGTCTTTTAGGTTTGACTCTCCTTGTTCTCCTTTTGATATTATTTAAATCCAAGACCTGTCTTGTCATGTAGAGACTTTTGAATAATCAAAATATCACCAAGAAATTCAATACTCTTTTCAAATCTCTGATGTGTTTTCAACTTGACTATTTTCTGATCCAATTATGCCTTCAAGGACTCCATTTCTATTCCAAACTTGATGCAATATTCCTCCTTGGTCTTGAGACTTTTAGTGATAATTTCAATATGAGTGTCTAACTGTTTGATGATCTATTCATGTTCATTGGTGTTTTTGCTTAGTCTCTCTTCAAAGGGATTTATTTGATCCTCATAACTCTTAACCAATGATCTTAGTTTTTGATTCTTTTTTCTTTGAAACTTCAACTCCTCTAGAGTACTTACCAATTCTACCTCAATGTTCACTTTAACCTCTTCTTCATCTAGTTCTTCATCATCCATAATTTTTTTCCCTTTTTTGCAACCCTCATTGTCTATTTCTATATCCATGAATAATTTTTCATTCCTATCATGGTTATTATTATCATCATCACTATTAGATGTACTACTGTCACTTATATTAGATGAACTACTATATTTTTTGGTATAGAAACTTCTCTTATTCTTGAAGGAACCTTTCTTGCCTTCATACTTTTTGAAACCCTTTTTCCTCTTATTAGGATTATATACCTTCTTATAATCATCATGATATTCTCATGTTCTCCATCATGCTCAGTCTTATCCTTGTTAGGACATTTAGATGCAAAGTGACCAATCTTACCATACTTAAAGCATTTGAAGGGAAAATTACCCTTATAATTACTTGAACCTCTCCCTAGTTGTATGACAAACATGTCTTCTATCTTGTCATCATCAATGTCTATGTCAACATCATATTTAGCCTTCTTACCTTGTGATATTTTCTCATCTTTGAATGCAACTTCCTTATTACAGTGTCTTCCATCACTTTTTCTCATTTTATAGACAATCAAGATGCCATGAAGCTCACCCATGTGTAGTATGTTAAGGTCTTTGATATCCTCCATAGTATACACCTTTGAATAAAACTTAGATGTCAAGGATCTCAATACATTTTTTAATACTTTTAATTCTTCCAAATTCTCTCCTAGACATTTTATGACATTTACTACTTCATCTACTCTCAATAGATAAGATGCAATGTTTTCATCCTCCTTCATTTTCAAGATTTCAAAATACTTTTAGTGAGTCTACAAATTTTCCAACTTAACTTTAGTGTCTCCTTGATAGATGGTCTAAATTTTTTCTTAAATACCTTTATATATATCACAATACATGACCTTAATAAATTTTACTTCTAAAAGACCACACATGATGACATTCATTACCTTGGAGTTGTTCTCGCTTGCCTTCTTGCCTACTGCATCAGTTGGTGGTGTAGAGGGTGGAGTGAATCCATAAACAACATGTTATCATATGTCATAACCTAAGAACATTAGATATGCCTTCATTATGATGCTCTAAAATTCATAGTTAGTCCCACTAAGGAGAGGAACCTTATTGGTTGAGAAACCTCCTTGTACTTTTTGACTAGACATGCTTGTGATTCAAGGATCTCCTTCAAGATATTAGGCCTGATTAAAAGGATAAATTTATGATAAAAATTATTTGAATCATAATGAATTGGGGGGTGTTAATCAGTCTTAAAAAAATTTCAATCAATTACATCCACTCATCTATGAACTTTGAAAGTAATACAATGATCTAACAATACATTGAAAACCAATCACATGAGCATGAAATAAGATAACACATCACATATGTGGGAAAACATCATGGGAAATAAAACCCACTTAAACAAATCTTGCACAAGCTATATTTTAGGACAATATATCAAATTTAGTTGGGCATCAACCCAACATGAAGCACCAACTCCAAATTCATCAAGTACCCACTTGCTAGGAGGCTACAACCCCCTATGACTAAGCACCAATTTAGTATAAGGAAACTTATGCAAGAAAAAACATATAAGGTATATATAAACACATATTAACTAATAAGAAACTTAGACAAGACCAATTATGCAATCACCAACCTGCAAGGAAGTTTTAATTCCCTCTTTGACCAAGCACCAATTCAATTAATCACACTTCTTTCTTCTCCACTTCCACTCAAATTTCTATCTGATATATCTAATATCAAACATTAAGAACAAATATTTGATGCATATCTAATATCATATCAATATAAAATGGTCACTCCTTCATCTCTATTCCACTTGATCTCTCTCAAAACTACCTCTAGCCTTTTTTACTCAACTAGCCTTCTTCAAGACTGAATAGGTCATATGACCTTTATATTCAATTGCAAAAAACCTATATGATCATCATGTAATGCTTATATTATCTCTCCTTAGAGTTTAAAACATGTTACCAACATACTTAGGCTCATTTACATATAAATCCATTTGCTTACTCCAAGCTTATCCAATTAGGTCTAAAAATGCCTTATATATATATATATATATATATACTCATCTTTTATTCATATGCCACTTTGTTGGCCACACACAATTAATATCTTAGGTCAGCCATATAATATGTCTTAGGACATCTCAAAAACATGATTCAAAAAAATTTTATTCCCTTTTGGTCTTTCATGACTCAATTAGGCCTCATTTCACTTTTAGGTCTCATGGATACCTAATTGCATTAGGCCTTCTTATCAAAATGTTACCATTTGATCCATTAGAACACATTATACCTCCATACAAAAAAAAAAAAAACCTTTCAAAAATATACAAATATAACTTATAAAACATTATCTAAGCTTCATAACACATTTTAGGTCTAACCACTTCATGAAACCCCTCAATAGTACTCATTCCTATTAGGCCTGTGTACACCAAAAAGTATGCCTTTCAATACTAAAGCTCAAACACACTTAATACACTCAAAAAAGATAAAAAAAGTACATATATAGAGTATAAATGACCTTAGGGTCATTAAAAAGTGCATTATACACTTTCACTTAGAGCTTAAGACTTCAATATCAACTCATCACAACACTCACTCAGAACTTTCAGAATACACAAAACACAGTCATGGTGAGTTAGACCTCAAAACCTATGTAGACACTTATCATGAATTATTATGAATTTAAATTATACTATGAGATATACAAAATATTATTATATATAAATATTGAATGGTCAAATGGAAAATATTAGTCTTACAAACCAATTTCTTGACCTTATATCTCCTTGTCTTATCTTAACTAGACAGGTCAATTTGTGAGCAACTTTTTCACCATACTAACATAAAAAACTTATACAAAGAATTAAAATATCTTAAAATTATTTAAAATCATCTCCATGTACTTTTTTTCATCATTATATCATGAAAACACACTCCAATTCATCTTCTCACTGTTGCCTAGGTTTTACACTGTTTACACCATTAGATATGTCTGCAACTAGCTAAATTAGAAGATTGATTTAGAATATTTTAAGGGTGTAACCTATCCAAAATCATTGATGGGAATGTATTATGAGTCTATATATTCTTCTTCCATCAATTTATCTACTTTGACTAAGTTAACTTTTGATTGTTATAATAAATTCTTCATAAATAAGACCTTTTTTGTAGAGTCTTCTCATTCACGTGACAACTCAATACCACATGGAGGTTTTTGAGAGAGTAAAATACAATATTAAATAGGTTTATTGATCATTTAAATCCATTATAATCTTATTTGATAAAAATATTCTACATCAAGTCCTTATTAGGGTTTTAGGGAATTTTAACACAGGTTTTGGTGTTAACGATTGTTCATAAAGGACTACCCCTTAAATATAAAACCAATGCCTATATATATTATCTAATAAAATTACCCATATATAATTAATAACTCAATTTACCATGTAGAGGTTACACATGCCAACAAACACCTGGAAGTCCTTAGGTTTGCATACCTTCATTCTATTGCACTCATGAGACCTCAAAACCACTTTTCATGCCATTTTATACAAACCATGACCTCATAATTCATGATTAATTATAAGAAAACTTTAATTACCTATATCCATGTTATCCTTCACACATTAACCTTGAAATCTAATCCTCATTCCTTATTAGGCTAGACGGGACTAAAGAATGGTCTAGGTACAAACCAAGATTGAAGGACCTACCTTCAAAGACTCACTTTGAAAAACTTTTGAGTACATCCACACCTTATTATCATGATCACAAAACCTTCACAACATATCACATGCCTTATCTCACCCACCTCATCATGTCACTAGCTCATACCTTCACCATGCCATGACTGGGCTCAATCTCTCAATGCAATTGACACCTTGAATTGTTCCTTCCATGTCATAACCTCAAAAAAGCATCAAAAAAGAAATTATAAGACAAAAACACACTCATATTACTACACCATTCTATTTTTTATGACAACAATATTCCATATCCATATATAGACCTAAAACCACATGACCAAGCTTTATATTACATGACATCTCTCTTCCATGCACCTGAACGCATCACATACCTTTATTTATTCATTTCATTATGCTTCCTTCACATGTCTCACCATGAAAATATTCATGTCATGACTATGTCACACTATGAACATACATTACTCTACACATACCTCTTCATATCATGCCATTAATGACTTGTACATACCTCTTCATACACTATGCTTCCTATGCAGACATTAGTTGTCTTCAAACAACTTCCATGACCTGCACCTTCCATGCTGAAAACAATCATTAAAATTATCATCCATCCAACACTCTCTCTTTCATGAATGACCTTACTCATAAAAAATCTCATTATCATACTTTTATGTACCTTGACATATCACATACTTCCATCTATCCTTAGTCACCTTTGACATCAACCCTGACATCAATGACAATGCAATTTTGACATGATACATATTTTTGACATCAATGAAAATAACATGATAACATGAAATATCTTGTGAGATGTCCTTCTTTTACACATTTATAACTAGTAGGGTGCCCTCTTTCTACTCCTCCTTATCTTCCTTGATAATTTCCTTATTAGTACCCTTGGTAGTTATTTCCTTGGTAACCTTGATACCCTAGATACACTTGGCATTTATTTCCTCTTATTTGGTAATTATTTCCTTGAAAACCACCTCAATAACCCTCATGATATATTTGTATATAATTATTGCATTGGTAACCCATGTAGTATTCTCCTTGGTATCCCCCTTGATACCCTCTTTGATATCCACTTTGAAAGTTACTAGAATTTTGGTTTCGAGGGCTGGTGATATTTTGTGGTGACATAGGTGGTTGTTAGGGGGTTTCACATGTTGTGTGGGATTTAGGGTTGTTATTATTGATGGAGGGGTGGGCAATTTGGTTGCTTTTCTACCATGAAAACTCATGCTTTCATTTATTTGAGGTCTTCTAATACTTCTAATCCAGGGTAGTTTTGATGGTAGTGTCTAAATGCTACACACACCATATAATATATTAATTTGTTTATAGTGGGAGATAATTCCATTAATGGGCACATGGTCTGACTAGGTTGATCATATAACCTAAAAATTTTGTACCACATTTTATCCTTTACAATGGGTTGTTGTATTGGAGGTGTCATCCTGATAGGGTTGTCTTGAGCTAATACCACCCTTATAATATTTTCAACATGAGTACACAACTTACTATGTCCTTATTCACAACATATTGTGCACTAAGTTTTGGGTCTTTTTGTTGAGTTTGTTGATGAATTATTTGTTATTTATGGTTTCATTTGTATTTCTTATCTCAATCTTAATTATGCCAGTTCTTGTTTCATTTTCTAAAATTTTGTTTGCATTACTATATCCTTATCTCTCCTCTATGTTTATGCTTATAACGGATCCACTATTTCTAATTCTTTAGTAAATGTTTAGAATTATTTACCATTAGTAGCCGCTCTTAGGTGTGGTAGAAACATGGATATAAACCATTCAGTTTTCTATTTTTACATTAATATTTATGTAACTTTATTATTATTTATTTAAATATTTTATCAAATTATTTCATTGTTTCTTTATCTCATTTAATCAATCCTCTCATCTTAAAATTTCTGTTGAATTCTCTAGGTAGTAAAAATCACTTTTAAATGCGTCTTTGATGTCACCCCATATCTTACCATGCATAAGATATACCATTTAAAGGTATCATATTTTAATGTGCCCACAAAATCAATCATTTTAACCTAGTTATCTATAATATGATGAATTTTCCAGTACACATCTAGTGAAAAAATATGTATTTCCACATCTTTTGTATCTTTACCAAAGATGGGTAATTTAGTCTTCTGAGCCATGTTGGATTGATTGGAACTTGTCTTTTCTATTACTAGCTTTGTATTAATATTCTTTTATTTTGGAGGCTTCTATTTATTTTTTGTCTTCTCTTTTTATTTTTATCAACAATATTTCTATTTTCATACTACTTTTTTTCTGTCCTTATCTCATGATAATTATGTGTCAAAGTAACTTCTTCCTAACACTTCTTCAAAATTTCTCACTATTCCTTTTCACAAATTCTCAATCTAATATTTTTTATATATTCATCTTAATTATTCTCATATATATATATATACCTTCTTCAGGTGGTGTTTCTCTCAACTTTTACATCAATGTAGTGGATAGGGGTTCATATCCTCAAACAATATCTTATGGTTGGGGGAGACGTGTCTCCTCATATCACATTTTTATTTTCCTCTTCATATTTTTATTTTATATCATTTTATCCTCTCTTATCTTTAACTAATTTCATTTCATTATATTATTCTCTACTATATAATTTTATTTAGCTCTCTTCTTTTTCTAATCCTATTTCTTACTTATGTTTTCTAATTGATTTTTCTATTTTATTTTTAATTGACCTTTATAAATCTACTTCTCTTTCTTCTATATTGATTCCTTATCATTCTATTCTTTCTTATTTATATTTAATCTCACTACTCTTTTCTTCACCATTTATATACTTTCTATTTTCTCTCCTTCTATCTAACTAAGTCTTCTCATACTTGGTAAAGGTTCTCTTTGGCCTTCTACTTCCAAATATTCCTCCTTCTGTTTTCTATCCAACATCTTTATAATAAATTATAGTGATTTTATTGATGCATTCATTTATTCAACTAAGTTTATGTGTGTAGTATATGCCTCTTGCATTCATTTTAATTCTATTTCTAATACTCCATATATTCTTATCATTGGTTTGGGGGTTGTTAATACTAGGTACAAATTTCATGTTATCTTATATTATTTTGTAATATCTTTTACTCAAATTCTTCTTCACTTTGTTCTATTGTAACTCCACATGATGTCACATTTTACTTCTCTTTATTTAAACTTAGTTGTTTCATTCTCTCATCTCTTTCTAATCTCTAATTTTATATTTTCTCATTTAATTGTTTCTTTTATGTCTCTAACTTTATTTGTTCTTCTAATTTCCCCCTTAATACCTCTTTTTATGTCATAATTTTCTCCTTTACTTCTACTTAGTATTGTTCTTTTCTCTACTGTATTTCATTTACTTTACTTTTTTTGCTTTTCCTCCTCTTTCTTTCTATTTTCTCTCTACTTTTTCTTATTTCATCTAATTTTTTTCTTATCACTAATATTTGTTCTAGCCTTTTGTTGATTTCTCCTATTATTTTTCTTCCATTTATTCCCCCCAACCATCACATCTTTTATATTTTAATAGTCATCTCTCTTTGAATCCCTCCTCATACTTTCTATCATCCCCTAGGTGCCTATCTCCTATAAATTTTTTATACCACTTCTTATCAATCTGCCTTCAATTAATAACATATAGATTAGGGTTTGAACTTTTCAAATGAATATTACTCTTGGATATTCTAAGAAATCTACCTTATTTATGTCAAAAATTATCCACAATCATATATCCCATGGTATTATAAATAAGTCTACCTATAATCTACCACTCGTATCCATAATTTGTCTATCTCCTCAAGTTTTTGTAATTTCTCATTCATCCACTAAATAGGATTTTTAATGATTAAACTTGAAATTTTTATTGTATATACTAATCTAAAGATATAGGGCCATAATATATCTATGAATTTTTCCCAAAAATCCTCATCTTATGGTCAATAAAACGTGTTCTCAACTTGCCCAACCGTGGTTTCTGTTATCTTTTCTCCTATTAAATATATTAATTTATTCTTATTTTCCATCAATATTCAATCTATCTTATAGTTTTCTTGCATAATTCAAGTGGGCCATTTTATTTGGACATACGTTTTATGAAACCTAGGTTCAGACACCAAAAATTGACATGAACTCTACGTTATGTTGTAAGTTCATAGTTATATTATCTTAGATGATATTGATGTCTAAGAGAAGTATACCTTATAATATTAAACTAATATATTTCTACTATAAACATAAATAAATAAAACACCGATGATGAATAACTCAAATAAAGATGCGTAACTCAATTTATGTTAATTTATAAGCATAGAATACAAATGCATATATCATAATATATTATCAAGCTAGGATGATTTTGAAAGAATTGATAAACCAATGTATATGATCTAGATATAAAATTCATTAGTGAAGTGTATAAATGAATACTAAACAATTGACAAAAAATACAAGTATTTACTGTAGGAAAACTTTAAAGACGTAAAAAATCCACAAATGTGATATTCATATATTTGAGTACCTCCGTACCCCAATACAATGCCTTCCATTCTCACTTATTTAGAGAATAGACTTCACAAAACTCATAGGTTGAATATGATTAAATAATTTTATATTCGAATGTGTTTTCACAATAGGGTAAAACCCTGTTTATAATAAAATATCAAGGGAGGTGATCATTGTAAAAATAATAGGTCCATCCATCCTGATAAAGCTAATTAATTAAAACACTTGGTAAATATTAAATAACTATAAAAATCATATTTATTTTCATGAGATTTATACCTCATGTTAATAAATAATATATTAGTATCTATTTAATTAATTACCAATGTAAGCTATGGGTTAATAATTACCACCTAGACATCAATTGTTCTAACATTTTCTCTTAATTCTAAGTGGAGATAAATATTATAGTTACCTAAAAAAACAAATTATACTATGTATACATTTAAAAGATTTAAAAACCTTCATCATGCCAAACACCACATTTTGAAACAAAGGAATTATAATCTATAAACTACTTGAAAGTAAGTTTAGGCTAGCATAAATATGAGACTACATCTCATAGTTTCTCATGAATAATCATTAAGCATTTTTGAATCCATTTATAACATAAAAACCTCCATTACAAAGTATGATTTTAATGTATTGGGGTACAAAAATAAAACTTCCACATGAAGTTTTCTTAAATAACATAACTTCCACACAAAAAATTTACAATGATTTATAATGAGAAGAAATATAGAGAAGAACACAAGGCCATTAGAAAGTGCCATTTTTATGCACACTCCCTTTCCATGGCAACTCTGAGAGGCCCAACATTGCATGAAATTGATAGAACTTGGTAGCACCAAGTGGTTTTGAATATTTCTACCACTTATTCATCTTAAGATAAAATTGTAGATCTATATAACCATTGATGACTTTTTCTCAGATAAAATACACATAAACTTCAATATACTTAAATTGTGTGTGTTTTTCACTTACATAAAACTTAAATACATATCTAAAAATAGATTCATGATAGCATAGTATGGTTAGCATCATGATAACTAAGTACATAAAAATGTGACATATATTTTTTTATGGTAAAACACATTTAAAATGGTCAAGTCATCTTTTAAGGTAAACAAGTTTACTACTTTGATTACAAAGTTAGTGAAACAACATAAATTATTGTATGTAGTTAATTATTGGATGTCTCTAATATGGATAAGATGAGTATCCCTAATTGTCATGTGATACACATATAATAATTTGATAATAATATGATACTAAATTTATCCAAACATTAGATATCCTATTAGTAATAACTCATTTTATCATTTGAGTCTTATCAAAACTTTGCAAGTTTTAATATGATTTAACAAAAGATTAAGGTATAACCTCTCATGCATCAACTATGGATAATTTTAGCATAATATTTAGTCACCTAATCAAATAGATATGAGACTAAAACAAATAAGTTCAGAGATGTATAAAAAGAATGCTTAGTTAAGTAAATTATGAAGAGTGAATAATATAAACTTCATTTACAATTTACATGTCATAACATATCTTATTAACAAACAATGCATATAAGGATGTTAGCATAAACAATCAAATGATATAATAATCAAATAAGAGTATCTAAACAATTGAAACATAAAAAATCCAAACTCACTGAGCATGATCTTCTTACCATATGCAATAACTAAACATGATCATCTTGTCAAATTAAGCATGATGTTATGCATATAATGTATTTACATGATAACTCATATGAATTAAAAATAATCATAATATTTATATATTTTATTTTCTTTCTCATCTAAAAAAATATATCTATTATAATATAATTATAATAGACATTTTTTAAATGTTAAACTAAATCATTTTTATAATAATACAATGTAGATGAGACACTATCAATATAGTTAGTATTTGTAAAGTAACAATAAAATAATTTTATCAAATCAAATGAAATTTTATGAGCATAAATGTATTTTTGATGTAGAAAAGTGCAAATATTAATCAGGCATTCTATTCATAATATGCATAGTAGTATTCATGGCTTTGGCCCATAAAAACTCGGAGGAACGTTTATAGAATGCAATATTTTTATAGCCATTTCTATGATGGTGAAGTTTTTCCTTTTAATAATACCATTTTTTTAAGGAAAATACAGAGTTGTTAGTTCCTTTTAAATACTATAAATAATGCATAAAGAATAAAACTATTTACTAATATATTCACCACCATTATCAGTTCTTAATCTCTTAATAGAAAAATTAGATGCATTTTCAACATTAGTTTTAAATTCTTTAAATTTAGATAATGCATCAAACATATTAACAGATCATTCTAGTGTCATTATCAATAAAAGTAATAGAATACAAAGAACCATTGAGAGATACAACTTTAAGAGGTCCTACAACATCATTATGAATCAAATTTAAAGGATGTGAAGAATTCACATCATGATTCTTGTGGAAGGGGTTAATATTTTGCTTACCACGTAAACAACCCTCACAAGTTTCATAATGAGAGAGAATAGAAAAAAGTCCAACAACAAAATTATTTGTAGACATATCATGTAAAATTCTAAGATTAACACGTCCTAATCTTTCATGCCATAGTTGAGATTCATTCTTACTATGCAATAAAAAAAAACATGCAAAAGAAGGAGAAGAGATATATGAACCATTCTTTTGAACACCTTCAATAATCAAGAAAGTAGATTTTTTTCTAATAGAACAAATATATTTAAGCAATGTTATAATGAAATTATCATTTGTAAGTTGAGAACAAGATAACAATTTTTTTTAAGCTTAGGTATATAGAAAACATCATTTATAGTAACATTTGAAAATATTACTTTTTTCTATTTAATTGTTTCTAAAAATAGATTATCTCCTAAGTAAATTATTTCAAAGGTATTTATAGAATCACACAAAATATTAGATAAACATGTTATATGGTGTAATGCACCACTATCTAAAATTTACTCATTTTTATTTGAAGCAAATAAAGCAACATATAAGGTAATAACATTTTGATTCTAATTGTTATTCTGATTAGGGTTTTGATTCTTCTACTTATTTTGATTAGATTTATTCCCATTTTTATTTTTATAGGATTGATTGTTAATTCTATCCTTATTTTTATAACACGTTTCCCTTTTATGACCAAATTTACCACACAAATTATAATTTCTATTAAACTTAGGTGTATGATTTTTATTACCAGTTTTTTTATTCTTGTATTTGCCTTTAGCAAAATTAAGATTAGATTTCTAGTTTTTAGTGTTATCAAAAATACTATGTAAGGTGAAAAGTGCCTGAGTGGCATTCTATTTATAATCAAAATTGATCATAACTTGCTTTTTTGAATCAAGAGAACAAACAAGGTAGTATGGTCAGGGATTTCTTACTTAGTTTGATACATATAATTTAAAATTGAAATAAAATTTTTAAACTTTTTATGAATATTTAAATAAATTATAAAATAAATCAATTGATCCTAAATAAAATTATAATTACATTGATATAATTAAGCTTTAATATTTTTAATTTTATAAAAAAAATTCACAACTTTCTCATCACCTTTCATAGGTGTAATTAGCAATTAAAGGATTAACTTAAGAATCTTCAAAAGATGAGTGTCATCATGCATGGATTTAAGGAATTTATAAGTATCTATAGGAGACTCTTAATTACAAATGTGAATAAGGAATTCATTTTTAACACTTTGCAAGATAATAGACATAGTTTCCTATGATTTTTGTTAAAATGCATTGGTAACCTAAGGGGTCACATGTCATTTAGTAGAATTTTTTTAGTCCTAATGACAACATTACATAACTTTTAGGCCATAAATTAAATTTTAACACAATTTTTTCATATATTATATTTATTTTCATTAAGCATTTGAGATTTATCTATGAAAAAATGAGGTAAAGCCATAACTTCCTTTTAAATATGATAATAAATAAATGCTTAAAATGAAACATTTTAGAGTGAATTTTAACTTAACTTGATAGTATTTTTTTTTAAAGTGCAAACACATAATAATTTTCAATTTAATGCTAGACAAAACAAAAAAAATTGTAAAAAATTGTGACAAAATAGGGTGTTGTAAGTGTAGTAAAAAATACTAATGTAAGATTAATTTTAATAAAATAATCTTTTTAATGAGTTTTTATACTAAGTTTGTAAAATAAAGTGAATCAAAAGTACAACTATTCTTTTGTTACAAAATTTAGATGTCAAATAATGTAAAAAATTGATTTAGAATTGCACAAAATTAGGTGTCAAAAGAGTCACACTCAGAATGACTACCTATACAATATTATTAAAATTTTTATGAAATAATAGTAGAAGGTTTAAAAACACAAAATGTACCACATAGATTTGTCTGGAAAGTGTCAAAATCTAAGGATCAATTGGTCACATGACTATATTTGACAAAATATTTACTAGGTCGAAAGTTAAAATAAGTTTGACAGATCAACTAAGGTTCTAGACGCATGAAATATTGGTATGCAAACCATAAAATGAAATTCAAATTAAATTAAATTTGACCAAACAAAATAGAGGTTGCATGTTTGAACTCTTGATCTACTTTTCCTAAGTTTTTACGAGAATTATAACAACTATCTCATTTATAAAACTACTTAAAGACATGCACGATATTATATTTAAACTTTTCTATCTTTATATATATATATATATATATATATATATATATATATATATATATATATAATATGCATGTAAAATCTGGTAAATAAATATTACTAATTTAAATGCTTTAAAGAATGTGGGGGCCACAAGTCTAAATGGAAAAATAAATTCAACTATACAAAATAATTTTTCATACCTGTAGTGAAAAAGTTTAAATTTTCATAGCACCCTGAATAGGTCACGAGAGACCTTAAATTTTTTTCAGCCTTCCTAAAATCTCGATATATTCATGTTAGACCTTAAAAATAGATTTTTTAATGAAGAATACGATGTTTTAAATTATCAGGTAGAAATATAGCACTCTTGTATAAGATTTTGAGGGCCCAAAACCTTGTATAGGCCATAAAAAATCCTAAAATTTGTTTCAAGCTACTAGATTTTTAATTTTGATAATGAAGGAATTTTAAAAATTTGATTTTGACCAAGAAATCAAAATTTTAATTTTTTTGGGCTGATAATGGCACCCCTATGTCTAAGGAAGAATTCCCATATCTCCAACTAATAGCTTTAGGTGTCCATGGTAGTGTTTATAGCTAAAAATAAAGGAGATAAAGCCACTAAGCACATATAATAACAAAATAGACCTCTCAGAGATCAAATAAAAAAATCTTCTTCCTTTATGCCATACACAAGTTTGAAGGAGGCTTTTAAACTGATTAAAAATATATTTTAAATAGAATAAAATCCCAATTATTTCAACTCAATGCAATATTCTTGCCAATTAAATCCACTCACCAGGATTTGAAACTATGAAAAAATTGATAAACCAATAAATAGGATCTAGATATGAAATTGATTAGCAAAGCATATAAATGAATACTGAACAATTACCACAAAATACAAGTATTTACCATTGGAAAACTTTAAAGAGGTAAAAAACCCACCAATGTGATATTCATATATTTGAGAAACTCTATACCCTAATACGGATCCTTCCCTTTTTACTTCTTTATATAATAGCCTACACAAAACTCGTAGGTTAAATATGGTTAAATAATTTCATATTCGAATGTGTTTTCACAATAGGGTAAAACCCTATTTATATTGAAATATCAAGGGAGGTGACAATTGTAAAAATAATGGGTCCATTCATCCTGATAAACTCAATTAATTAAAACACTTGGCAAGTATTAAATAATTATAATAATATTATCTATTTTCATGAGGTTTTCACCTCGTGTTAATAAATAATATATTATTATTTATTTAATTAATTACCGATGTAAGCTAAGGGTTAATAATTACCACTTAAACATTAATTAATCTAATAGATTTACCTATGATTTATTATTAAGAATAAATGTAATATAAATATCAATAAACTCATATTTTCTTCATGTCCATACATTTTTGATCTTTTTCATAAGATGATACAATTTACAGTCGATAACACAAATATATCTATA
This sequence comes from Torreya grandis, assembly GCA_037957365.1. Taxonomy (NCBI): domain Eukaryota; kingdom Viridiplantae; phylum Streptophyta; class Pinopsida; order Cupressales; family Taxaceae; genus Torreya; species Torreya grandis. The sequence continues at coordinate 1,317,445 of JARHVA010003997.1, forward strand.
AGTGTTTGATTCCATGATGTGATCATAAGATTTTGTGGTTTCCCTTTATGCTGAATAATTTATGAATAATCCTACCAACACTAATCCTATTCACACCTACTTTTATCCTCTAGCTTATAAAATAATTCAAGCTTATACTCCACATCAATTTTCATCATTGCATCTGGAGGAATCATCACTTATCTCCTTCTAGATAATCCAACTATATCAACCAACCCAATACAATATGTTATTTCTAGTCCAGAACCATTTGTATCAACCATATTGATAAAAATTTATTCTTCAACTAGTTCTATTTCAACTATATCGGCCAACCTAATATAATATTTTTTTGCACCTAATTTTGATTTAGTGTATCAGTCGACCTGATATAGTTTGATTATGTTACTTTTATGTCACCAACTAAATTGGCCAAACCAATACAATTGATTCATTCTACTTCTACTATATTGGAAGTGCCAAGACCATACACTTTAGTTCTAAATCATAAACAATCAAGTTTAGCTTCATCTATAATTAGAATTGATTAATTTCAAAAATTGGTTACTCTATTACAACCCTATCTGATGCATATTCTCCTTGATGAATGGGATCCCATAGAAGATATTTATAGATTCCCATTTAAAATCCCATTTATTTAGTTTACAAGGAATTATTTAAGACATATAAACTACCTTATATAATGTTTTCTTGACATGAACTTTCATTGAACACCATATATAGGGAAAAAACATACCTTTCTAAGGTCTCAGGAAAGTATCATACAATAATGTGAAGATATATCTATCCATGTCAATCACACAACAAATATTTTTTTTGCATATATATCCCCAATAAAATTATTATTCATGCAAATGCTCCTCCTTTATTCATTAGCATCCAAGTAGGTGACATGTGTGTTAAGTGAGCCTCAATCAATGAATGATCTAGCTCTTGTGTTGCCTCTTTTGAGTTCATCAAATCCATAGGATATTCTAAATGTAACCTTAAGTCTACCTATAGCACATGTCAAGGACTGAAGACAAATTCCTCTATTAGGATATGGTTGGATTCTTATCATGTTAATGCTTACATCAGTTAGGGTGAAGGATATGACATTAAAATTTATTCTTTATTATAAAATTTAGATTGGTTTTCTTTGGACTCGTTACATGAGAGATGTATCCTCTTCCATATGCCAATGCATGAAGTTTACTTACATGAGTGGTATGTAAAAGGTACGAGGTGAAACCCACCTTTAAAATTTTGAACAATTCAAAGAACATGGTGTCTATAAAATACCTATCCTTGAACCTTTATCTAATATCCCATTCTATGAATACTAATGTTTTAACTATTTTGTCAATTCAAATAGAGGTTATAGTGATCATCCCAAGCTTGTAAAAAACATTCCACCAAACTTCCTTGATTTTGATGATGAAGATATTAGCCTAAAAATTAAAAAAATAAACCTTACCCTAGCATCATAACACAATTTTTGACTACTTTTTGATTTCATTCTCACAAAAAGAATATTGATGAGATTATTACTTTTGTTATTATTCCTAAGAATCCATCTTCTAAAAAATCTTATAATGACATGATGGTTGAATACCTCAAGGTGGATCTCACCACTCCTAATTATGATGACATATATTCCTTACATGACCCTTACTTGTTTGGATATGCCCAAGTCAAATATGCATAAATATTATGTCACCATTCCTTCCTTTAACACTCTTACAAGCAATCCTCATTTTCATCTAGCATTAACTTAGTTGATATTTTTTTACCTAGTACTCCTCATCCTTGATATTTTCCTAACATTATTCCTTATGCAATTTCTATTTATAGATATGATATGGAGATGATTTATACTTTGATTACATACTTCACACCTATTATTTTTGATCCTCTTCAAAACATTATTGATGATCAATCCAATACAATACCTTATCAATTTAATAGACATTTTGATCCATTTGATGATGTTGATGATAAGGATGATCTAGATGACACTCTTGGCGGACACATTTATGGTCCTCTTCACAGGTCGGCCTTGACACCATGCCCACCAACCCCAAATGAGTTGTTTGGTGAATTTCATAAGGTATCTAGTCATCCAAATCAGGAGTGTAGTGCCTACTACAGATTTTAAGAACAATAGAGGCCATAAGGATAAGTTCCTACCATGGATAGTTGACCACCATGTTTGTTTAATCCTAGGTGATCTTGTTATTTCCACAAAACCAGTACACATTCTTTGACTAACTGTTGATCTATTATATATATATATATATATATATATATACACACACACACTTTGTATTGAGGTAATTAATTTTTCTCTTTAACCAAAAATTTTACATATGAAGGTTACACACACACACACACACACACACACACACACACACACACACACACACACACACACACACACACACACATATACACACACACACACTTTGTATTGAGGTAATTAATTTTTTTCTTTAACCAAAAATTTTACATCTGAAGGTTACATCTGGATATATATCCAAAAATGGGGAGGTGTATTGCCTTTAGAATGGGTGTTATAAACATTATATGGATATATGTAGAGCTATTTGACAACATTTTTGGTAACCTTCAGATGTAAAATTTTTGGTTAAAGAGAAAAATTAATAGAGAAAAAATAATTACCTCAATACAAAGTGTGTGTGTATATATATATACACACACACACACACTTTGTATTGAGTTAATTAATTTTTCTCTTTAACCAAAAATTTTACATCTAAAGGTTACATCTGGATATATATCCAAAAATGGGGAGGTGTATTGCCTTTAGAATGGGTGTTACACACATTATATGGATATATGTAGATCTATTTGACAACATTTTTGATATTTTTTTATGCCCATGCCTCAATACCTTAAAAAATGTTTACATGACCCATTTAGGATAAGGAACAACCTCCCTTATGGCCAACATTGCCTCTTAAATAAGAAGATGTGTGCCCACCTCCTTAACTAGTGACACCACCTCTTCCTCACATAAATAATTCATATTAGGAAGATATACATCCTTCTCATTATAGTGTGCCTAAATTTTATTTAGAGATCATTCTCAAGGATGTCCTTGTATGAATCTCAAAAAATATATAAGAGACTATTTTTCAAGTTAGATATGAGTTGTAATGAGATTTTATGGATGTTAGTGATGATGTGTGTAGATATATTTATTAGTTTTTGTGAGCAAATATTTCATTAGTTCATATCATTTATTTTCAAATTTGTCTTATGATTTGATCCATACATAAATAAAAAAGAAGTGTTAAAAGGTAAAATAAAAATAAAATTCAGATCACACTAAAATACATGATCTTATCTCCTAGCACACCCCTTTCCTAGTTGAATCTCAAACTACACATTCAATCTCATGATAGATTTGAGGCCCACTTGTGTGTGGTATTCTAGTAGACTAGGGTAAGAGGTCACTCATTTACACATTATATTATGGTACCACCAAATTATTCACATCAATACCCAATCTTCATAGTAGATAGATGGATCTATAAAGGGTCTTGAGAAGTGGAAAAAACATTATGAGAAGGTAGGATCCTTTTCATTTTTATGTATCTAGCCTTCATGGGATGATATTTATACTTCACTTGTTAGCCTAAGCTTACAATTTCTAGGTGGGGTTCTCTAAGTCTTTGATGTTGAAAGCTCTTAGCTTTCCCACTTAATTAGAGGATCTCATTCCCACTAAGGATTTATACATCACCCTCATGGTGCCTTGATTCCTTATATATCCATCTTATCTTTCCCAATACCCATCAATGGATGTTGATGTTAGTTGATCACATCTCTATTCTTTACATTCATATTTTTTTATCTATTTTACTTTAGATTTGACTGTTAACTTTAATTTTTATAACATATTTTAGTTTTTAAATTTGTGAGTTGCATTGTAAGACCTTGGGGAATAAAACCAAGACTTCCTCAAAAATGCCATCACTTTCCTATCCACATCATCTTGGTCATCATAGTTATGAATTTAGGTGGTCATGTTTTCTTACATTTAGATTTAGAATAAGCATTGATTTTAATTATCATTGATTATAGTATTTAATTTATTTTAGTGCACATCTTTGTTTGATTTAAATTTTTACTTATCCTACATTGGATGCCATTTTCAATTATTTTCATATACTTGTTCTATTATCATTCACATTTTCTTACATTGGATATATATTTTTATAGTTACTTTTCACATCTTATGTTTTGTTTCATCTTACATTTTTGATATTATTTATGAATTCTTGCTTAATATGTCTTACTTATCTTATGTGTTGCCTTAATATTTTCATAATGCTTATGTTGATAGTACAAAAAATTGTGTCAACAAATCAACCCATTTTCCTATCATAAAGATCAATATGGAATCATATCAGCTTAAATGTAAGGGAACTATGACTGAGAATCAATATTAAAACATTTAAAAAGGGTATTTTAAGTTCTGAGGATTATACATTTAATGGTAAATCTAAATCAAGCTTATAAATATTTATAAAATCAATCAAATATAACACTATTATCGATCATGTCTAGAGGAAAGATACTTATAAACTATCATGAACTGACCTTGTGGCCCCTTATAGATACTACATTATGGCTTACTTTAACATGTTTTGATAGCACTTGATGCTGGTCCTATTTTAAATGGATAAGATGCAAGACATATTGGGTAGCTATTATGATTATGCCTTATCATAGTTGACACTCACACTGGATTCATTTTATCCTGATATGCATACTACTTACAATGGATTCATTTTATCCTATTATATTTATGCTACTTTAACTTAGTTACGTTATTGTATGTTATTAATTTGGCATGTCTCACTGATATAGATTGAAATTGATTACTCTTAAAGTTTTTGGTTATGTTCATAGGGCATGCTTGGGCTCATGATCATCAGTATTGAATTTGGTCCCTTTACAACTATAAATGATTATAATTAATTTATTATTTCATGTCTAATAATTTTTTATAAATTATTATTATTATACTAATATCATTCAAGTATTGCTGATGTATTATTTGGTGGATGCAGGTACCAAGCTATGACTAGGTTCGATAGTGGGTTTGGACATCTTGGGTACACTCAAGGGGTGATTGAGTAGTCAGAAGTTACTTCGATAGCTATAACATGTATGATATGATACTGTGCCACCATCATTTATATTTCCATTACATTATTGATTTTCATATTTTATTGGTCTCACCCTATTTTAAGTGTGTATATTTTATTTTTATTCACTATTAGGATTATCAAGTTTTGGCATCATTGTTTTCTCTTACCTATCCTTATGTGCTTGAGGTCATTTTTCATGTTTTGGTTATCTTCCTTGGGTTTTATGGACACGTAATTGTTAATCTGTGTGGAGTGACTTACATCTGAGCTTATTAAGATTTTGACATGGCTAGACCATTTGGGTCTTTGGACTTAGAAATGCCATCATAGAACCTCCTTTCATGTAATTCAACATAATAACTTGTTGATTTTTATAATTATGGGTCAATTTTATGATTTCATTATTTACTATTATTTCGATCAACTTGAAGACTTTATTCTACATTATTATTATTTTAGATAGATACAAAGCTTTTGATCAGAGCAACAACCAGTTATAATTCAATAGCCACAACCAACCAATACCAAAAATATGTCCACAACCAACCAATACCAATAATACCATCATAATCGATGAATACAAACAATACCACACAATACCATCACAATCGATGAATACCAACATACCATACAATACTACCACAACTAGTGAATAATAACAGTACTGTGACAACTAATGAATACTATTGAAATGGCCACAAACGGACTAATACCAATGATCATCCACAATCAACCTCCAATACCTCTAAGATTTGAACCTGAGTGGTGCATGTGATAGCCAAGTTGTTTTACTAACACACCCCCATCTCATCGATAACTTTATTGTACATTATTATTAATAACCAATTTAATAATTCTATTGATTATGATTACTTGTTGATCATTCGAAGGACTTTAATATCAATATTATTTTATAGATTTTATTATTTATTTTTAATAATAATCGATTTATGAATTTGTTGTTATTATTGATTTTAATGTTTTGTTATTTATTATTTCAATGATTTTTTTAATAATCTAATTAATGATTTTTTTAACTTATATAATTTTTTGATTTTGTTGACTGCAGGGGATGGATGGAAGATTTTGAGTGAGAGGATTTTTATTTTTATATCATTATTTTTCTTTAGCTTGTGGAAGAAGCTATGGGGCTTGACCTTGAGAAGAGGGGGGTGTGTTAGTCAGCTGGGCCTTGTTTTTTTTTGGCTTAACATTGGGAAATGGAAGGAGGGTGTTCTTTCAATGCCAATATGGGAAAAAAATTTAAAACAAAGGAAACATTGTATTTTCCTTGATCTGTAAACAATGTCAGAATGCTCTATATACTCAGGTTCAGAAATAAATAGTAAATGTATGAAGGAGACACATTTCCTATTTAATGCAAGATCAAATATTGTCTAGAAATTTGTTTTTTCCTAGGGAGTTTTTATATTTTATTTTGTTGGTTGGCATATCTTATTAATATATGAAGAATGGATGGGGGTCAAACCCTAGGTTGCACTATGGCAAGGAAGGTGAAGCAAGGGAGTTGGGCATGGTTTTTATGGGGGTTGGGTCAAAACCCTAGGAGTCAATGCATAGATTTGGTGGCTATTTCAACATAAAAGAAGAATGTTGCTAGAGTAATGCCCTAAACCTTATATAGATGCCATAGATTATCATGGCGGCTTGAAATTTTATTGGGTATGAGCTATATTTGATTTTATTATGGAAATGAGTTTTTTCTATATTAATTTCTCAATAAAATTAATTTGAATCATTCCAGATCCATGGGGAAGTCATGAGACTTCCCCTATGAATATTTAAAGGCGTAAATCAATTTAAAAATTGTTTTTCTCTTGTTGGGTGGTTTGAATATCATGGTTTTTAGATATTGTGATTTTAGTTTATCAAATAATGGAGAAATTTAATCATGGGATTTAAGTATTAATTGGTTTGGAGAATTTTTAATTAATTAGTGGATTTGTGAATTGGTTTACCAAGTGAATGGTATTGACTTGTAACCTTAATTAAACTTATTGTAACTATTGAAAAATTGATAAAACTATCACTGAACGGTCCCTAAAACAACACTTTTCTATTAATACCCACTTGGGTGACTTCTTGCTTATTGAACACAATGGATATTGTATGTAAACAAGGATAAATTTATCTAAGGCTTTGATGCCTTCCTTTTATGTGATTATATTCATGTTTTTTATGCTTTCCATATGTATATAAAATGGGGTTTTTTAGATCTCTAATGCTTTCTTTACATGTGATTCTATTTACACTTGTTCGATAAATATCACTTGTAAATGAGAATATATTTTTATAAGTTTTGACATCTTCTCAATTTATGACCTTGTTCATGCTTTGGAAATCCTTAGTTGTCACTTAATTCCATACCCTCTACTATGCATATCTCTTTTCTAGATTTTAAGTTTGATATATAATAAAATTGATTTATCCATGCTGACTGCAAATCTCCATTTTACTCCTGTTGTTTGGAGTGGGTTTTTCCTCAAATCGGTTAGGCAGTGTTTATCAGCTTGGACTACAATTTTTATTTTGTATTTTTATGGAATGAGGTTTTATTTTTATTTTGGTTTTGGATTTGTAAAAAAATTTGAAGGAATTAAATAGTGGCCGTACATAGTCATTTTTAAGCCAAACCAAGTTTATTTTCTGTTAATGAATGATATATTTTTCTTCTTTTTGACTCGATGGAATTAATTTGGCTATTATAGATTGGACCCCTTGTATTTAATTATTTTATGCTTAGATAAGCCTCTTGGGTTGAGTAATGGACTTTGAATAGACCTTTTGATCTTGTAAATTGGATATAATAGATCTTGATTTATGGTGTAAATAATCTTCTATAAAGATTCAATGTATGCCTTGGGCATTAGTTAGGCCAATGGCTTCAACTGAGTGCTATGTTCCTATGTTGACTGCATTACTTCCCTCATCCCTTATTGACTATTTTTATAAGTCTTTACTAGTGGTTTATTATATTTTTATATACCTCTTACCTCGTCTGAGTACCTAGTTACCAAAACCCTCCACCAAGCTGATGGTTGGGGTGGTAAGTGCCACTGATGATTGGGCTCATTAAGCTATTTTTGAGGGGTGTTCTACTTGCTGTATTCATATTTATTCATTGATGTATCTAAACTTTCATGTAGAGACATGTTTTTTGGCAGTGTCAGTTAGTAACTAATTATTAGTTGGCATGTTGGCATGTAGTTGGCTACCCACTTTATGTACTGGTTCTATCTTCTTATTGTATGCACTTTTATAGCATTATTATGTTAGAAAAGGACAATATTATATTGATGTTGATATTGGTGGCATTAAAAAATATGGTAACATGGTTCTTGTATATCTAACCAATTGTATTTATTTTTTGATATGCATATATGTTGGTTTCCATTTCCTATTTTGAAACCATAGCTGCAACTCCAAATTTAGCATGTTATGATTGATCATTTTATGCTATTGTATACTCATTGGGATAACATAGGGGTTTATTTATGGTTATGAATTATGTATGAAGTTGTATAAATTTATACTAGAATTTTTTATTATTAAACATGGAATAATCCTTGTGAATGATAATTAATACCTAATTTGGGATGAGGATCCAATATGCCATGTAAAATTTCAATGCCTACATTATGCTTGATGATTTAATAATGAGCTATTAAGTCATAATTTTCCTTATTGGTCACTCATGATAATGGTTAAAATTACATAAGTAATGTATTCTTGCATGTATATGTGTATGTTAATTCAATGGAATGAATGCGTATGTTTTATCTAATGACATGGTATTATAACCAAGGGCCAATGTAAACAAAATTTAGGTGCAAGACTCCTATAGCTGGCTTACGGGATGGTATATATATACATACATATATATATATATATATATATATATATATATATATATATATATATATATATATATATAAGGAGAATTAATTGTTTTCTTAATGCTAGATTTATGTTTATTCATTAGGATGTTCACTTGTGTAATGTTATTCACCATGAACTACATTTTTTATGACTCATCTAATTTATTGAGATCAGGAGAAGTAATTGTTTTCTTAATGCTAGATTTATATTTATTCATTAGGATGTTCACTTGTGTAATGTTATTCACCATGAACTACATTTTTTATGACTCATCTAATTTATTGAGATCAATTCTCTTAGCATGGAGTTATGTCCTGTGTGTGACCTTCATCAAGTAAGGAATGGTGGTGCAATGTTCCCTAAGAAATTTGAATCATGGTATAGTGATCAATGGGGGTAACACAAAGAATGGTCCTTGATTGGGTGAATTCCTAAAGGTTATGGACTCTTAAACTACTGTGTTGGCTTTTAGTAGTGGTTTAGAGATCTTCACTTGCTGATCTCATGAAGTGATAAGACTTGCCTAAGCAAGTTAGTGAAATGGATTATTCTATTTGGTCATTGGGACCTTCATGCTTAAGTGTTTCACTCCTCCTTTATGTTATTTATATGTTTAGTAATTGGCTATCAAAACATTCTTGGATATTCTTAACTCCATACTTATGGTCCTTAACATTATCTAATAGAATAAATGGGATGTTGGTTATTGGTTATTAGTAATTTATGTATTGAGTGCTAAGATTTATTGTGATGCACAAAATTTGTGTAGCATGACCTAAATGATGTTCCATTGTGTACTTTGAAAGGCAATTTCAATTTTTTTGTGAGTTATTTTATAGACATTACTCTGATGAAATATATTAATCACTATTTCAATGTACTATTAATCAATCTTAAATCAAGTATAAAATTACCATCTGACATATCTAATAGAGCAAATCCTATGGGTTAGGAATAAATTGAAGGATAAATTATTTAAATTTATCAAAAAATTGCATTTCATATTCATGTTTACACTACAAGGATGAAATAAAGGAAATGCATGAGAAAGGAAGAAAGAAAAAGTGGAAAAAGTAGGAAAAAAGAAGAAGAAAACAAACTAAGATATATAACCAAGGTCAACACAAATCTAATATGCAGTAAATAAGAAAGAGAAAATAAATACCTAAATAGAACATATCTATCACTAATCTAAAATCTAAACTAATTAAGATTAAGACTATTGTTAGCAGGTTAGAAAATTAATAAAGTTAAAGATTATAGCTGCAACAATAAGAAAAACAACTAAAAGACTAAGAAACTACAAAGAAATTAAATTTAAATACTAAGAGAATAAAACAAAAATAAAACTAAATAAAAGAGACTATCTAAGAGAATAACAAACTAATAAATTAATCTAAGATAGAAAAGATAAACTAAACTAATAGAAATAAACTATTGTAATACTTGTAAAAGAAATGACTTAGGAGTATGAAAGAGTAATATTATTGAGAAACCAATAAACACATTTGAGTAAAAACATAATGCCTAAATTAAAATCACTATACAATCGATAGATTAATAATCTATTAAAAAATGTGAAGTTTTCATAATTATTCAAGTAAAGTACATGAAGTTATATGAATATGTTTACATATTTTGAATCATCAATGGCATTAATACTTGATAATATTTAGATAATTAGTTATGAATAGATCAAGAAAATTAGATATACTTGCGTTATTCAAGTAGATTACTTCATCGTCAGAGAAAACATTCTTTGTTCTATCTGTAAATGATTATTCAATCTCAAAGATGTTTGCACAAAAAAATGAGTGATGGGAAAAATTGAAAACTAAAGAGATATTAACACCTATGTTTCTCCTTTTTTTTTATGTGTCTTCAATATCCTTAAAAAAAATTCATTGAGATAGTTATAATTTGAAGTTACAACCAACTTAGTTATAGTTACAAAGTTAATTGAATTTTAAAAGTCAATTAATTTATAATTAGATTGATTTATAAGTTATAAAGTTTATAATTAAACTTCATATTTTTAACTTTAAAATAAATCTCATGATATTGAATCAAATAAATAGACCAACTCAACAATATCTAATGGGTGGGGGCCTTTGACTTATCAAACATGCCTTTAAATAATTATTACATATATATATATATATATAATCAAAGTGAACAATAAATATTTATGTTAAAATAACAATTTAATCTATAAGCATAACAGTATCTACGTAGATATCACATGATCAAAAGTTAAATAACATATACACAAATATTACTTCATGAAAAACTAAACAACACTACCAAAAAGATCATAGAAATACTGAACCAATACATATGAGCAACTACTATACTATCAAAATCAAAAAGTGCTTTCCAACTACAACTATCTCAAAATACTGAAACTCACTCTAAAAATTTTATACAAAACAAGTCCATAACATGAATATCATAAAAAAAATACTAATGAGTCAAAACATATGCTAAATTAATGTCAATATGAATCACTATATGAAATTAAGTCTATTAAAGGAGATCTTCTATTAGTTTAATACTCTGTGTATTCTAATAGTGCAACATGTATCTTAACAAAGTTTGTACCACCAGCCACCTTCATTTCTAATCTCTAGATTTAATTTTTTTAACATGAATGTCACCATAGGTTGAGTCATAGGATTAACAACATGTTTTCTACTTAAATATGTAGGATTATTAGGAACATGTGAAGGAGGTCTAGACATAATAGAAAGAGTGGGATTTAGATCAACAAAACTAGGGTTAATTTTAGGAGATAATTCAACACAGTGACATATAGGTTATTATCAACTACCATATCAATAACTATGTGCATATGCTAAGAAGATGCATTTGGAGTACCTTGTCTAAAAGGATGAGATCTCTAAGTGGTTCATCTCAGAACTCTATGAAAAATGTTACCACACATACTAAAATAGGAAGACAAGATATTTTATACAAATTCTAGAAGTTAGGATCATTTATGTCAAAGTGAATAGATACATGGGTTCCTTAGTGAAATGGTTGAAAAAGGGTATTGGTATCCCTTCATACATGAATATGCCTTTCATGACTACCTCGTGATAGAGTGTTACCAATTTGTTGTATACTCTTCCTTCCCCATACATTCATGTTATAATATTGAGAATCTGGGGTCCATCTTGACATGACTCTAAAATTTGAAGGAATGTATGTAATAACTTTATTCATCCATAAATATACCAAAAAACTATCTAAGATAACCAATATTCATCATTATCCACATATGCATTAAAAATAAAAACAAGTTTTGTTTTCATACCAACATACTTCAAGGATAATACAAAACGTATATGTAGAAACTTAAAATTGCACTAAAATCTCTAGTCTAATCACTATTCATCCTCCATGATCAATTAATTATTTTTTCCATGATCACATCCTTTCTCATAAAATTTAGATCACTTGCTATTTTCTAATTAATATCAATTAGTTAGCTAATCTATCACTAATGGAAAATTACATAATGCACATTTCCTATTTTCCATAAGTTAATAAATCATATTTTCTTCACATTCTCCCAAAAATGAATTTTCATTCATTTCTAATCCCCATTAAATCCATTTTTCAACAATTCATGTCATAAATATGTACCCTCATCATTTCACCCTCTTAGACCATCCCTCCTTATTGTACTCCACCTCCCTCATTTATGAGGAGGACTAATCCTCATCCATTGATCTTCATCCTCATTTGATAATCCATGTCCATTCAAAAAATATATAAATAGAAGGCTCCCCCTCCATCCTTAGTAATATTTACATTAAAAATTAATTGTTTTTTAAATCTTCACATAAAGATTTAATAATCTTCATCATGCATCATCCAAACATAAATAGTGTAAGGGGAGTTTTCAAATTACCCATGCATCTTGCACATGTATTTGAAACTACATCTGAACACATCATAATTTTGGCAAGAAGATCACAAGAAAGGTATAACAATTGTGTTTACTTTACTTATTTTAATTGATTTTTTATTAGTCTTGCTCAATGTGAGGGCACATGCTAGGTTAGTGGTAGGATATCAAAATTGAATTTTGTTTTCTAATAACGGAGCTAACATTTGTTTCATGTATATATTTATATGATCTTATGTATGATGTGATTTTTATGCTTTGATGTAGATCATGATGTATAATATTGATGTTTTTTATGATTAACAATCTCTTATATGAAATTTTGTATGATATGATCATGTTATGATATATAACTATTGTGATAATTGATGTTTTCATTTTGATTTAACATGATATCACACTTAGCCATGATGATGATACATGTAACAAGGGGATGTTTTGAGTGAATTTATAGATATCCTTTGCAACTTGTTTTCTAATTTTTAAAATGACATGATGAACTATAATTATAAAATAAATCATGATAACATATGTGGCAATTGTGTAAAGTAGCTCAAATGCAAGTGTATGAAAATACATGATCATGATGACACTACATACACATATGCATTGATCCAAGACCTAATGAGTGAAAAACAAATAAATAAGTAGCCAAACATTCATACACACAACACTTAAAATAATAAACAATAAAAAGATAATCATTGCGTTATAGTTTTCAATAAACCTTATGATTTTTGTGCCCCTACGTCTAGACAAGTGTAAGATAAAATAATGTTGGAAAATTGACTTATAAATAGTAAAATGGGAAGATGAAAGATAGTATTATGGTGACTTAGTTGATACTAGATACCCCATATAAATTCATGCTACCTACATAGTCCGTGTGGACCTCAGGCTAATGTAGTTCTACAAAGATGGGTTAAGGGCATTCCTCTCACTTATGTAACTAGAAATAAAATTTCTAAATTAATCATTAATAATATCATTTGTCATTATGGAATCCCATACACCATCATTTTTGATAGTGGAAAGCCATTCTAAAATAAAGATGTTAAATCTCTTTGTACTCAATTTCATATTAAGCACAGATGGTCGACTCCCTATTATCCTCAAAGAAACGATCAAACTAAGGCATAAAATAAAACCATTATGAACATTCTAAAAAATATTATCAATGATGTTGGACACAATTAACATTTCCAAATATTTCTTATATTATGGGATTACCACACCAATGTCTACACTTCTATAGGTGCCACGCCCTATTCCCTAGTCTTTGGATGAGAAGCTACCCTCCCTATTGAGATCAAGTTTCCCTCTTGGCACATTTCATTTCAAGATATTATTAATGATGAGGATTATATATTAGTTCAACTACAAGAGATAAAACTCTTGGATAAAAAATGGCTAGATACCTTAAACCATCTCAAAACACATCAAATTTGGCTATGCTATAACCATAATAAATGCATCAAATTTATAGATAGTTTTAAGTTGGTGATCTTGTGATTAAATAAAATCAGTGAAATTTTAATGTAAACTAGAAAAATAAAGTTAAGTTTGAGCTTAATTGGTTGTCTAAATATATTATGACAACTAAATATGGGTTTAGAACATACAAATTAGTAATATAAGATGGGAAACTATTAGATGAGTCCATGAACATCATACATCTCATGCAATTTTGCACTTGATCCAAAAAATCATTATCTATGAGCACCCTTGCTTGAGATCATCCTTCTATGTAATTTTATTTCCATTCTTATACACTTTTCATCCATGATATAATATACATCATGTACCAAAATACCTTTCCCATGTTGATGTTGATGGTGATCTATATGTACTATAGGTTGCAACATAATCAAAAGAATCAGAATATGAAAACATCCTTGTGGTCGGACCTTAGATGACCACATGTAAGGTTTACCTATCTTGTAGTCCTTGTAAATATTATTTTCACATTGTCCTATTTTCCCAATCCCTATATCCCTTCATCCCATATCTCATCTCGTTGGGTTCCATATCTTTACCATCCTGCATTACTTCTTGTGTCCATTTCTAGAGTTGGATTTGCCTTTGCTAATATCTCCTTGTATAGAAACATCTAGTTTTACCTTGTATTTAAGTCATCTTTCCTTTATACATACATCCAATTTCCCCCTTGTATATCCTTATAGAAAATACTCCCATAAATTCTTTTTCCATAAAATCCAAAAATCCCTAAAAATCTAAAAATTCCTAAAAAAATTAGATAATATAAAATCCTAACAAAATTCAAAATTCAAAATAACACCAAAAAGATATATAAAGCCACAAAATATTTATCTAATTTGTCATCTTGTCTGACTTTGGATTCTACTCTTTACTCTATTTGGGGTAATATCATTGAGAATGTCAGCCTTCATCCCACTCCTGCAAATTTACACACATTTCTTAGAAGGGTATCTTTCATCTAATCAATGATCTTAATTAACATCATCACTTCCCATTCTTCCCATCTTGGGAGAACTACATTAGCCTAAAGTCCACATAGACTATGTAGGTTGTGCTCAGTCACATGGATTTTTTAAGGTCAGCTTGACTAACACATACCCATTTTCATCATCTTTTTTTCATCACATTCCTCCTTTCTTTGGGAGAAATACAATGACCTGAGGTCTATTTGGACTATGCAAGAAGCACTCAATCACATGGAGTTTCTTAGTTCAACTCTACCACCATCATTCTCATTATATATTTCTCATCATTTTTCATCATATTCCTCTCTTTTTGGGAGAGCTACTTTAGCCTAAGGTCTATTTGGACTATGTATGTAACACTCAATCACATGGAGTTTCTAAGGTTAGCTCAACCACCATCATTCTCATTTTCATCTTATTTTTCTCATCACATTCTTCCCTTATTTAGGATAACTATATTAGCCTGAGGTCCATATAGACTATGTAGACAACACTTAGTCATAGGGAGTTTTTAAGGTCATCTCAGCCACCATCATTCCCACTTAAATCATATTTCCCTCATCACATTCCTCCCTTATTTGGGATAACTACAATGATCTGAGGTCTATTTGGACTATGTAGGTAACACTCAATCACATTGAGTTTTTGAGGTTAACTTGGAAAACATCATTCCCATTCTCTATTTCTCATCATTACACTTGATATTTCTCCCTTTTTAGTATAATTACATTTTCCTAAGGTATATTTGAACTATTTAGGCATCGCTCAATCACATGGAGTTTCTAAGGTCAACTTAGCCACCACCATTCTCATTTTCATCATATTTTCCTTATCACATTCCTTCTTTCAAAGAACTTGACCTGAAGTTTATTTGGACTATGTATCCCATGTTTAGATACATGGAGTTTCTAAAGTTAGCTTGGATACCATCATTCCCATTCTTATTCTTCATCATTTATCATCATATTCTTCCCTTCTTTGGGAGAACTACATTAGCCTAACTTCTATTTGGACTATGTAGGTAACGCTTAGTCATATAGAGTTTTTGAGGTTAACTTGGCCACCATAATCACCATTGTTGTTCTTCATTTCCATCCTTACATCAATTAATATAAATATTCTTTTATTGTAACTAGCTATATCTAACAATCATTCTCTTGGCCCATGTGTGCAAACATTAATTAACTATGACCCCTATCTAATCTACAATTTATTCAATTCTCTCTAAAAATAATCACATCATTCTTCAATCATTATTTCAATCTTGGGGCATACTCATGTGCCTAGTTGTTTTAGTTTCTTCATTATTTTAAAATTCATTACACCTTTCACACATACATTTAAATCCATTTTATCAACTTTATATCATTGAAAAATAGGATCATATCATCCTTAATCCATGCAATAGGTTAAATCCTTGATCTGTGCTTACACATATATCAATCAATCAATTAATTAGTCAATTAACTATCCACCCAATCCAAGATTGTAACTTTCCCCCTACTTGGGTTAAATCAAAGTGTGCAACTCATCATCAGGATAGGTCATTCCTCAATCTACCCTACTTGGGGAAAGTTAAGCCCATAACTTTATTAAGATATTTTGCCCACATCTACCTTACTTAGGGAAAATGAAAATGTGTAGCTTATCTTGAGATGTATCCTTACCACATATGTCTTGGGGAAAATCAATATATCATCATTATAAATAAATAGGTGCAAGCATTAGCTCAAGTGGGTTTAATCCCACTCATGAGTTAACCATCATCCTACATCCCACCCATCTTTCTTCATAATCCACCCATTGTTTATTCTATTCTAGCTTCTTCCTCTCTTTTTTAAGAGCCCATCTACATACTTCATCCCCGTATGCACTCATAATGCAGCATCATCCATAAAATTAATTCATCATCATCATTTAATTTTCATCCACCTTTTTTTGTCTTATTCTTTCTTTGAAAATCTGTTACTCCACCCATCATGCCTCACAATTCCATTTTAAAGAGGGGAAAAATGTAGACACTTAAAATTGGACACTTCATATCAATTTTAAACTATCTTACTAATCCATAATAACACTACCTTAAATCCCTAATAAATCTTCTATTCACACTAAAATCTATAGTCAAATCACTATTCATCCCCCTAATCAATTAATTATTTCTTCTATAATCAATTTTTTTACCATAAAATTCAAATCACTTCCTATTATTTAATTAATATCAATTAATTAACTAATCTATCCATAATGGAAATTCCAATTGAATGCACATTTCCTAATTTACATGATTACATTAATCCCATTTTCCTCACATTCTCCCACAAATGAATTTTTAATTCATTTCTAATCCCCATGCAATCCCTTTTTCAACAAGGTATGTCATAAGCCATGCCTTCATCATTTCACCCTCTTACACACTTCATACCTATTTTTTGCACTCCAACCTCCTCATTTATAAGGAGGACTAATCCTCATCGATTGATCTTTTGAGCACACAATTATAGTGAGAGGGGGGGTGAATTAGTATAAGGTAATATTTTACTTTTCCAAATTTATAATCACAATAATATCAATCACACAAAATCAACAATTAAGAACACAAGAAGACACAATATTTACATGGAAATATTTGAAGGATAAAACCATAGAGAAAAGGATCACTTGGATCTACTTTCCAAATCTAGCCATAAATAAAATTCTTCTTACAAAATTTTTAGGCACAAACCTACTAGAGACACCATTCTCCATTTCTAAACAATTTTTAGGCACCAACCTATTGGAGAAGCCAATACCTATCATTAAACAATTTATAGGCACCAACCTAATGGAGACACCAATCCCCACTACTAAGAACTAACTTAACAAGAGACACCAATGCCTTATTTATGAGGCAATGACCTCTACTAAAATAATCTTCCACCTTGCTATTATTTCTTCATGAATGAATAATGGCAAATTTAATTTCCTCTTCTTCTTCTCCATAAAATATCTACTTATGCTTGAATGATAGAAATAATTAATTCCATTCTTAAAATTGGCATGTGTTTGTATGATATATATATATATATATTTATTTATTTATTCTCCACACAATTTCTTCCTTCTCTTCTTTATTAATATTCACATATCTCACACTTCAACTTTGATATCTTTCTCAACCTTCTATCTACCTTATATAGCCTTCAAAGGCTCTTCACAAAGGAGGTATCCCATTTAAGAGGCACCTCTTCAACAAAAGATGCATTCATTGGCATTTCCATTGACATTTACTTTGACATTTTCATTGACATTTCCATCAACATTTATGTCGATAATTCCATCAACATTTCCATCAATAGTTCTGTCAACATTTTCATCGATAATTCTATTGAAAATTCCATTGACAACTCTGTAAAAAATTCTGTTGATAGTTCAATTGAAAATTTTGTTGATATGTTTATTGACAATTTTGTTGAAATCAATTACAATTTTTACATTTATATTGGCAGTTATGTTAACATAAATTACAATTCCTTTGACATCAATGATAATATTCCAACAATCTCCCCCTTTGTCATTGATGGCAAATCTATATAGAAACTCCCCCTTGTAGTTATGTTCCTTTGCCCCCCCTTTCATTAATTACCCCACTTTGACATCAATGGAAAATGGATGTTCATTATATTTCCATCCATAAATAAATAATGGGAAACATCCATGTCATCTTCTTTAACATCACCATAACTAAATAATTATCTTTCTGCACTTCTCTATCTTTCTGCATAAGGACTTCTTTTCTCATTTACTCTCTTTGAATTTGACCAAATCTAAGATTTTTGACATCATCTATATCCATCTATATTATCTCTAGCTTCTCAAGTGGTAACTCCTCTTTTCCACTTCCCTTTCTATATGCATATCATGCTTCACATGCTCATTAACATTCCCAACTTGATCACTTGCTAGATATAAGCTACCTTATACAATCTGCACTTGATATTGGCCCATGCGTATTGTAAGATGTTTTGCACCCTAAATGATTTCATTATACTCTATTCCTACTATCTAAATTATTTCTAATAATAGTACCATCACTTGCATCGTCACTCTCACAAAGAACATTCATTAGCTGATATTTCTCTATCTTTTAAATGCATATCACCAAAGAATATACGAAGCTAAAAGATAATGCAATGATTACCTCCCCCTGAATTTGTGCTTGTTATGATCTTAGTGAGACCTCTTGTGCATGAAATTTAGTTTTCACAAGTATATGTCTCTCCTTTTCTTGCTCGTGCTTCTTTTTACATATTTTTAAAGTTTCTTTTTTTTTTTACTCATGGCTTCAACTTTCTTATTCTACCTAGGAGGTTTCATAAAACCACTTCTACAAAAGTGTTTTGTATATGTCCAAAGTTGTTGCACTTATAACATCTGAAATTATAATATACTAAAGGATAAAATGGATTGTAGTTTCTATTTGAATACCCATAATGACTTCTTTTATTATTCCATACAAAATCATTTCTTACTTGTGCCCTACAATCTATTGCTTTATGACCAAAATGATTACATAAATAGAAATAACCATAAAAAGAACTCTAAAACTTGGTCATATACATCTGCCTTGGAGGAAAGGACTTTTGGAATTTATCCTTCTTATATTTTGGAGGAGTGCTTATTTTCTATGGGATTTGATTCTCTTTCTTCTTGTTGATATGACTTTTGAGAAAATCTGCATAACTTTTTGTCTTTTCCTCTTTTACCTTCTTTGGTGGATATTTGTGATTTATTTATTGGCCATCTAATTTTATTTATATCCAAGACTAGTCTTTATAAATAGTAACCTTTGCCCATTTATGATATCATCTAATATCTCAGTACTCTTCTCAAATTTGAGGCTTCTTTCCAAATTAGTGGTTATTTTCTCTAGTTCTTTCCTCAAGGAAACAATTTCAGACTCTTGCCTCTCACAATTTATTCTTTTTTCTTCAATTGGATTCTCACATGTTATTCTATCCTTTTTGCCTCCTCTGGTTGAATCTTTAGGATTATGGTAATATTTTTTGATTCCTTAAGGCTTTGTGACAATTTAGCTCTTGAATCACAATCCTCTTTTTCATATTTCTCAAGTTGTAACTTTTGTTTTAAATTATTTTTGTTAAGCACTTTTAACTCACCTAAAACACATATGAGTTCTTAAATATCTACCTCTCCTTCATCTTTGACATCTTCTTACTCTTCCAAGGTATCTTCATTTGTAAAGGCATCATTTTTATTTCTATAGCCATGAATATAATTTCTTCTCTATCACTGTCTGATATGCTCTCATCACTCTCCTCAACTGAGCTACTATCCTTTTTGGAATAGAGGCTTTTCTTGTGCTTACCAAATTTTTTATTATATTCATTTTGTTTGAAGTTTTTATTATATTGAGGTTTTTTTTCCTTCTTATTCCTTTCCTTATTATGATTTTCCTCATCATCTCTATCATCCTTATGTGGATATTTAAAAATAAAATGTCTTATTTTACCGCAATTGAAACACTTGAAAGTTAGCTTACTTTGTATTTATTGGATCCATTTTAAAGCTTTCTTACAAAAAAGCCTACTTTTCATCTTGTTCATCACTGGTGTCATTACTTGATTTAGGTTTTTTATTCTTTACTTTCATTGAATCTTTAAAAATTGATTCCTTCTTAGATGGCCTTTCCTAATCATTCTCATTTCATATGCCATCAGAATCCCATGCAACTCATCCATTGTTAATGAGTCTAAATCCTTTATTTATTCAATAACTAAAACTTTTGCATCAAGTCTCAAGGGAAGTGACCTTAGCACTTTTTGAATGATCATGGATTATTCAACCTTTTTCTTGAGTCCTTTGATGGTGTTAACAATCTCATCCACATGAAGAAGATATGCCATAACATTTTCTTCATCTTTCATTTTCAAGCTCTCAAATTCTCTCCTATGAGTTTGGATTTTTGATTTCTTAACCTTATTGTCTCCTTCATAGATGTTATTTAGTTTATCCCAAATCTATTTTGTTGATTCATAGTGCATTACTTTGACAAAATCTAATTTTGATAAACCACACAAAATTACATTCATAACTTTTGCATTATTTTCACTCACCTTCTTTCCTGCCAGATCTATTGGAGGAGATGATGGAACTGCATATCTGCTCACAACTGATTGCCAAATATCAAATCCAATATCCATTAGGTAATTGTACATCCTTATGATCTAGAAGGCATAGTTTTTTCCATAAAAATATAGAGCTTGATTTGAGGAAAATCTTTCTTGACTAGCCATGTGTGCTCTTGAGATCTACCTTCTAGTAGTTAGATTATTTTTGAAAGAATTGACTCTGATACTAATTGTTGAGCACATGCTTATACTGAGAGGGGGGTGAATCAGTATAAGGTAATATTTTAATTTTCCAAATTGATAATCACAATAATATAAATCACACAACATCAATAATTAATAACATAATAAAAACACAAGATTTACATGGAAACACTTTCAGGAGAAAACCATGAAGAAAAGAACTGCTTGGATCTACTATCCAAATATAGCCACAAATAAAATTCTTCTTACTAAATTTATAGTCACCAACCTACATGAGACACCATTCCCCATCACTAAACAATTTTTAGGCATAAACCTATTGGAGACACTAATCCCCATCGCTAAATAATTTGTAGGCACTAACCTACCAGAGACACCAATCCCTGTTGCTAAGAACCAACTTAACAGGAGACACCAATCTATTTTTTCTGAGGCACTAACCTCTATTGAAATAATCTTCCACCCTAATATTATTACTTCATCAACGAATGATGGAAAATTTAATTTCTTCTTCTTCTTCTCCACAAAAATCTGCTTATTCTTGAATGATAGAAAGAATTAATTCCATTCTTAAAATATGCATGTATTTATATGATACACATTTTTATTCTCTACACATTTGTTTCCTTTTCTTATTTGTTAATCTTCACATATCTCACACTTCAACTTCCATATCTTTCTAAAATTTTTATCCTCCTTATATAGACTTCAAAGGCTCTTCACAAAGGAAGCATCCCATCCAAGAGTCACCTCTTCACCAAAATATGTGTCTGTTGACATTTTCATTGATATTTACATCGACATTTCTATTGACATTTATGTTGACATTTCCATTGATAACTTTTTAAACATTTTCATCGATATTTTTGTCAATAATTCCATCAACATTTCTATCAATATTTCCATCAAATATTTTGTTTAAAATTCTATTGACAATTCTATCAAAAATTCCATTGACAATTCCATTGAAAATTTTGTTGACAATTCCATTGATAGTTTCATTGGCAATTCCATTGATAGTTTCATTGGCAATTCCATTGACATCAATTATATAATTCCTTTGAAATTTTTGTTGGTAGTTCCATTAACATCAATTACAATTATTTTGACATCAATGACAATATTCTAACATGATCATCCTCATTTAATGATCCCCATACACTTATAATAGCTATAAATAGAAGGCCCCCCCCTCCATTCTTAGAAAGCTTTTAATTTATAATGAAGTGTCGTTTAAATCTTCACATAAAGCTTCAATCATCCTCATCATTCATCACCCAAACATTAATAGTACAAAGAGAGATTTTATTAGATTGCACATGTGTATTACACATGCCTTTGAAACTACATTGGAGCACATCATGATTTAAGAGACAATATCACAAGAAATATATAATAATTGTGTTTGCTTTATATATTTGAATCACTTTCTTCTTAATCTTTGTCAATCTGAGGGTACATGCTTAGGTTAGTGGTAGGATTTCAAATTAAATTTTTGTTTACTACTAATAGAGAAAACCTTTATTTCATGTTGTTATAATATAAAACTCCCAAAAAGTGGTATATACATTATTGACTACCTTTTCAACATACAAAATGTAATTTTCAAAGAAAAGACAAATAATATTCTAAGAATGAATGAACCTTACATAGTTTTGCTAGCTTGTAGACTTTAAAGATCATTTTCTATCTTCTTGTCTATATATCAAAATTAAATGCATCTTATCATAACTTTTCAATTTTTAAAATAATGTAGAGAACTTTGAAACAAAATTCAAGTTTATATATGAAATTGTTTGCCTAATGAGTAACCAACCTAAGTCTTATCAAACTTATTTTATGAATTCAACTAAATGAATCTAAAAAATCTCATGCAAGTGAATATCTGCCATCCATCATACATTATATCAAATAAGTCAAAGAAAATGTCATAAAAGAACATCTTTTCCATTGTTGCATGCATATAAACAAAACCCACTGCAACTACCACTTTGAACCTCAACACTAGAAAAAACCAAAACTTGACCTATGTAGAATAATCACTAAATTATAAGGAAGCTTTATAAAAAATTTATACACCATAATTTATATACATAACCTATTAAAGAAAGCTATCAAAAATAATAGTGCAAACCATCATATGCAAGCTTTTATCATAATATCCTCATAGTTGCGTACATAAATAGATATATTATTTATTGACAATATTACAACCAAAAAAATTAAAAAAATAATCAATATTAAGATATACAAAACCACTTCAACATAATGCATATGATAAAAATACAATAGAAACATGCATGGCTGAACTCAAAAAACTATATATTGATTGAAAAAAGAATGTATGGCTGAAAACTATGTATGCATGCCTAAATCCTAGAAACATTTATTTTTGATTGTAAGAAACATACATTTCATGTGATAATAATAAAAACAAATAACCATCTTTTCACTAAAAGAAGATGCATGGCCTCTTGGCTTAATCTTCAAATGAAAAATAGATGAATTTCATGTGAATATAGCATGAAATAAACCATTCAAAGGAAATCAAGTACATGCATATAAAAAACATGTGTGTTTAAGGTTAAAAATGATGTACAAACAAATTATTTTATGCAAAACAAAAACCTTATTTCATGCAAAATGAAATATTCCTTGATAATTCACAAAAAAAATTACATGCAAATAACAAACTACATGATTTATCCTCCAAATACAACAAAACCCAACTTGAATAAAGAACTTTCTAAAATATTTCAGCCATGAGAAACATTTGAGGCAAAGAATAACTCATATAGAACCAAATTCATGTAAGAAAGTAATTTTACCATGGTTTTACCTATGTAATGCATTCTTTCCAGCCAAAATATACTAATTAAATTGAACTCATACATGTCACTAGAATATTTCACCTAATGAGATGACTAAATGAAAAATTCTCATTCACCTTTAATAAGCAAAGTCTCAGAGTATCACTTCCACAATGAGCTTGACTAAATAAGGCTCAATAAATGAAAATTACAAGTTTTAAAGTGGATTAAATCCCTAGGCACCAATGAATGTGGCTAGTGTACATGTCCACAAAATTTAGTGGAAGCTTAAAACAACCAAAACAACTACCAAAGCTAATTATAAAACCATTTCCAAAATAAAAAACACCAAGCTTAGCATGTAAAGAACCATCACTAATTTTCTCACTCATTTAGTCACTACAACCGATAATCAAAATAAATGAGGATAATTTTAATGTCTAAGTCATCTTTAAGACATCAAATATCTACTATATGTCCACCATATATTATGCCTTATCTCTAAAGGCTTTCAAATAAATCCCTCAAATATATGTCCACAAATTCATTTAAATAATTGAAGGATGACATGATCCCATCGTAGACTAAAAAACACTTAGGTTTATAACCAAAAACATGCCAAATAATACTTAGGTCCAATCCAATTTATGCCAAAAAATTGATTATTATTGGAAGCATAATGATTGGGGGGGTGAATCAGTCTTTAAAAAAAATCAATCAATTACATCCACTCATCTATGAACTATGAAAGCAACACAATTATCTAACAATACATTAAGAACTAATCACATGAGCATGAAACAAGATAACACATCACATATGTGGGAAACCCTCATGGGGGACAAAACCCACTAAAAAAAATCTTTGATAAACTATCCTATAAGACAATGTATCAAATTTAGTTTAGCACCAACCCAACATGGAGAACCAACCCCAACTTTATCAAGCATCCACTTGAATTTAGAAAGCACCCACTATCTAGGAGGATACAACCCCCTATGACTAATCACCAACTCAGTCAAAGGGCACTTATCCAAGAATAAACTTTTAAATAAAATTTAACGACCTCTTTCTCAAGCATCAACTCAATCAATACCAATTTTTCAAGCACCAACTTAGCCAATCACACTTATTTAGTATATTATTCCACTCAAATATCCATCTAATATATCTAATATCATACATTACGAACATATATATTATGTAACTCTGATAGCCTATCAATAGGAAATGATCACTCCTTCAATTTTGCTCCACTTGATCTCTCTCAAAACTGCCTCTAGGATTCTTCACTGAAGTAACACTCATCGAAACTAAATAGGTCATATGACTTTGATATTTAATTATAAAAAAAATGTATGATCATCATGAAATGATTCTATAATCTCTCCTTAGGGTTTATAACATGTTACCTAACCTCCTCAAGCTCATTGATTTCTCAAATCATTCACTTTCTCTAAGCTTGCACACTTCTTTACTTGTATAGCCTTCATCAACCATGATTAGACCATGTATCACTAATGTAGACAACCTCAATAAATAATGAATGCTTATATGATTTAATCTTAAGGTTTTAAATTCATTTAAATTAATTATTTTTCTCAACCATGCATCATCTTTTTTGCTCATTGCTTGCATACTCAAATAGGCCTAAATTGCCTTGTGTATATACTAGTCATGATCACACATCACTTGGTCAGCGATACATCTTAAAAATATTAGGTATGTAATATAATATTCTTTAAATAATTTGTGAACAAGATTAAAATTACCTTTAGACATATTTAGGCCTGCAATAACTCAATTAGGCCTCATTTCTCTTTTAGGCCTCATGGAGACCTAATTGCATTAGGTCTATCTACTAACATGTAAAATTGATCCCTTGGAACACCTTTCAACTCCATATACATCAATATTATTTTAAACATAACTCAAATATACCCAATATAACATTATACAAGCTTTAAAAAATATTTTAGGTCCAACCACTTCATAAGAACACTCTTTGTAGTTCACTGTCATATTAGGCTTGTAAGTACTAAAACTTTGTCTAATCTCTCTCATGCTTGATTCAATCCATGTAATATAATAAAGGCATAAAAATAATGTATATAGGAAACATATTACGCTAAGGTCATATTCAATCATATATAAGACTTTGACTTAAATACCAATAGTGGTCTTACTCATCCTTTAGGTTTCATGGAGACCTACTTCATTAGGTCTGCTCTCTTAACATTAAGACTTGATCATCTTGGACCAAGATGTCCTTATAAAAAAAATAAAATAAAATTTAAAAAACTATTAAAATAAATATTTTTACCTCCATTCTTGTTTATATATGCACCCTTTGTTCATTCCTTAAAACCTTCTTTAGGACAAACTGTTGTATTAGGCTTATGTACAGTCAGAAATCTATCTTTCAAGAATGAAGCTAAAGCACTCTTAATAAAATTAATCATGAAAAATTAAACATGTAAGAATATAATCCATGAATTAAATATCATCCCAAAATTCTTGGAATGCCTTCAATCAGGACATAAAGGCTCAACATCATTTTTTAAACTTATTCATTCAAAACTATCAAACTACCTTAAAAACATAGTCATGGTGACTTAGACCTTCAACACCTGTATGGAAAATTTAAATGAATTATGATGCATGTATATTATACTATGAGATTATGATACCATTATTAGATATAAATATCATATGGTCAAATGGCAAATATTGGTCTTGCAGACCAATTTCTTGACCCTATTTCACACTATATTATCTGAATCAAATAGGTCAACTTGTGAGCAACTTTTTCACCATATTCACTGACCTATTTTTTTTTTAGCATTAAAATTTATTAAAATTAATAAAAAACATATCAATTCACTTGGTTTCATCATTATATCATTAAAACACACTCAATTCATCTTCTTACTGTTGCCTAGGTTTTTCACTATTTACACCATTAGCCCTATTAGTGACTGACTAACTTGGAAGACCAATTATCACTTTAAAATGGTGTAACCTATCCAAAAAAATCAATGGAAATGTATTATGAGTTTATATCTCCTTCTTCCATCCATTTTATTTTCTTTACCAATGAAACTTTTGACTGTTACAATAAATACTTTACAAACAAGATTGTATCTGCACATTTTCTCTCTCATCTGACTAACCACCACCACCTGGAGGTACTTGGGAGATTTTAATACATTATAACATAGTTTTTATAGTCATTTGAGACCATTTTGGGCTGTTTTGAATATGATATTCCACATTGGGTCCTTATTAAGGTTTTAAGGTAGTTTAATATAGGTTTTGGTGTTAATAATTGTTCATAAAGGAGTCCCCCTTAAATACAAAAACAATGCCTAGATATATTATATAGGACCCTTACCCATATATCATTAACATCTTAGGTTTCCATGTAGAGGTTACACATGCCAATGAACAACTGAAAATCCTTCTTGGGTTTGCATGCCTTCATTTTGTGCACTCGAGAGAACTCAAAACCACTTTTCATGCCATTTATTGCAAACCATAATCTCATACTTCATGATCCTCTTGAAAAAAATTTAATTATCTATATCCATTATATCCTTCACACATTTATCTTGAAATCTGATCCTCATACCTCATTATGCTAGGTAGGGCTAAAGAATGGTTTATGTGAGTCTAAATATGAAGGACCTACCTTCAAATACTCACTTTGAAACACTAGTGAGTGCATTCACACCTCATTATCATGCTAAAAAAACCATCACAACCTCTCATATTCTTAAGTTAACTCACCTCATCATGCCACAAGCTCATACTTCACCATGCCGTGACTAGTCTCAAGCCTCTAATGCACTTGACACCTTGACATGTACCTATTAGAAATACAATCAATGGGGTGTGAATCAGTGATCCCAAATATTTTAATTTAAACTTCAGTCCTCTAAACTATTAACCAATCAACATATATCAATTTGATCAAGAAACATTAACAAGAGAGCTCATTCATTAAATGCATACACAAGATCAAAACACATAACACATAGTTCCTATAGGAAAACCTCATGGGGAATAAAACCCACTCTCAATATTACAAAAAAAATGGACTAATGTCCTATAATAAATTACAAACAAGAGACTGATCAACTCATTTAGATAAAAAAAGCTTGATCATATCCTCCTAATCAAAGGTATTTAGTGAAACCCTTGTTTCACAAGGAGCAACTTCCCCTAAGAAAGATCAACTCCTTTAGATGCTCCTTTGAAAACTTCTACCTTAGTACTAATGTCTTCAACACCTGATAATGGATCTCTAATTATCACTCTTCACCTTCACTCTTTTACCCAATATTCCTTATTTGCCAAAGCACATTACATAATTGTACCAATAAATAAAGATTAATTATGACACATTACATATCCCAATGAAACCCACTCTCCAACTCTTCACTCACACTCACTTAAACACACCTACAATAATTATGTCACCATAATATCAATCTAAACATGAGGTCATTCACACAAACCATACTCTGATCTGCCTCATAAATCAACCTCCAAGCTCAAAAAAACATCACCTATCCTTCGCTACACTTTGAAGAATCAAAATTTTATGAGCACTTTTTATGACATAGAATATGACCAATAGGTCATACACACAATCATGAACCATCTCTACTCATCAACCCATCCACTGGGCACACTTCCTCTCTTTGCTTCTCAACTCTTCACTCTACTCCACTGACATAAGCCTCTTCTCTCATCTTTAACCTACAAAAGCACTATTATGACCTACAGGTCAAACACATAGTCCTTAATCTACTCTTCTCATCAAATCAACCATTGGGCACACTCGGTCTCCTCTTTTCTTCACTTCAATGAATATTATCCATACTCAAGCCTCTACAACTCTCTTAAATAAAGTATAGAAACCAACATATTTGGTTTTAATATATATAGAGATATCATGAATTATCAGGTCCATAATAATATTTATTATCCATAATACATGACTTCACCCTTAAGGCATCTCACATGGGTCACACTTAAGCACAATCCACTTTCAAATAGGCCTAAGTCACTTTTAGGTCCTATAGAGACCCATTCAGCTCTTTGACACTTATCTAAGAAAAAAAGAACATCTTCAAAAACATGGACCCATTCTACATGACCCTTTTGGCATCCTCAAATTATCATAGTCACCAAAAAACTCTTCTATTAAAGCCTAATTAGCTCAAACAGTTCTATGTACACACAATCATTATGAATGAAAACATAATTGACTTCAAAACCTTTGTTCATACTATATACGATTGGTCAAACCTTAAAAAATCACATAGATCATCCTCATTGAGTCTTAAACACTCTATAATTTCCAATTCATCAAAATATATTTAAATCATATCAAAAAAGATTAATTACCCTTCTCGGGTTACTTGTAGAATAAACATGAACACATAGTCAACTTTGGAACTCAATATATTTTTCTATACATAATTAAAAATCTTAAAATAAATATTTATAGATATACCTTGGAGTAATCTACCACTTTCATTTTTACTACATGAGTAAATTCATCTTCTATCAAAAGATATGGACAAATTACTAAGCACTAGTTTTTTCCCTTAACAATTCAAATATTCAAATGACAACGGTCATAGTTAAACCTTGGAAATTATGCTCACATCTCATGTCCTCACATATTTAGACTAATTTAAAACCATTTATATTGTTTGATATTTAATGCATAATCACCAATGTTCAAAAATTAAATCTTAGTCACTTTGACTTCATCTCGTGCACCCTTGCAATGTTGACTCACTATGCACTCTCTATCTCTATGGATCAACTAGGTCTTTAATATGCATGCACACCATTCAATCAACCTATACAAACACCTGATCACCATTAATCTTATGAATAATATTAATATTTAAATATGCTCATAATTAAACTTCAAACACTTGTCCTTATCACACAACATCCTAACATCTTGGAACACACACTCCTTTGATCTTCTGTAAGATGCTTGATCATTATCTTTGCTAAATAACTATCACATTTGACCCATTTATCTATGCACACCATTGGATATATAAGTATGATCTCCTAAAAACCATTAGATCACCACTAGGTTTAGATATTTAACATCATACAAATTGACTAAGTATGGGGACCAACTGTAACATGCTTAGAAGGTTAACTTTGCACCTCCTTATCTTTTGCTTCACTAAAGTGCATATTCTAAAAATTGGACCATATGATCTCCTCACATAGGAAAATACAACCATGTGTCAAACTAATCTTGAAACCTTATTATGTGTTGTATATAACACCATTAAAATTACTTCTTAAAATCTTCTGTCATAGAGCCAACTATGCTTGGAACTTGTATGGGAGACCAACTTTGCTCTTGCATAACTTTTACCGCACTTTAGTGCATGATCTAAAATTTAGTGCAAATCAACTATGCAAAAAAATAAATAAAACCATATGATTAATTTATCTTAAAACATACACATGTGTGATATATTCCACCATCAAAATGCATACTCATCTCTTTCTTGCCTCATGCAAATTTGGCTAAGTATGGGAAAACACTGTCAAAATGTTTAGGAGCCCAACTTTGTACATGCATATCTTTTGATGTGCTTCATCATATGATCTTAAATTTAGCACATAGAAACTAGGAAAAAAATGAACAAAACCATATGATAATTTTATCTAGACACCTCCACACATGTGAATGCTAACATCATCAACATGTTTACTCAGCTTTTCTTGAACCCTTTACAAATTTGGCAAAGTATGGGAACTTAGTGAATTCTGCCTGAGAAGCCAACTTTGCACACTCATATATTTGATCACACTTCAATGCATGACTTGAGATAAAGTTAATAAAAAATAGGGAGTAATTTAATCATAACCATATGACCAAATCCCCTTGACTCATCCACACATGGTAATTATGACATCATCAAACTACCTACTCATATTTTGTACCACTGGACCAAAAATGTCTAGATGAAAACTATGGACTACCAGATGATTTATAATCATGCACACAATTACTATAGACACCTTGGACCTTTGATAGGACCCATTAAATATGATCATTACTTTAGACTCATTTCTAATCATCTCTGAATAGTTAAACTCTGAAGATCAACCAAGCCTACTTCAAGCATACTAGGACAAACATATTGTACACTTTGTCATTGTCACTTAGGATATCAAGGAACTTCATCCACTCACTAGGATATCTAAATGACATCACCATGACATCATTTATAACTCTCAAACAATCTCCCCCTTTGCCATTGATGTCAACAAGCATCATACATAACAATATACAACTCACATTCTCTCTCTTCAAGCACTCCCACAATAGGAACTTTCTCCCCCTTTAACACAATGAAAAATTGGACACCAATTGATCTTAATGACCTAAAAATACCATAAATAGGAAAGGAACATCTTATAAAGATGATACAAACTCCCCCTTACCTTGAGCCTACCTCTTCTTGCCTTGACACCTTCATCTTGTTCCATGCCAACACTCTCTTCAACCAAGCACTGCAACCAATGAATAATTAATACACAAAATAATTTAAATATGATGGAAAATATTAAAAAAATATCTTAGAGGGACTCCCCCTAATATCTTTGAGCTATTTTACATCTCGAGCATCTTCAAATCTCCATACACCATGAAGAATCAACACATAGGCTTACTAACTTCTCTCTCAAACCACCTCAAAGACCATCAACAGGACTTCATGCCACTCATAAAATAATAAAAATGATCTAAAAAAACTTGAGAATTCACCTTGAATCAAACATAACTTTCTGTTTTGGATAAACTAAGCATTAGGCACTCTTCTACACACTAGGCCTATTTAGCCTCGTTGTAGCCCTACCTAAAACTTTTAGAGCCCACATATTTTAGTAGATACATATTCAAGGCCTAAAAATTCATATCTAGACTAATCTCATAATCCTCATTAAACACACCAATTTTAAACAACTAGCTTAACCTTTACAATATACTTCCTTCACAAACCAACTACTTAATTAGGTCTCTAACTTGATAAAAATTTGAAAAATTTGAGAATAAAAGCCTTCAAATCTTTATGAATCTTTATTTGAAAACCCAGTTTTCCCATTTGACATAGTAATAAGCCTTAGACCTCAACTGATAAGGCAAACCAATTTTCTAGTAGAGCCCAAAACCCTAGAATTTCAAAACAAACAAGGTCAACACAACACCTTCAATTTAAAGTCCACCTCTAAAACTTATTGTACACCTAGAGACAACCATTACCAACTTCTAGACCAAAATTTGAGCTTCTAAAACATTGTGAAACTTGACTTACTATAACCCATTTTAGGACCTGCAAGCTCTTATGTACAAATTAGGAAACCTAAGAGCTAACAAAAATATCCAAAATGACTTCAACAAACCTTCAGATCACAAAACCACCTAATTCTAGAATAAGGTTAACAAATAATTCTTTGCAAAAATATCATCTTGACAAATCATAAATCCTCCTTTACCATGTGGGAACCTTCAATCTGACCTTGTGGATTGCTCCATATATAGTTTTCAACATCATGAAATCATTCTAACATTACCATAGCAACACTTGCTTCTCCATTGAAAGGAGTCTCTTAAGAAGCATAGATAGATATACTTCACATATTCTCCCCCTCACATAATGAATGCCTTTTAGCCACTATAATTTTATGGCATACACAGCTGCTCAACAAACCATAACAAGATTACCTGGCATCTACCATAGACTTCTTTACATATCTTCATATCAAATAATATTTGACAGCCATCAAGCTTCCTCTGAGTGATAAGTGTCTCCTTAAAGACTAGATAGAGACACCCTAACCCAAAATGTCCTAGAATAATGTGAAACTAGGAGTTGCCCACAAATCCTCATATTCCTTTTCTATTTAGAAGATTGACATATTCTCTACTTTAGATTTGTCAACAAATGATAACAATAGAAACTCTTGACTTTCCTTCACTTTTGATCCCTTTTCCACATTGGAAACCAATTCATCAAGACTCTATTGGACATAACAAGATTAGTCTCCTTATTGTTTACTTCCTCAGGTCTCCATACCATAGTTTGAATCTTCTCATCTTCTACAACCAACTTACCAACTTGACCTTTGAGTTCAGAGTTATCTGCAACACATTCTTCTAAAGAAACTTTCTTGTCAACCTTTGGACTCGTGTGATTAACATTGATAATCTTTGGTCTCCATAACCAAGAATGACCTTTCTTATGCATAATGGAAGCTTCATGTCCTTTGAGATACCTTGGGGACCTATAACCTTTACTTGAATAAAATCTAATAAAGTGTCCAACCTTATGACAACTGAAACAAGTAATGTCTTTTATACCTTTTGACATATTTGAACTGTGATCAATCTTTGGCCAAATATTCATTTTATCATGGATCCATGAATATCCATACTTGATTTACTTCCTTCTAAAATTTTTAGCTCTATGACCATACTTATTACATGTATACCAAAGACTTTGAAAAGAACTTGCATACCTTATTGCATTAGGTTATCTAATTGGCCTTCTTCCATTGCTCTTGACCTAATCTGACTTCTTTTGATGTTATTTAAGCTTACTTATCTTGAAAACAAATTTCTCATGCTCATCCATTAATGAACCTATATTGGTTTTCAATTGAATACTCTCATCCTCTTTAACTCTTATACTTGAAATTATAGGCATTAACTAACCTCTGAGAATTTAGATAGTCTATGTATCACTCTTAGCTTCTTTAGTCGTGTCATCTTTTATTCTACATGCTTACTCTATCAAATTTACCTCAAGAGAACTAACTTGAGTTTCAAGACCTTTGATCATATTCCTTATTTAATGATTCCTCTTCTTCTACTCCTTTAGTTCACCAATCACACACATGATCTCAGCTTCTAGATCAACTTCTTCTTCTTTGTTGTCATCTTTTATACTATTATGACAAGCTTCTTTATCAAACATAATGTCCTTTTCTTTTAAAAAACTTATCTTGGCATATACTAGTTGAACCTTGATATCATTGATAATATTCTCATCCTCTTTGGCATCTTTCTTTAAGGTACATATTTTTTCTTTAAGTACCTTGATCACAACCTTCCATTATTGATTTTATTTCTTAAACTACTTAGCCATCTTTGTACCTACTTAGGATCACCTTCAACCTGTTAGGATTCCTCCAAAGGGCTTGATCTGATACCAATTGTTATAGGTGCAATCAATGAGAGGGGGGTGAGTTAGTGAGCCTAGATATTTCAATTTCAATTGTAGTCCTTTAAACTATTAACCAATCAACATATATCGATTTGATCAAACAACATTAACAAGATATCTCATTCATTTAATGCATACACAAGATCAAAACACACAACACATAGTTCCTATGGGAAACCCTCATGGGGAATAAAACCCACTCTGAAGCTTGTAACATAAATGGACTACTATCCTATAAGAAATTACAAATAAGAGACTAATCAAATCTTTTAGAAAAACAAACTTTGATCATATCCTCCTAACCAAAGGTATTTATGGAAACCCTTGTTTCAAAAAGAACAACTACCCGTAATAAATATCAAGTCTTTTAGATTAATTAGGACACATTACATAGCCCAACTAACCCCACTCTCCAACTCTTTACTCACACTCACTTTATCACACCTACAACAATTTTGTCACCACAACAATAATCTGACCATGAGGTCATTCACACAAATCATACTCTAATCTACCTCATAAATCAACCTCTAAGCTTACATAAACATAAAGTATCCTTCACTCACACTTTAAATCATCAAACTTGTAAAATAAATTGTTATGACATAGATATATGACCAATAGGTCATGCACACAATCATGAACCAACTCTGTTCATTAACCCATCCACTGGGCACACTTCCTCTCTTTGCTTCTCAACTCTTCACTCTACTCTACTTGTACAATCCTCTTTGCTCATCTAAAAACTATAAGAACACTATTATACCATTAGAATTATTACCTATAGGTCATACACATAGTCCTCAATCTGATCTGCTCATCAAATCAATCATTGGGCACACTTAGTCTCCTCTTTTCTTTGCTTCAATGAATATTATCTATACTCAAGCCTTTACAACTCTCTCAAATAAATTATAGAAACCAACATATCTAGTTTTACTATATATATAAAAATCATGAATTATCAAGTCCATAAGAATCCTTGTCAACCATAATACATGCCTTCACAATTAAGGCATCTCATATGGGTCACACTTAAGCACAATCCACTTTC
The DNA here is from genome assembly GCA_037957365.1 of Torreya grandis. Classification (NCBI taxonomy): domain Eukaryota; kingdom Viridiplantae; phylum Streptophyta; class Pinopsida; order Cupressales; family Taxaceae; genus Torreya; species Torreya grandis. Next base: position 1,353,364 of record JARHVA010003997.1, read on the forward strand.
AAAAAGGTCTAAGTCACTTTTAGGTCCTATGGAGACCCATTAAGCTCTTTGATACTTATTCAAGAAACAAATAACATAGGAACATATTTAATAATATGGAACCATTATACATTACCCTTTTGGTATCCTTAAATGATCACAATTGCCTAAACACTCTTGTATTAAAGCCTAATTAGCTCAAATACTTCTCTGTACACAATCATTATGAATGAAAACATAGTCAACTTCAAAACCTCTATTGATATTGCATAAAATTATTCAAACCTTAAAAAATCACACAAATCATCCTCATGGAGTCTAAAACACTCCAATATAATTAATTCATCAAGATATATCAAAATAATATCAAAACAAGCTCAATTACCCTTCTCGGTTTAGTTGCAAAATAAACATGAACGCACATTTAATTTTGGAGATAAATAAATTTTACTATACACACTTAAAAATATTAAAATCAATATTTACAGATGTGTCTTGGATTTCTCTACCACTTTTATTTTTATTGCATGAGCAAATTCATCTTCTATTAAAAGATATGGACAAATTACTGATCATTGGTTTTTTCCCTTAACAAATTCAAATATTCAAATGGCAATGGTTACAGTTAAACCTTGGACATTATGCTCACATATTCAGATTGATCATGCACCATTGATCTTGTTTGATCTTTAATGTATAGGTTCCAATGTTAAAACTTTAAATCTTATTCACTTTGACCTCATCTCGTGCACCCTTGCAATGTTGACTCACTATGCACTACCGATTTTTGCATATCAACCAGGTCTTTAATATGAAATGTGCACCATTCAATCAAATTATACAAACACCCACTCACCATTGATATTATAAATAATATTAATCTTTAACTCTTATCATTGTTAAACTTTTTATACTTGTCCTCATCATGCAACATCCTGACATCTTGGAACACACATGCTCTATTGATCTTCTATAAGATGCTCTATCTTTATCTTTGCTAAAAAACTATCACATTTGACCCATTTGACTCTATCACACCATTGGATATGGAATTAGAAAATACAAAAAACCATTGGATCACCACTGTGTCCAAATCTTTAACATCATTCAAATTTAATAAGTATGGGGACCAACTATAACATGCATGTAAGGTCAAATTTGCACTTCCATATCTTTTTCTTCACTTAAGTGCATGTTCTAAAAATTAGACCATATGATCTCCTCACATAGGATAATCCAACCATGTCTCAAAATTCTCTTGAAACCTTATTATATGTTAGATATAATTCCATTAAAATTCCTTCTCAAAATCTTCTATAACAGAACCAATTATAGACACTAGAAAATAACACATGACAGCTCTAGATATCAAAACACCCCTTGATCGGGCCATTACCCAACCTCCAACCATGACCCTGAGTTAGTTTAGATAAATAGATAAAACCAACTCACTAACCTACCCTTTTTCCCCACTTAACCTTAAACCCTTAGCCACTGATGGTCACCCTAACTATCGATGGTTAGGTCTTCTGCACCTAAACAAAGACAACTTGAGCCATGTGCAAGCTAACACATCAAAATTTAATATTGATGGTAAGCTAAAACATCATAACCACCAACCAAACCTCCTATGGAAACTTCTACCTCCATCTCTTTTTTCCTATAAAAGGAGGGGAGTAAGAGGTGAAAAAGGATCCAAGAATCTAGGATTCAAACAATCAACACAGTGATCAATCATCTAGCAACTAGGATAATAAAACATCAAGAGTTTCTTCATCAAAATTTAGTTTGTAGGTCTTCCTTCTAGTGAACCAAAAAGCATAATAGAGACCTGTTACTCTGCCAAAATTGTTCCACAACTAAAGGCACCATTACTCTACCCAAATTTCTTCTCAATCTACCTTTAATCATTAGATGATGAGCTAAGTACATTTCATATTTCAAGTTTTGATTTTTTTAATTTTTGACAACTTTACCTAAACCACACCCTTTTGCTTATTACTCTTTGACCCCTTACCCCAAAAAAACCTTTAGAATCCTATTGTACCCATTCTATAACCCTTTTAAAACATATCCATAACCCATAGTAACCATCGATGGTCACCATGATTGTCGATGGTCACCATGACCGCCGATGGTCACCTTCAATCACCGACGGTTACCCAACCACTGACGGTCACCTTAACCACTGATGGTCATCCCAACCATCAATGGTCACTGTGGTAAGAAATAACAACAAGATATTTCCACCTACTTACTTCCAACCAAGTTCCACTTTCTAACTTTCTACCTATTCAAAAGACCCCACCTATTTTCTAAACCCAAAATGACCTATTTAGCATTAGTATTGACCCACTATTTTCTATAATTAGTCTATTTATTTTATCAAGCATTTATTTATTCTTGCATTTCCTTTCAGTCTTTTCTATCATTTGATGCAAGTAATTTATCTTCATTTCTTTCAACTCAACTATTTTAAGAGTGTGGATTAATAGCCTCCTAGTAAGCTCATACTTCTTAGATCTAATTCACGCTAGGCAATCCACCTTTCTATCCATCTAATAACCCCTTTGCTTTAGTGCTTTCTTATCTATAGGTCATTATTCCTAAAACAAAGAGGAGATCTTCACAATCATTTGGATCATGTACACACAAATGAATAGGTTCTTCTATTATACCCTTATCTAATTTCTTACTTCTTTCCAAAAAAATAAACTAAAATTGAGAGAAACTTTTTGGCACGCTTGATGGGACCTAGTAGCATATAGGTGCCCTTTTCTTCCTTATTATATGATCATATAAAGAAATCAAAATTTATTTTAGATCTGAAATAAATCTTACATACATTGATTACTTGCATGTTTAGCTCATTTAGTTAAATTAAAATCAAAGTAATTCAATCTTAGTTCACTTTGTTATCACACACTATACCAAACCACTTAAATCAATCAAAATATCATAACAATTGACATAAGGCCCGACTAGGGTTTCATCTCCTAACATTTCCCCTTCACCTTTTGGCTATCTTACTTAGAGGTCATTATCAAGAAGTAAAACAAAAACTCAACTCTCTAATTGAGTTTAAAATCTAGAAATCAGTATATACTAGCTAAGCACCTAACACCCTTATCATTATAATGTGTGGAGTGAGGGGGTAGGCCCCAATACCAAGCTGCATATTAATTTCCAACATAGATCCTTGAACACCTAAAACCAACCATAGACTTCTTTTCTAGTACCTGTTCCTATAAACCAAGTTCTTCTTCACACCTTCCAACTAAGGCATAAGCCAAAAGCAAGATAAAAGGCACCCTAAGATTTTAAATGCAATCTAGTGTATTTTTTTGATTTAGTTAAGATATTTTCCTTTTGTTTGCTTTGTGTTTGAGTTGTGAGTTTTCCTTTACTCCTTTTTAATCCTCATATAGTTTTTACTAGACAACAATTGAGAAACCAAACCAACCAGGAGCCACCTTCCTCTTCTTCTTCATCCATGTAGTATACCTTAGAATTTGAGGGTTATCCCCATCCTTCTAACCCTCCTACTATGCATTGGATAGTTATCCAAGGTAATGCAAATTTCAACACTTTCCTTGATAACAACCCCATGGCCCTCCAACATTACCTCAACACCCTATCTTACTGCACCCTTATTTTGGTTCCTTCTAGTGATCCACCTTATGGTATTCCTCCCCATATTATGAGAGACACCTTTGTTTCCACTACCTCTACCAACCTATGATAACTCAAACATCTTCTTCCACCAATAACCCATCCACTACCTCCATTCAAACCCAATCAAACAACCCAACCAATAACCAAACACCCCCTACACCAACCAATAACCCCTCTAACATAGGGGCAACCTCACCTCTTGTTACCCATATTCCACCCACCAAGGGGATACCTTCTACCCATATCACCACTATTCCCCTTATCAGTGCTAACCCACCAATCTCCACGCCACTTCATAATGTGATGCTTTCTATACCTTCTACCCTTCCACCTATTAGTACCAGAGTTACTAATGCATCCAAACCAACTAACCCATTCATACCTCCAACCCAATCCATATCAATTATCCAATCTACCAATCTGATCATACTTTTGAACCAACCCACATCAACCCCTCAACAAATACATATGACATCCTACCCGTACTATGTTCTTAATCAACAAGAATACATAGTTATATCTTATACCCAACCTTTTGTGCCCATTAACCCTTATGTGGCATCATCCCAACCCTCACTAACCACATACCAACATGTTGCATCTTCTCAACCTTCTACCAGTTATCCATATATTGCATCCATCCAACCCCAACAAAACTTACCATATAATCATGGGATCCCCCAACCCCAAATAGATTTGGTCAAAATATTAATGGACAAATTGACCAACCTAGAGTCATCTATCTCTAGGGCTCACAACCTCTTATCTTAAAACCAAATATATAATGAACCTATTCACCCATCCTTCCATATCCAACCTTACCCTTCTCAATGAGAACTACCCACATTTTTTGAATTCCAAAGCAAGGAAGACCCCCAACAATACCTAAGAGAATTTTGGAATTATTGCTACTTGATTTACTATGATGATGCTCTTAGCCTTCACACATTTCCATTTTCCCAACTCACCCAAACCTTTTTAGACCACTTCCTGATCAATATATCTAATAAGGTCTCTATCACCGACCTCTACTCCATTAAGAATTTTAATGATGAATCAATTACCATTTTTGTAGATCGATGGAGAGGTCTTATCAACCAGATTTATTTCTCTTTTCCCCAACCTAAGTTGATTGAAATTTTCTCTTCGGCTTATGCCAAACACATTACCCTACTCTACAAGTTCAAACCTTTAGAATTTTTTATGAGTCTTTCACCATGGCATGCAAACTAGAAATTAGAGCTATCGATGAGGGGAAGTTGAAGTTAAGAAATAAAAACTCTAGCTTCAAATCTAATGACCCTTCCCCATACAAAACCACAAAACAATCTAACTAAATCAAAACTAAACTAAAGGCAGCTACAAACATGATTGTCCTTAAAACTGCTATACCTCCAGTTGTCAACCAACCCAACCAAACCAATTCCTCTAACTCCTCCAATCAACAAACATAAAATGAAAACTAGGCTACCGAAAAACAATACACTTTACTAGGGGAGTCATATTCTTCAATTTTGGATAAGTTTTTCAAATCCAACATCATACAACTTCTTCCCATCAAACCTCCCCAACAATTTGATGCTTCTCACCTTGTGCTCGATTGGTACAATAAGAATGCTTTATGTGATTTCCACCATGTCATTGGAAATGATGTTAGTAGGTGAACACTTTCAAAACCATTGTCCAAACTTGATTGATAAGGGAGAACTTGCATTAGATAATCCCAATGCACCCTCGAATCAATCACTTAACATATTTCAACAACCTTTTCCCAATCATGCCCCTTCTACCAACCACGATGAAAACAAACTAGAATCATCTCATGCTCATGCATTCCATATGGTCAATGTAATTATTAGTGAACCTATCATTGAGTAAACCACTAAATAAACCACCTCTTCCCCCACTCCACTTGTCAAAGTGGTGGAATTACCCTCCATTCCTTTAGATACCCAAATAAAGGAAACAACCATCCCCTTTTTCTCACTTGATGAGATAAAAAAATTACCCACCTCTTATTTGATAGAAATACCAAAGGAGACAACCATTGTCATCACACCTTCCTCCCCCATCATGGAATCACCCACTTTCTCTTTATAAACCATCCCATAAAGAGAGATCACCTTATCCACTCCTTTAATAGAGGAAAAATCCTCCCAAATATTATAACCTTTCATCACAAACAAAGGTGAATAAAATATTTCATTACCTCAATCTATGGGCATAATCTTTGAATCCACTACCTAAAAAACCAAAGCAATTTACAAACCCTTCTTTAGACTGGTCCAAAGCCTAGAATTATCTTCTCAATTTGAGACAGATTGAGCCACCTTTTGGCACTACCTTGGGCTCCCCTATCAAAATAAATAGAAACCTTCAACCTCACTTCTATCTACCCCATATTCAATCACACCTACCCTTAAACCTATAATCACCTCAACCCCTTCATCAAAAACCTTTTTTCCCAAAACTATGGAAGAACTCTCCAAACCATATCCATCCAAAATTATCAAATCACCTTACACCTCTCTAATCAAACCTATTAAGAGCCTTGGGGTACTTCCTACTCCTAGCATTATCCACCCATATTTGAAGTTGGACTTAACCCCATCTATTCCATCAAATAAAACCTTAACCAAGCCAACCAAAGTGGTATATCCACCCAAACTCCCACCTCGAACCAGAACCATACCACCTCCTTCCCTCTTACCTTCTATCTTGGGACCCCATCCTTCTTCAATCCTAGGAGGTCATCCTTCTATCAAGAAGGCAAATCCTCCCAAAACCACCCAAACTAAACTTCCTCCTTTTAATATACCTTTACCTACCCCTCCAAAACATCAAACTCCCCATCATTCTTAACTAAACTATTTACCTCTACCTAGCCACCTATATCCAAACTTTCGACATGTCAATCACCCACCTCCAAATATTTCACATTTAAACCTTCCACCTCAAAACCATCCAACACCAAACAACCCTAATCAAACCCACCTACCCAAATCACTCTACCACCCACAACTTTCATAGTGAAGCCTACTCCTAAGAAGGCTCCCACCCCAAAAACCCAAAACCCATCACCATAAACACCTTTACTCAAATATTATTCAACCATCTTATAAAGGTTATTACAAACTTATTCTATAAACCTACCACCTATCAAAACTTTTGACCCTTCAAGTCCTAAAACATCTTGGTTCAATGATAGTTTAATCTGCTCATACCATAGGACACTTGAACATGACATAGAGAACTGTAAAGCTCTCCAAGCACTTGTCCATAACTTATGGGATGGGGATGATCTATTATCATATGAAATTCTCTTGAGACCATTATCAACCCAACCACTAAATAAACCTATCCAACCCTTACCAATTCTCACACTCTCATCCAAGAGTGAGGAGGAACTAGAGTAGCCTTCTAGCCCAATGCCTTCACTCATCCACACTATCCATATGATCACCTAATCTTGGGCCCAACAAATGGCTAAGGGGAAGGCCAAAGTGTCCATTCCATGGACATATCCTTCCAAACCTCAACCTTCCAACTAGAATATAAAACTTTCACTTTCACTTTCTCTTTCACTTTCACTAAAACCCAAAATAACCATTTTGGGTGCCTCTCCCTCCTAGCCTTTTGAATCTATCTAGTGAGTAGTTTTGAAACAACTTCACCAAACACTAGTGAAGATGAGCCTATATGAAGTGATCAAAACTTCACCCTATCACCACCAAACACTAATAAAGGCCCTGTAATCTATAGAGGTCCAAACTAAGGACCCTCAACCTCTTTCCACCTTTATTGGCACTCTTTAACTCTCCACCCTTATCACCTTTAAGGATTCAGAGATACCCTCTATCCACCCTGAGGATCTAGATCCACCTCATTTCATCAATGAATATATCAATCAAACCCACATCAAAAGGGTGTTGATTTATGGGGGATTTATCATTAATATTGTCTCCTCTCATGCTTATGACCAAATCTAGCTACCAAAGAATATCATGTCAAAAACCACAATGATCCTCTATTCCTTTAATGATACTATGGCCACAACCTTGGGGACAGTTGTCTTCCACATCCGCTTGGGACCTTGTATGATTTAAGAGCTCTTCTACATTGTAGAAGGTGAGTTATAATACAATGTATTACTTACATGCCCTTGGATATGCTTCATGAATTGTGTCCCATTCACCTTGCATCGATGTGTCAAGTTTGAACATGAGGGTCAAGTCATCACAATACAAGTTGACCCTAATCCTTTCACATCTTGAAACATGACATATCGACCCAATGACATTATTCTTCCTCACTCATCCACCTCACCACCAATCAATAATAACTCCACCTCTACCATTGATGAAGCTTCAAATAGCTCATCTATCCTTTCTTCTCAGATTCCCATAGAACCCCTTGGAACTTGCATTCTAATTCCTCTCATTGGGAGAATATCATATTTTGGCCTTGGATGCCTTCCCTAATTCTCAAGAGTATAAGAATCTTGATCATAATATTGATTATGATCCTAATATTAGAACCATCATTCCTTTTAGACTTCCCAAACACCAAATCAATTTCATCTATGGGGGGCTTGATCATCCACTTCTTGCTTCCTCTACCACCTCTTCTACCTGACCATTTACCTTCAATTTCTCCTATTTGGACAAAATGAAATTTTCTAAATTGTACCTTCATAGGTGTGCCTAGAAAGGGTTCAACCTTAGCCATTATGAACATGGAACCCATGAGTTACCTTTGATCAAAACCCAAAAACCTCATGAACTATTTAGCCTTGGGTTCATCCCACCAAATAACCCACTGATTTAACCAAACCCATTGCCACCATTGTTGAGGAAATTACGTCCTCACCAACCCCATTTATTTTGAAGTCTAAGGATTTTAAAACCATCCCTTCTAACTTTTTTTTAGTCAATACTATTTTTTTGGGCCCCCTAACCTATCAAAAGGGTGATCAAACTAAAACATTTCCTTTGATTCATCCTCAATGGTAGAAAATGATTCTCCCACCATCCACACCATCCAACATCAAGATAATCATTCCATTCTCACCTATCTTTGTGTAGGGGATTATTATATCCATAAATATCTTCTTCCTAAAAACCAAACCATGCTGAATGAATCCACTATCGATGTCAACCTGGGTACTCAAGATAACCCTCACATTATAAAGATTGATCAATCCTTAGATTCTTTAGAGAAACAAGATTACCCTTCCTTCATGATCAAAGCATATCATTTTATTAGTCCTACTAGGATATGCATAGAATTGACCCTTAGATAGATCTCCACAACATCATCATCTATCCTGGTACTAAGCCTATCAGGTAAAAGCTTCATAGGATGTACCCTTATATCACCCTTCTAGTCAAAGAATAACTTCAACACTTCTCGTCTATCAACTTAATCCAACCCATTGACTATCCCCAATGGGTTTCCAATATAATTACCATCAAAAAATCCAT